>PVHX01000444.1:0-67409 GCA_004024805.1 Geosciurus inauris | reverse complement strand
AACCGGGGGGGAGGGAGGAACCACGTTGCTTGCCTTAGAAACATTCCAACTTCAGATATGAAGACTCAAAGTTAAGAGGAGGAATCATTAAGAAAATTAAAAGACAAGCTACAAGTTGGAATAAAATGTTCACAAAATACTTATCTGAGAAAGATTTTTATCCAAAATATACAAAAAACCCTTAAAATTCAAAAACAAACAGACACCTAATTTAAAAAATTGCCAGGAGATCTGAACAGACACCTTTCCATGATGACCTACCTATCGCAAATAAGCAGGCAGAAAGATCTGAAGCACTGCGGGTGATTAGGGGAGGACTAAGTATCACTGCGTGAAGCAAAACAACAGTGACATCCGCTCAAGGGGCACACTACCCAATACCTGCCTGTGAATGAACTGCACCACTTCACATGCCACTAAAATAAATGCCTAAAGTTCAATGCCACTGACAATATCTAAAGCTGCCAAGAATGCAGAGCAAAAAAGACCTCTCATTTATTTTTGATGGAAAAGCAAAATGGGACGGCCACCCCAGAAGACAGTTTGAAAGCTTGTGCAGCCATTCTGTTCCTACGTACTTTCCCGAATGGGTTGAACACTTATGTCCCCAAAAAACTTACATACGGATGTGGATAGCAGCTTTATTTGTCAATTGCCACACACTGGAAACAACCCAGATGTCCTTCAGTGGGGGAAGGGAGGCAAACCTTGGCATGTCCACACAAGGAAGTGTCACATAGCAGCAGTAGGGGCCCTGTCACGCCCCAGGGAAACACAGGAGCCCTACACACCTAATGCTAGGTGAAAGGAACCCAGTCATGTTGTTTGGCTCCAAGTACATGCCATTCTGGGAAAGGCAAAAGTGTACACAAAGTAGAAAGAACAGTGGTTTCCAGGGGTCCTGGGGAAGGGGGAAGAAAAATAAGTGAGTTACAAGAGATTTTGGGGGCAGTAAAACTGTATTATGACACTTTAATAGTGGACTAATGACAAGAAGCGTTAGTCAAAAGCCATAGAACTATACAACACAGAGAGCGCTTCCGTGTAAATGCTGGTCTTCAATTAATAGCAGTGTAGAAATGCTGGTTGTTTAATGTAACAAATGCGCCACACTAAAGCAAGATGCTAATAAGAGGGTATGTGTCTCTGTAACCAAAATACCTGATGATAACAACTTAGAGGAGGAAAGGTTTTTCTGGGCTCATAGTTTCAGAGGTTCATTCCAGGGTTGGCTGGCTCCAAGACAGAAACATCATGGTGGAAGGGAAGGGCAGAGGAGGGCTGCTTAGCTCTTGGTAGCCTCTGGGAAGCAGAGTGGAAACAAGGAGCCAGGGACAAGATGTGATCCCCAAAGTCACACCCCCAGTGACCCACCTACTCCAGCTACACTTCACCTACCTACAATTATCACACAGTAATCCACTCAAATTATTAATCCATCAAATGAATTAATCCACTGATGAGTTCCGGCTCTCATAGTCCAGTCTCCTCACCTCTGCCTAACACATAAGCTCTCTGAGGGACGTTCAGATCCAAACCATAACACAGGGGAGACTGCAGGGGAGAGAGGACATGTGGAAGTCTGTAGCATCTGTTCAGTTTTTCTGTCAAACTGAAACTTTTCCAAAACAATTGGGCTTATTCCACGTGATTGGGCCATGCAGTCTGAGACAGAAAGTCATGAGCAATAGGAAGGAGGCAAGCAGAGGAGCCACGTGGGGAATAAATGTCATGCTGTAGCTAATGGGGAGCAGTTGAGGGTTTTAAGCAGGGGAGAATAAGCATTTTTCCTCTGAGATGGGGTTGGCCACAACTCCAAGACTCAACTTTCAAGGCTGTTCTGCATGTGGAACTGGATCACACCTGTGGAAGTGCTTTCAAATCTGTTCATTGCTGACCTAGAGCAAGTTGCTGATCGATGGCTGCGGCTTCTACGTAAGAGCCAACATCTCACTGTTTCAGTCGAAGATTGTGAAGTCCTCATTATTCTACTTCCCATGGAGCTTCTGCGTGTGATAATATCCACACAATGTGGAGACCTGTTAAGCAACTTTTCTATTGTAACCAGTAACAATCAGAGGTGGGGTACTCTGGAAAGTGAGCGGACCATTTGCTGTAGAGGAGACATGGGGGACACCCATGTCCAATGATGGTGACTGGACTGGAGCAAAATTCCAGAGATTGAAATTCAGAGCATGCCTTAATCCAGCTTTCTAAAATACAGATAGAGGGATTTTACACATGATGTGTATAAAATCCTGGGGGGTGGAGGGACACACATGTGGATAAAAAGCCCAGGATGTTGAGTGCCTGTCTCAAAGATGAATTCTTCATTTGGCAAGGCCAAAGCTGATTCTCATAAACAATGGTGGAAAATAAGTAACACTCTGGATATGAAAGCAAGCAATAACTAAAATTTCTGAGCACTCCTTACATGCCAGGCACTTTTCTACAATTTACCTCATTGGCTGGGAAAGGGTGGAAGTGGCACTGTGTGGAGCCTTTAACTGACTTGTCCAATGTTGCTATTCACTATGGCGGGTACAGTCAGGGCAGAACAGCAGTCCACCTCCCAACTGCACTTTCTGAGCCACCGTGCATTTCTATCCTTTACCCCAAGACAGAAAGTGAGCCTTCAAAAATATAAAGCATCTTAATCCCAGGAACACTTTAAAAGTTCAAAAATGATGTGTTATGGGAGTACCATGGCCTTTGGGCTCAGACAGAGGAGCTTAAAGTTCTAGTTCAGCTGCCTGCTAGGTCTGGGGAGGGTACAGAAACTACACAAAGATACGTAAAAAGCTGCAGATACTTTATTTTACAGTCTTTATGTGAATGAAACACAGTGACATAAATACAGCGTCCAGCACCCAAAGCATCACGGATGTGCAATTCACATTAGACCAGCTCTCTTCATTTCATTCTTTATGATTTTGTCTCCTGAATGGATTTTCCCAGCATGAGAGGTTGAACTGATTATTTTGGCAGCTCTGTCTCCCCATGAAAACGAATAAATTGGTACCCGATTTGGTCTCATTAGTTTGGTAAATATGAGTCATTCTACAGAGTGAAATAACCTCTTAGAGAACTTTTAAGTGCTGTTTTTTAAATCTAAAAAGCTATGGAGCAGAGTTGGAATTCGTTAATCTCACCATGGCCCTGTCTGTGCCAACAGCCAGCCTCTCTTCTCTGATATCAATAGATGCAAAATCCCTCTTTGATGACTTTGCTTTTGTGGCTTCTATTGCTGACAGTATAATTATATGGTTATTAATATCTTAAATGGTTTATCTGGCTGGCATATCAATGATAGTTCACTGAGAGAACAGAAACAAGGTCTCTCAGTTGGCAAGCACGAAGGTGCACATCTGACCGAGGCATTGGTCTCATTGTCCGTCTGTGACTGCCTAATGAAACAGGCATGGAAGGCTGTCAGTCGGTGTTTGCACAGAATAAGAGCTCAAGAGTTAGAAAAAGCAGGGCTGTCACTTTATAGGACAATGTCCAAGATCACTGTTCCTGGCATAAAGTGAGACATGCATTTCTCTGTCCTAGCGTTTAAACTGTGTGTCAGGCTACGGTACATGTTCTGAAGAGGAAAGGTGACAGACATTTACAGATATTTATGTGAAGAGGCTAGGGACTTTCATTTACTTCTTGATCTATCCCAAGTGTCCAAAAAAGGACTAGGTAATATCAGGGGCTCTGATGTATAGGATATATTCCAAATGCCTGATGTCACTAAAACTCTATTGTCATATATTCTAGTATGGCTCCATGACCATCACTGAGACCCTCCCCCACGCACAACTACAGAATGAGGATGCTCAGTGCAGAACGTCTCTTCACATTTCCTTTAAGCCTAGCTTCTCATTTAAATTAAAACAGTCTCCTTAACACCTGACCTGTCCTCCACGCACACTTCATTTGCTGTTCACACTCCTTAGTTCGGTCGCCTGGTCTGGGAGAGACGGATACAAAGGAGTTCGTGGCCTGCAGTTGTTGGAAATGGATTCTGCTGATTTTTCTCCCTAGTTTCTTCCTCGCCTCTTCGTTTTCCCCGTCACTATACCGCTAGTTCAGTTTTTCTTTCTTACTTCTGCGGGCCACTTCTAAAGCCCCCCCATGGCCCCCACCAGTCCTAGTCCATTTTCCCCTTATGAAATAAGACTTCCTGTTTGACTTATAAATGGTGGACTGATTGTGCCTTGTCCCCTCCTGGGCTCAGCATTACCTTCCAAATAGAACTAGACTTCCTGGGGGGATTTGATAGTCCTTTGTGCTTTCGTTTCCTGCCTCTTCCCGCCCTTGCTCCCTCCTCTCTCTCCCATGCCTGGGTTGCACTACAGTTATCGATTCATTGCCTGAGAGTTCACATGTCCCCTTTCACCCTTCCCTTCCACTGTAATATCAGATATCTTGTGCTCGAGGTAATCATGCTTCCAGAAGCAGTTCCAACATGACCACCTGCATGAAGACATCCTCTCTCCGTCCCGTTTGTTACTGAGGTACCGTCTGCCATCATGCCTTTCTGCACTTCTCAATAATGCATCTTACTTTTTGCACTGTAGTATGGTCCTTTATGTGTGTGGGGATTTCAGCCTGCTGTCTGGAAGAGTCTGGAAGGTATAGAATATCACAGAAACAGCCCCTCCCCTCTTTGGCTCTTCCCATCAAGAGCTGCAGCCCAGAACTGTCACCAATGCCCAGTGAACATGGAGAGGCTTAAGGATGCATTTCCAGCCATGGGGCAAGTCAGCTGGTTTTCATAATTAGGCCAAATCCACTTCTGAACAAATGTAGTGGGGGTGAATATTAATGTGGCTCTTCTGCATCTAAGAGTCAACTGAGCTGCAGGTGTCCTGGGACCATAACCTCAGTCCCCATGTTTGGTGATGTGTCTTGCTGAATATTGGATAGGTGGTGCTGGTCAGAAACCATGTTTCTTATTTTTAAATACTAAAAAGCACAGGTCATCTGATCTAATGTGTGCCACATGCTCCATTATTCTGTGTTTTCAAATTACCCAGTTTTCAAAGCTGAAAACATACCGCCTTCACCTTTTTCTTGCTAGCCCCCCAGATTAGAGAAGTGTGGGCCCCCTCCAAAAACAGGCAAATACCTGTGCACTTGCCGCCATGGGCTTTGTGTTCTGGCTCCCTGGGGACAGGGCTGCATCCCATGGTTAGAAGCACTGCAGAGGCCTGGAGAAGGGCTGCTGAGGGGAGGTGGATATGGTGGGAAAAGGATGTCTGCAAGCAAGCAGGCTCCTCAGCAAAGCCACTTGTGATTCCAAGATGTCCTCTAGACAAGTTCCTGGGAGGTCTGTCCCCAGAGCTGGGAAGCAGGAGGTCTGGGGTGAGGCCTGGAACAGCTTGCTTATTATTAGTTATAGATGTGCATGAAGTTTAAAGCTGCAACACTCCATCACCAGGCTGTGAACGGTGGTCATTCCAACCCATAACCTGACAGGCTCGGTTGTCATGGTAGGAAATCCCCTGCTCCACCCCAACTCAAACACTAATCAAGCTGCTAGTGCAGGAGGAGCTTCTTTAGAGGGGGAGGGGGAAGAAGGGGGAAGGTATGTTAGGAATGTGAGTTACCAAATAGCTCAAAGATGCAGGGCTGTGGCTAACATTGGAAAGTGGGATTTTCTCCTACAGAACAAAAACAAAACAAATGCCTTCAGTGGTGACTCAGCAGTAAATCACCTCTACTAGCTTCCAGGGCCCAGGAGCAAGGTACCAGGAACTTGGGACTTAAAACCATAGAACTGTGCTCTCTCACATTTGTGGAGGCTGGAAGTCTGAAGCCAAGGTGCTGGCAGGGTGTGCTCCTCCTGAAGGTGCCAGGGGAGGAACTGTGCTTTGATCCTTTAGCTTCTGGGGGGACCACAAACTTTGGGGGTTCTTGGTGCTCGGATACCCTGCTCAAGCCTCTGCTTCATCATCTTGCAGTGTTCTCCTCTGTGTCCCTGTAGCAGTGGTCCACTCCACCTTTTGAATATAGCCATTGCTGCTTATTTTTAAAGGGACATGCTTTTCTTTTCCTCTTCTCCTTCTCCCCCGCCCTTAACCTGAGGGTGGGGAACAAGATTACCTTGAGTTATATGTCTTCTACTGGAAGGAGGTATCACCAGAAGAACTAGGAAGTTACCATTTCCCAAATTAACAAGTGAATTTCATCCCACCATCTGGATGCACCTGGGACCCCCTGTCAGGGCACACCTTTGAATAACTTCTTCAAAAGCCCTCTGTTTTCCCTGATGGGCAGAATCACAGCCTGTGGGACAGGAGTCCCCTGCGTTTCTCCTTTGCTAACAAAGCAATAAAACTTCTTTTTCCTTTTTCTCAAAAATATGTCCTCATTATTGGATTAGCATTGAGGACAAGAATGGAGCTTTCAGTAACAAAATCAGTGACCCAGATGGGACCCAAGAGCAGCCCCTGCTCCAGCTCTCCCCATATCTTTTCCTCTTCCTTCAAGGACACCCACAGTGTTGTATTAAGGCTCACCCTAATTCAGTGTGACCTTATCTTAACTTGGTCACACCTGTTAAAACCCTATTCTCAAGTAAGGTCACCTTTACAAGTACTGGAGTTGAGGACTTCAACATATCTTTTTAGGGGACACAATGCAATGAATGACCATATCTAAGAAACAGTGTATGAGAACCTATTGCACAGGTCACCTCCTCAGTCACCATGAGAAGCTCTAGAGCCAGAAAATGAATGGTCCTGTGCAGGTTGGCTGCTTAGCTCTCTCCATCGGGTGTGTAGAGGGGGACTGATGCTGGTGGATTGGAAATGCCCTGGAGCATTTTTATAAGAACAGAATATGGGTTTTTCTATGATCTGGGTATGGAAAGAACAGAAAAGAGTGACTTTTTAAGACTCAAGCTGCTGGAGGGGGTCCTGTAGCTTATGCCATGTCCATAACAAACCTGTGAAATGCTGTTTCAAGTACTCTTCTGAATCTAAGCATGGGTTCCTTCCAAGGTACCCTACTCATGCTTTTATATCTTGTATTGTTACCTGGGGTTAAAAATGGGTTACCAAAGTCCAGGATGGAAGAAATAGGTATACATAATACAATACACATTGTATTTTCTTGGAAGCCCAACTAGCCTTGGAATAACCATGAGCAAATGGAAACATAAAACTCTGCTATTTGGTCAGTTTTGCAAAACCTTGGAAAAGGTCTCCTAGCTCATGTTTGAAGATAATTTCCTGACTTCCAGGGCAGAATTCATTGAGTGAATTAGATTGACTAGGAGGGTTGCAATTGGCTATATTCTTGTTAAGGAGACTTTGGCATATAGCAGAGAACTGTGCACCCTAATGTTATGGATGCCCCCCTTTCCGGAGGTGACTAAGACCAGTGACTGGCTTACAGAGGGATACAGATGCCTTAGATGAGGGGCTGTCCCAATCCCAGAACTCCCCACAGTATCAGCTGAGACTGTGACTACATCCAAGTTCCTCCACTCCTGTCTGTGTTTTACCTTTGGGTCCCTGAAGCTGTGCTTACTGAGGACACCCTCTAAGAAACCTGTGGCACGTTGTTTTCTCTTAGCTTTGTTTCCAAGGTCTTTGCTCTCATACTTTCATTCTGGCAGGCCACAGAAGATCACACTGGTCTTTCAATGGATGCAGTATTCCAAACACCCTGTTGAGCCTGTCATTCCAGGAAGGACTCTCAACATGTCCACATGGGGTGCAAACCTCTCTGCTGTTTCAGCCTCACATTCTAGCAAATACAGCTGTACAGGAAGCCTCTGGGAAGACAGCAGTGTCCACAGAGCCTCCAGAAAGCCCAGTTAGTGGATCTTAGCAGAGGCCTTCAGGGTCATGGAGTAAAGCCATGGCCGCACTGGAGACAACTGCTCTCCTCTCGAGAAGCATCTTTTTGTAGGCTGGGCCCTGGTAGGTACTGAATACTTGGTCATGACACTAGTGGCCTTGGAGCCTCCCTCTGCTCTCTGTTACTTGAACCAGAAAATCACAGAAGGAATCATGTGTTAAAATGGAAGTGATCTGTAGGACCATGCCAAAGCCAATCCAGAAGGCACAGGCAGCCTGCATGGAAAGGTGAGAAAGGTGAGTCCCACCCCAAACTTACCCGCTCCTGTGCTTCCCCCCTTCTCCCTCCACTCACCTACAGCATTATGGGTACTCCCCCAATGCTAGTTGAGGTAATGGAAAAGAATGAAAGGTCTCTTTTAAAAATGGATGTGTACTGCATGCTGCCATAACTAACTTGGCTGGCTACTCCAAGGCGGCCCTAACCAGGGGTGGCCATGGAGGACAGACATGAAGTGAAGTGATCTCAGTGCAAGAATTTGGGAGGTATTTTTTGTCTGTTCATTTTGCTGTGAAAAAAGACAAGCTTAGAGTTATTATAAGTGGATTAACTGGCTTCTCCAGGATTTTTTCGAAAGTAACTATGAGAAGTTAGGTGACATACAAAGAAACAATATGTGGATGGATTTCTTCAAAAGGGCAGAGGTAATGAAGATATTGTGAAAACATGAAATGCACACCATATGGCACACTCTATGGAGAAAACTCTCAAGGTGGATGAGATGAGCATCCCGTGGATTTCAGGCAGCCTCTTTCCCTGGCCACTCTGTCCTTGCTCTGTGGACATATGCCAAAGGATGGTGGTATGGGGAGGAGTCCGTGTCTGTGCTCTAGAGCAGGCACATCCTTCACCAAGATGAAGTGGATGCTGATGCCTTGAGCAGAGACTAAAGCTAAGCACTCAGTGTGGGGGAGGCATGCACTTAAATTTCTCCTAATACCCTTTGTTTATACCTCTTGTCCTACAGTCCTCTTAGCAATTCCCTTCATTCTTGAAAATGTCTCACTTTAGATAATATATTGCGTGGTAACTTTACTGACATTGCAGCACTTGCTTCTGAAATCATCTTGCTAGCAGGTGGTAAGTGCACCACGGACTTCCCTTCCACAGTGATGTGGCAAAGATTTATTTACCCTGCAGAAAATATTTCTAATGAACCATAGTTCAATGACTTATAAAATACCCATCCATCACCATGTTATCCCCATTTGCAGAGATACTAACCAAGGAAATCATTTTACTGTGAAGGAGAATTTGTAATGAACTCAAACTTACAAATTAATTTATTTTTGTCATGTGGCTCATAAAACAAAATCACTGACTTGATAAATGGACCAAACTTCTGGGACTAAGGTCAAATTTTTTGAAGTAACATTTTACAGGTTGGGGCTCTGTGCCATGAAATAAAGTATATGGCTTAAACCAACAGTTTTTTGTATCACTCAGAATCCAAACAGGAGGCAAAAGCCACATAGCATTTTGAAAATGCAGAGACTAGAATACAGAATTATTAACCATAATAGGGGGCTGTTCACTATGAGGCAAAGAGAAATAGAAAAAAATACAGTAATGGTAGATATAGAACAGACACTGCCACTAAGATTTAGAAGAGCACCTAAGGGAGGTACCCATCTGCAAGAACCTCACTTACTGATCAGCACTTAGATGCAGACATCATTGGAAAGGATATAGCCAGAGTCCATTGGATGACAGCAAAGTTCATAGAAGTGCTACATGAGTGGGACTCCATTGGACTATGCCTCCTGGGACCCTGGAAGGAACTGCCTCCCAGGAGGGAGCATACCACAAACATCACTGAGGAGCAACTTCTTTGGGGTAGGTGCCCATGTGGAGATGCTGCTTTAATGGAACTTGCTGGGAAGCTTCTCTCTGGTGTTGACATGACATTGGTATTGACATGAAGGATGTTCATGGGGTAGTGCACTGGGAAGATATCCTCAGCACATTGGGGAAAGCTTCCCATGAGAAAGTGCAGCAAGCTATTGGCTGCCAAGTCCTTGCAAGAGCCCATGAAAAGGGGCATCTGGAACCAGGAATTGAAGCCACATTCACCTGCAGGGCCCACAGGGCTACCTACGGATGAAGGTTTTCATTGTGCCCCCTGACATATCAGACATGTTTGTAGGGTGAACACCCATTATCAAAAAACCAGTCATGAATGTGCATTTGGAGGTGAGAGATGGTAAGTTGATAAACAGCACCGTCCTCCCCTGTGGCTTCTCCATTTCCATGGCTGTGCTACGTACATCTTAACTTCTGTACAGCAGGGAAACCACGCTGTATTCCCAAGCATGATACAGATATTCTTACCAGTGTGAGATTTTCACACACCCTCTAAAGTGTCTGGTCATTGTGCCCATAACTGGCTGCATTAATTACTCCTCCATCTGTCAAAGACACACAGCACTACTATATATTCTTTGCTATAAAATGAGTT
The DNA here is from genome assembly GCA_004024805.1 of Geosciurus inauris. Classification (NCBI taxonomy): domain Eukaryota; kingdom Metazoa; phylum Chordata; class Mammalia; order Rodentia; family Sciuridae; genus Geosciurus; species Geosciurus inauris. The sequence continues at coordinate 57,088 of PVHX01000444.1, read as the reverse complement.
CTTTTATCACATAGCGTTTGGGGATGCTATGATGATGGGTAATGGTGCCAGAGGAGCATTATAGGCAGAGAAGGAAAACCTATATCCAGAGTATGTGCCTATTTTGATGACAGGAAATCTGAGATCTCTCCACTAGACAAGAGGCCAATGTAATCCACGTGCCACCAGGTGGCTAGATAGTGCCCCTTAAGGAATGTCGCCATATGAAGGGTTTATTAATGTTGTCCAATTTCAGAAGATTAGGTACTCAACATTAGCACTGGCCAAAAGGCTAGTGTTTCCCTAGCCAAACTCACAGGGAAGCTGCCTGTTATGTTGCTAGAGAAAGCCAAATCCATCTGGGGATGCCAGGTCATGCTATTCACCAGGATGATGCTTTCTGGGTGCCAAAGAAACCTGCCTACAGAGTACTCCACTGGTGGCATTCACTGGAAATCTGCCCTCTAGGTCAGGGAAAGTCACATACAGGGAAGTACATCATGGTGGAACTCAGGCTGAAACCACTCCCACAGGTGGCTTTCCACCTTCACAGTGCTAGGGGAAGTCACCTCTGGGAAGGTGTGGCATGCTGAGCTGGCTGCTGCATACTGCAGATATCTGACAAGAGGAGCACACCTGAACTAGATGTAGGCGTAGTGGCTCCTTCCTCCTCATTTTCCATTCAGCATCCTCTAGTGACAACACTGTCAGTTGTAGAGGAGAAATGCTTACGGGAAGGCCGACTCCACCATGTTCATCAGCTTTGCATCCTGGTGACCAAAGTGCCAGACACCAGCAACTTAGAGGAGGAAAAGTCTGGTCTGGCTTCTAGTTTCAGAGATCTCAGTCCATGGTCGACTAACTCCATTGCAGAAACATCATGGCGGAAGCAGCTATGATAGCCAGGATGTGGGGTGGGGAAGAGGAAGGAGTCAGGGAGAGAGACAGTCTCCAAGCCATGACCCCATTGACCTACATCCTCCAAACACTCCCCACCTGTCTACAGATTCCACCCAGTAGTCCATTCAAATTATTAATCCATCAAATGGATTAATCCACCGAGGGGGTTTACTGTCCTCATGATTCAATCATTTCCTAAAAGCCTCACCTCTGAATCTTGCTGCATTGGGGATCATGTTTTCAACATGTGAGCTTTTGGGGAGACATTCCAGATGCAAAGTGCTACCTCCACATCACAGAGTAAGCAATAAAGTGTGAGTCTGGAAATGAGGTACAGAACACTGTTATGGCCACATCACTGTACAGAGTGTTCTTCCCTGCACCAGAGAGCATGGGCTAAAGATAGGGGGGTGAAGGAGGGAGGAGTGTGTTACTCACTGTAGTTTTGATTTCCATAAAAGCAACCTTGGGCTTCATTGATTCAGATGGTGCTGTGCAAGGGAAGACAACTTTGACCAGAATTTACAGTAAAATTTGAGGAAAATCAGAATCTAAATCTCCCTACTAAGCATTTTGGTCTCTTTATCATGTTATACTACCTTGAAAAGAAGAAGGTCCCTGATTTTGCCAGGGGTGGTTGATCCAAAATACCAAGAGGAAACTCTGTTAACAAAACACTTTGTCAAGACACACAAACTGTCAAGAAAGACAATGCATGGAATCCAAGGAATGCACTTGGCTCTTTCTTCTATAGCTCATCTCCAAATTATCAGCCAACAGAAAATTGTGACAACTCAATAAAGAAAGTTCCACTAGGAACATGGGTCCTTTGTGAGTAAAGGCATCAATCCGTCTGCCAGGAAGAACATTCCACTTGGCTGAAAGGCTGCCAGAGAAATGGGCAAGCGGAATGGGGGATAGTAGAAGATGGCCACAATCTGTTTGCTCCTCCTCAAGAGCTCCATAGAAATAACTAGAACTCATGTTCTATTCATTAATTTGACCCCCTTTTCTTCTACCCATTTTTTTTTCATATAAAAATCACTGGTGGTGCCAAGCTTTTAAGTGTCAGGTGAGAATGGAAAGATATTGACATTCTCTGGATCCCTTGCCTTTATACATCTTGTAACAATCTGTGAATAAGTGGAGTTTGCATCACAGGGTGTAATCTGCCAGCACAAGGGGTATTCAGAGAGCCTTGCCGCGCTTATGGAAGGTTCTACAGGTTGGACCTGTTAAGGGCCTTGTCGGTTGCCTGAGACAGTGAGTTACCCTACCATTTCTTGATGCTGGTGGCTTGGGACCAATCAGCACCTACAAACACACTGCATGTGGTTGTTATAAGGCACACATGAAGGAACGTCTATGAAGGAATTGGAAGATTTTAGAATAGTATAAAATCTTAGTAGATTTTTATTGACTTACAAAATTCTTATATCATGCTCAAGATAGATAACAGAAAGTATAAAACTTTCACCTCAGTGTCTATATCAAAGTGTTCCAATTTTTTTAAAAAAAGGAACAAAATATAAAAAACAAAACAATGAACAATAGTCTCCAATACAAGAGGGCATGATTTTACTTTAAGTATGTAGAGACATGCACTATGTTATAGTTTGATTTGCAATGCCCTCCAAAGACTCATGTTGAAAGCTTTGTCCCCAGCTGGTGACACTGTGTGGAGGTGGGAACTTTAGAAGGTAGGGCCTAGTTGGACGATGTGAGAAACTGGGAGCATGCCTTTGAAGGGTACGTTTTATCCATGGGCCCTCCTCCCCCTCCCCCTTCCCCTCACTTTGCTTCCTGGCCACCACAAGGTGCACATATTTGATCTGTCACACCCTCCCTGCCATGATGTTCTGTCTTACCATAGGCCCCCCAATCAAAGGATCCAAGTGACCATAGCTGAAAACTTCATGACCAGCTGGCTCCATTTCTGTGGGCCTGAGGTGTAGAAGGATATCATCATGGAGGGTGTGGTAGAGGAAGCTGCTTAGCTCGTGACAGTGAGGAAGGAGAGAGAGAGTAAAAAGGACAGAGGGACAGGGGATAAGAAATACCCTTCCAAGACATGTTCCTAGTGCCCTACTTCCTCCAGCTAGGTCCCACCTTCCTAGGCCTCCACCACCTCCCGGTAGCCCATTCAGGTACCAGTGACTAATCCAGTCTTGATGTTGGAGCCCTCATGATCCAATCACTTCTCAAGAGCCCCACCTCTGAATTTGGCTTACTTTGGGCAAAGCCCTCAACACATGGGCCTTTGGGGGCCATTCCACATCCAAACCATAGCAGTCCCACGGAAAACTTGCAGCCAATGGCTCACCTTATGAATGCATCTAAATACTGCTCCTCACTGGTATTCTATTACCCGCCCCAATCCAAAAGACCCACAAGTCATTGTCAGCTCTTTGATACAGTGGTACCAAGTAAGTGCTCCCTACATTTAGAAAGATGATTCCAATATTTTCTATACTCTTGATCCCTAGAAACTTCATTGAAGTATCAAAGTGTTTATCCTGCTGTAGAGAGATGGATGTGAGCCCAAGTCTTCATGGCACCTGACTGTCTCAATCCAAAAATTCCAATGGAATGGTGATGTTTTCAGAGTCCATGGTCAGCGATGGTTCAGAACCTGTGTCTAATAGAACGTGAAGGATCTTACCTTATTCTGATGAACAGTTAACCTGCTTAGTAGTTGTGTATTTTTCTATGGTCAATTTATATTTTTAATAATATATAACTATTGTTTTTAGCAACCTTTGATTTCATTAACAAGTTCCATCAGTCCACCTCTTCCAAATAGGCCCTACCTCCTAAAATTTTCACCATCTTCCAATAGTGCCACCAGCTAGAGACCAAGCTCTTAACAGAGCCTTCAGAGGACAATGCAGGCCCAAATTCTAACTGTGTGTCCCTAGATACTTGAAGTAAGATCATGCTTGTTAATAAAATTGAGGTTGTCAAACTTCTTTTAAAATTCTTACATATTTTTAGTCTCTATACCCATTATTATACCCTCATTTAAATTATTAACTTGAATTAATGATTTTAATTTTAGTTCTTTTCCTCTGAAGTCTGAACACATTTTGCATGTCTTTCTGTCCTATTTATTCAAGCCTCTGTAATTGTACATCCAGTGTTTTCAGTCCCCAGTGTGACTTTTCTCTTTTTATGTGGCTCCCTTTCCCATCCTCCTATCGGCTTTTTGTCTTACAGTTTTTTGACATCATGTTTTCCTGCTCCACTTGACAAAAGCTCTACCTCCTTGTGTGCTTTGAAAAGCTGAACCAATTATTTCCCATTGAAATGCAATTATATTTCATAAATGAAATAATGTTCTCTTTAGTCATCATTGAACAATGTGATGTTTTTTATTTCATTTTTTATGAATAGATAATGTGGGCCCACAGTGCTTTTCCTGGCTTGTGAAGTGATAGATACCCTTAGAGCTCAGGTGAAGGTCATGCTGATGCGCTTCTAGCAGGACTGTCCAGGAGAGCTGTCCTGGGAACTGTCCACAGTACTGAAATATCTTTTGTTGTCTTTTTTTTTTTTTAATCTATATCTGTTTTGGACAGGGCACTCTATCTTCACGGAATCTAGAAACAAGATCTAAATGCCATGGGTGCTAGTTACTAATGCAGTATTATTGTCTCCTGTCCCTGTCAGTGGAGTCAACACACACTCACCCACATGCACGCACACACCTTTAAATTTGTTTATATGTCCATGTCAATCCATCCATCTATATAATAAAAGGATATCAATAAGTAGAGTCTATTTCCATATTTCTACCTTCTTTCTTGTCAGTAAAATGCTATCTCCCATTCCCAACATACCCTCTCATGTGCTTAAGCTCCTGGATGGCAAACTGTGTCCCCTTGCCTCTAACTCCAGTCTGGATTTTGCAGACCAGCCTTTCTAGTCTCCACTGGAATCATCTTGCAGACTTGTTTTGATTCCACTTTATGGGCTACTATTACCGATTCACTTTATTTTGGCCAAAACTGAGTAAGGAAGTAAATGAGAGAAAGCGGGGAAGGAAGAGACTAGGGGCAGGAGAGCTGGCCTATGGAGTCCTTACTCAACTAGTGAAACTCAGCTCAGAGGAATCTTCCTAGATATTGTTACTTAAATAGCACCAGCAGTATCTCCCCATTCCAAGAGCCCCCAGTGCCCACTGCATAGGGTCCAGTGCTTCTCTAGGCATCTTGAGTCACTGTGGCTGCTGTATGAAATGAACTTGTATACAAGAACACAGAACTTACCCTTAAATAGTTCAAGAATAGTTAGTGTTGGGCTCTATGTTGGTGTCTTCTAAAGTTCAGTTTATTTTAAGCAATTCCATTCTACACCCCAATAGGCAAAATACACAAAAGTTTTTCATGCTCATAAGCATTGAAGCAGAGTCTGCATCCTCATTCTGTCAATGAAAAAACCTGAATAGGAACTAGAATGGCTTCTCCAAGTATAGGGCATTTTGTGATTCAGGATGGAAGAGATTAGAAAGCAACAACCTAAACACTCAATTTTCCAGAGAGGTAACTTTTCATTCATGACACTTTTGCTTTTCAAGATGACAAAAGCTTTGTCATTCTCTCTGGGACCTGCGTAAACAGAGGTACCTGTCACATGGTGGCAGAGGGAGAATGAATGTGGCCAGTGGGTGTCAGCTTGTGAAGTATGTGCTCAGAAGGCAGGCAGCCCACTTGCTAGTCCAGGAAATGGATGTGGCCAAGTCTGGTGTCCACAGAGCAGGGAGCAGAATTCAGTTTCCAGGAGAAAGTAATCAATATTCCGCAACAACATTAAGTGGCCCCCATGGTAAGGAAGAGCTGGAATTTGAAACCAAAACATTGTTTTTTCTTACGTTTGGAGTCAGTTTATATTTCACTATAATATTTACTTTTGTTAGTTTTCAAAGGTATGCATGATGAATACCAACACTAACTATTCTTGACCTATTTAAGGGTAAGTTCTGTGTTCTTCTACTGTACAAATCTTCTGTAACCAGAAGGTCAGCATCAGTTATTTCCCTTTTCTGGCCAATCATCACTTGCCTCCATTACCCTGTGCTTTCCCCCAGAACTTGCATGTGGTTCAGTAGATAGGATCCACCATTCCAGATCCACCATGATTCCCCTTATGCTATGTTTTTCCAGCAAGTATCTACACATACACACTCACACATATGCACAACATAAACAGTTTACTCACACATTTTTTGAATGAAAACTAAAATCCTTGCCTTAGCCTAGAAGGCTCTACATGGTCTGGTTTCCTGCAATGCCCTGCACACACCGGGCACTGGAATCCAGTTTTGTACCTTTGCTGGGCTCTCCTTGCCACAGGTCCTCTGCCTGTGCTCCCTCAGTGCCTGGAATGGCTTCTTCCCTGTGCCCCACTAGCCATTCTCAGGACATCCTGTCTCTCTGCTTCCTAACACTTAGCACAGGGGGATTTCACACAGATCGTGGGACCCTTTCTTCACTGGCACTCCCAATGACATTATCAGTTGAACGAGGGCAGACTTGGTGCCTCTCAGAAGCCCCATACAGTAACATGGTGGAGGTGAGAGTTAACATCTCTTGAGTGAATTAAGAAAGGCCTTGCTGGTTGCTTCTTTGAAATTAATCACTACCATGTGTGAGCCCTGCTAAAATGTGAACACTTTACTACATACTCCTGTAGTAGACAGAATAATGGCTTCTCGAAGAGTCCAAGCCCCATCCTGCAGAATGTGAGGGTGGTGCTCTCACAACTATGTGCTGAAGAGACTTTGAAATGTGACAAGCTGATGATCTTGAGATGAGGAGGTTATCCTGTGTGATGCCATGAGTCAGGTGTAATCACAGGGTCCTTTGAAGGGAGAGAAGGAGAGAGGAGAGGGACTTGAGGAGGCCTTGCTAAGGATTTGAGAATAGAGGGAGGGATCATGACCAAGGAATTCAGTTGGCTTTTAGAAGGAAGAGCCAAGTGAATCAATTCTTCCTTGGAACAGAGCCCTGCCAATACTGAGCTTTCAACCCACGAAAACCCACTTCTGAGATGTGGCCTCCAGAACAGTGAGAAAAAAAATCTTGTGTGGTGAGTCATTAAGTTTTCATTAATTTGTCACAAAAGCAACAGAAAATGAAAGCGTCTGTCTTGAATTATACTGACTTCTCTCCCGACCTCACCAGGGTCCAGACTCCACAGAAGCAGGGTATCCACCTTCACAGCCCAGGATGTTCCCTTCCAAACTGACACCTTCATCAATTCATTTACATTTTGAGGTGTTACTCTTACTTATATTAGGAGAGACCTTTAGGCCTTTGTGTGAATTGTAAATAAAGAGAAGTGACATGGAGGAATTCTCTAAGTTCTGTTTCATATTTATTATTGTAGATAATCCACATATCGAAGGGAAAGAATTGAGTTGACACATGCCCTCTTCACACGCCATGTGCCCCACTCTATATTTATCATGCTAGTTTCTCTGTCCACTACTTGCCATTGCCTCCCAGAATGAAGACCTGAGTGCTTTACTTCACCCATGCCATGCATTAGAACTCATCGGAGAAAGTTTCCAGGAAACCCAAGGCTACCCTCGAGGTTGCATTAGAAATATTTATTGACAACCACAGGAAATGAGCTCACTGTGGAATCTGGAGAACAAGGAGAACCTGGAGTACTCATTATGATGCCCTAAAAGTCACTCAAATTCCCTATAATGAATGTCCTCTCATCAGGTAGTAAAACTAATAATGGAAACATGAAATGTTATCTATCTAAGTGAAAGAGGAAAGCCGGAATCGTTCCTGGTGGAGAGGGGTGCATTCTCCAAACATGCTTCCTTGCGCCTGGTGTCTTACTAAGGCAGTCATCCGAACGTCAGCCTGTTCCATCCATTCCACCACATTCTGGACCCGTTGATGAATTATGGCTTCACATCCCTCAAGGGTATGTTTCATCAGAATTTACTTAATTAAATGGTGAAGAAATGAAGCCGCTTTGACCTTTAAACTCCTCACGTCTGGTTTCCAATTTGAGTTTTTGAAAGAAAGATTTTGGCATTGAAATAAACTGAAATTTGAACAAGTTCCTCCTTCTGCTGAACAGTTCACACATTTCCTGCTCTGAAACGCCTTCACGTCTTCCTTCTGTGCTTACCCAGTCTCCTCCATGGAGGCCTGGATGAAGTGTCACATCCGCAGAGGCAGCCAGACAGGCTGTGGAAGAAGCAAGGGTGTTTATCAGACTGCCTTCTACTGTGACCCCTGGACTCTGTGGGTTGACGTTTGACTTGGGGACAATATTGTTCTTTGTGCTTTCATAAATGTTATTTTGGGTTATCTTTGCAGCAACTCTGCTAAGAAATCACTGTGCTTTCCATCATTTTCAGACATAATAACTTGAAGTTTATAAAGATGAGGTGACTCACCCTAATAACGGATGGCTAAGGTGGAGTGAGGCCAAGTCGAAAATGCTGATCTAATTCAAGTTTTCTCATTTTCTCAACAGGAAGATTAGGACTCAAGGAAGAAAAGTGAAATTTGCCAAAATGACTCCACGAGTTAGGATCAGAGCAAGTATTGGAATCTAAGCATCTGAGCTTGGGCATCAGTATGATTTTCAATACTGAGGTCAAGGAAAATAAGTATGGAAAAGGAGAGAGCAGCTTAGTTGCTATCTTATTCCTATCTTTTACATGTATTGAGAGTGTTGAGGGAGGGAAGAGGACACTTCTACAATTAGATTGAATCTTCTTAATTAAACAATAATACAACCATCAACTCTAATAGTTGATTAAACTGAATAAGCAAGAATTCTATCTAATGTTTTCACCCACTGAAGAATCAAAACACACCTATATTATAATCCATCCCCTTTATGTTAGTTCAAATATTTTTTCATATTTTTAAAAATACTATACCTAACAAAAAGAGAAATTATCTCAATGCCCCATATGCTCAAACCTAGTTCCCTAACAAGATAAAATTTCCATTAATAATTCATTTTATTTTCCAGAACTGATTATTTGTATTTACAACATACACTTGGTGTTGGTATTTTAAAATAGAAATCGTATCCTAATATACATACATTGTATGAGTTTCTTCTTCCCCATATTTTATCATGGTCATCTATGTCAGCATTACATATCTATTGCATTGCTTTCCAATATTAAGGCATAAAGTGAATGTATAAAGGAACTACCTGCTACAAGGTATGTGACTGAAAGGAATTTAAACACCCATACTAAAAGAAATACCCCATGAGTATGCTGACTTGTCTATTTATAAGCATATGTCAGACTTATCAACTTATATTTAGGAACAAGAATAAGATTCATGCAGTCAGAAGACAAAGGTTGGATCTTTCTATGTCTGTCAACATTAGGAAAGTTTCTGGGATACAATTTCCTTTTCTGTACGGTGGAATGGTAATACTTAGCTCAATATCTCAAGGTAGAAATGAGATATTGCATGGAAGTTCCTGCCATGGAGATGTGTGCAGAAACATGGTTAACCACTCTGCTTTCCTCATAGGCTGAGTTTGTCCTTTTCCATCAGACGATGAACTGCAGGGAATGAGTGCCATCCCCCTTTGACATCTATTTGTCCAACCCAGAATGAGACGTGCTGTATCTAGTTCCATCTTCTTTCTACATGTTCCCCAACCCCAACAATCCTCAGACCTGTCGGGGCCTACCGTATCTACTTCTTCTCATGTCCCCCGCCCTCATGAAGTCCCCTGCCCAGTGTGCTCATCCTAGTATCCTAGCAACACTCTAATGCCTCTGGCATAGACCTGCCAATCCCTTCATCCTTTCTCTCTTCCTATCACTCTCTAGGCAAGATATCCATCTTTAGGTCTGGATTTACTTAGACCGAGATTTCCTCTACTCTGGTGTTCACACAGTTAGAAGTGACTGAAAGGGAAACGTCTACACACGTGTCACTATGCTGACCATGAATGATGAGTGGGCCAAAGAGCTGAAAGCTCATTATTTTCCCATCACTCACCTAGACATCACATCACCTCTGCCTTTCTCAGACAACGAGCCTGCACTCACCTCACCCATCCTTATGTTTCTATTTTCTTTCAATAAAAGCAGAAGCAATCAGAAGAGTGACCCAGCAAGGCTACCCTGCCACAGGCCCACCTCCAGCATCGTGGCCTGTTACCACGTTTGTCTCAGTTCGACCTCTCTGCTGGTGACCACAGTCCCATCTGTCCTTCCCCATTTAAGGCGCCATTCTGGAGTCTCTTCTCTTTTAAACTTCCTTCGTTACTCTTTCTTATTCCACTGGGTTGTTGCCATAGAAATAAGAGCGTGCCGGCCAAGGTGCTCCTGCTTGCACACCTTCAAGCGCACATTCTTGATCTTATTTCTTTCAGCTGTCACTCCATTTTCTACTCCCACACATTGGAAATATCCCTTTTCAAAGTGACTGTGCAGGCTTTGTCCCCAAATCCCCTCTACCGATTCCTTAAACTCGACTCAGGAAGGTTTTTGCCAACACGTTCCACCTAGCACTTCCCGTCAGTTATGGAGGACGGCCAGGTTGTGAATCTGATGGCCACATCTGGATGCACCTCTTGTTTTACTTTTTAGGAGCATCTGGCCGGTCGATCCTCTTTTCTCCTTGAACGCGCTCTATGTTTCGCTTCTGGGTTGCTGCGACCCAGGTCCTGCCATGCATACCCCTGCCTTTCTCTCAGCCCCTCCCCATCTCTCTTTCTTGTTATTCTCACCCCCCAACTTCCAAACACCAGAGCGCATCAGAGAGCAGCCCTGTACTGTCCTCCTTTCTTTCACCCCGTCCCTGGTGCTCATATCTAGTTGCAGAGCTGTAATATTGCACGACACTGGCAACTCCCAAATTTTATTTCCTGAGCATTTTATTTCCAGAGCTGATCTTTCTCCTTAATGTCAGCTTTCCATATACAATGACCCACTCAAGATTTCCAGCTGCACATTTCCTTGTTTCCTCCATAGATCTCAAGTCTAAATCTGAACTTCCAATCGATACTCTAAAATCCTAGCTTTCCATGGTTTTCCCCATCTCAGTTAACACCAACTCCAGTTTTCTAGTTATTTAGGCCAATAACTTTGGGGTCACTCTAAGGTATCTTATTCCCATCACACATGCCCCCTACACCATCAAATTCTGTCAGTGAGAGCTTCAAAATACATCCTGCATTTGACCACTTCCCACGCCACTGCTGCTCACCTGAAGGAGTCCCATCATTGAGTCCATGCCAAGGCACTCCTCTCGGCCTCTCCCTGTGTCCTTGCCCATTATTGACTATTCCCTAAGACTTGCAAGACTGATCCTAGCAAAACGCTAAGAATGACATTTTCAATCTGTTAAAACTGTCCAACGTGCTGAGTAAGAGCAAAAGTTCTTGCAGTGGTTTAAGATTGCCAGGAAAACGGTGAGTTCTTAAAATTCCAATGAGCAGGACTTTTCCCACTGGAGGAGTCAGAGGCTTTTTGTCAGATTGTCTCTTAGGATGGTATACTTTGAGCAGGAATAGATATTGAAAGGTTTGAGCATTAATTCAAGGTGGAGAAAACAGTGAATACAGAGGATCCAAAGAAGATCTGTAGTGTTCAAGGATTGTTAGGGAAACAAATGACAATAGACTTATAAACTATCAGGAGACAAGAAGAAACGGAGAGGGTTGAACCAGATCACAGAAGGTCATATAGAGTGTTCTGGATTATTCTTGGTGGGCAACAGAGCAGCAGAGATATTTTTTTCTATAAAGGAGCAAAATGCTCAGAACTGTTGAAAGTAATCTGAAAGCAGAATGTTGGCTAAAGCACCCTAGGGAGAGCCGTGAGAACACTCCACTGCAGGACAGGCCAGGGCGGTGTCCAGGGGGACTACGTGAGGCTGGAGGATGTCACACGCCACATCTGAAAAGCTGATGTCGATGACACATGGACTGAGACTTGGGTAGGTGCTGAGTGGTCACGAAGGATCACACGTCCTAGAAATGGACACCAGCTTCCAACCCTCTGAAGAGGCGATGGAGTGATAGAGCAGAAAGCCATTAGGTGAATTCCCCAAGTCTCTTGCTCTGTTAGTTTGCAATTGAAAACAAAGACTGAGTATCCCTTAGATGAAATGCTTGGGACCAGAAGTGTCCCAAGCTCAGCATCCCCTGTGTCTATGTAGTCTGATGTTCAGTTGGACTGCTTGAACTGACTGGTCATGAGGGTCAAATCAGTAAGGTGGGTAGAGGGCTAGAGGAGTTGAGTTTCTGGCAGTCCATCATTTTAGAAAACCCACCCTTATTCTAGGCTTAAACCACTTTGATCCACAAAATATGATCCGAGGAAACATGGCTGATATGTACCTAATAGTTGTCTCAATGTGTTTTTAATATAGAGCAGATGTGCTGTGCAGCACAGCATTCCTAACTCTGCTCAAGTCAAGATGCTCACACCTGCCATTGTGCTCCATCTCTGGGCACCACTGTCCCGTCATAGATCAGAATCATTAGGCAGAAAATGATTCAGGCCACCACTAATTCTCCATTTCTTTTTGTTGTTCCAGAATTTTATTTTATTTTATTTTTATTTTTAGTAAACATTTCATGGCTATGTGAGAAGAAAGATACCTGACTCAAGTAATATGTTCTCTAAAAACAGTTGAAATGTTTAGAGAATATCTAGATCAAAATATTTTCCACAATTTAGATTTATTACTTTAAAAAGTGATCATGCTAATGTAATCATTTGCATTTTTTAGTTGTTTAAGGAATTAATTACATTTTATTTGAATGATTTTTGCAGCTTTATTGAGATGATTGGTGTATAAAAACCACACATAAAATGTATACAATTTGATGAATGTGAGCATGTGCAGGCACATGTCCAGGACTTCCCAATCCTTCTTTGTATCTCTGGTTTTTCTATAGTAACAGCACAACATGAAATTCATTTTTTAAAAAAATTTGTTCTTTTTATTTATACATGTCAGTAGAGTGTATTTTGACACTATATATACATGAAGCGTAACTTCCCATTTTCGTGGTTGTACATGCTGTGGGGTTACACTGGTCAATGTATTCATATAAGAACTTAGGAAAGTTATGTCCTATTCATTCTATTGTCTTTTCTATTTCCATCCCCTCTCCCTTCTCTTCATTCCCTTTTATCTAATCCAGTGAACTTCTATTTCCCCCCTCTTCCCCCACTTAATGTGAATTAGCTTCCATATATCACAGAGAACATTCATTTGGCCTGTGGTTTTTTGGGATTAGCTTATTTCACTTAGCATGATAGTCTCTAGTTCCACCATCTATTTACCAGTAAATGCCATAATTTCATTTTTCTTTATGGCTGCGTAATATTCCATTGTGTTTTTAGACCACATTTTCTTTATCCTTTTATCTGTTGAAGGACACCTAGGTTAGTTCCATAGTTTGACTATTGTGAATTGAGCTGCTATTAAACATTGATGTGACTGCATCACTTTAGTGTGCTGATTTTAAGTCCTTTGGGTATATGCCAAAGAGTGGGATAGTTGGGTCAAGTGGTTCCATTCCACATTTTCTGAGGAATCTTTATACTGCTTTCCAGAGTGGTTGCATCAATTTGCAGTCCCACTAGCAATGTATGAGTGAACATTTTTCCCCACAACCTCACCAACATTTATTGTTACTTGTATTCTTGATAACTGCTGTTCTGACTGGAGTGAGATGAAATCTCAGTGTAGTTTTAGTTTGCATTTCTTAACAAAACTTTAAGTGCACAGACCACATTGATAACTACAGGCACCGTTTTCATTCTACAGCAGCTCTGTAGAATGTGCTCATCTTGTGCAGATATAATTCTGTGCTCACTGAACAATTTCCCATTTCTCCCCCCCACCTTCCACAGCCCCATGCCACTCCCGGCTCCCCTGAGTCTAACTGTAATGGAAGCATCATGGAAGTGAGGCCATGCAGTGTCTGTCCTTTTGTGACTGTCCTATTCATGGGCCATCACATCTGTCATTTGCATCTACTCCATCACAAGTGGCAGGACGTTCTTCTTTTCAAAGGTTGTCTCACATTCTAATGATATTCCATAATGTACTTGTGTGACATTTTGTTCATCCTTTCGTTTGTCGACGGTCATAGCGTTACTTCCGTATCTTGGCTACTGTGAATGATGCTACCATGAACATGGGATTGCAGATACCTGTCCTGCATCCCAATTTCAATTCTTTTGCATATGTACCCAGGCATGGGATTCAGGACAGTATGGCAGTTGTACTTTAATTTTTTTGAGGAGCCTTCAAAAGCTATTGTTTACCACAGTGGTTGCTCAGTTTTACATTTCCACCAATAGTGCACGAGAGTTACAATTTCTCCACATTTATGTTAATACTTAGCTATATCTGTATGTACCTATCCCTGTCTGTCTGTCTGTCTATCTATCTATCTATCTATCTATCTGCCTATCTATCTATCTATCTATCTATCTATCTATCTATCTATCTATCTATCTATCATAGCCATCCTAACAGACATAAAGAGATATCTCATATTGCAGTTTCAATATGCATACTCTTGATGATTGATGATATTAACCACATTTTAATACACCTGTTGGCCATGTGTATATCATCATTGGAGAAATATCTATTTAAATTATTTTCTAATTTTTAAATCAGCCTATTTGTTTTTTTCACCTTTCTTGTACAAGAAAATGTACCATTTCTTATATATTTTGTATTTTAACTCTGTTTTCTGATGTTATAACAGAATATCACAGATTAGGTTATTTATAAAGAAAGAAGGTTTATTAGTTCACAATACTGGAGGCTGAGAAGTTCAAGATTGGGCTGCTGCATTTGGAGTGGGCCTCATGCTGCAACATGATGTGGTGGGTCGCGTGTCATGGAGGAAGTGCTTGTGAGAGTGTCAGGCAGGAGCCTGTAGCTCTCACTGTGATGGGTCCACGAACCCACTCCCTCTCTCCTAATCCAGATTACTCTTAAAGTCCCTGCTTCTTTTAAGACTGTTAACCTGGGGTCAGCCCTCAAAATGAGTTTTGGCAGCGATGAACCAGATTCAAGCCAGGGCCAGTTCTTATCAGATGCATGGTATGCAAGTACTTTCTCCTGTGCCTTTGCTGTGCAAAAGCTTGATGTAGTTCTGCATCCTCTTTTTGGTGGTGCTGAGGATTGAACCCATGGCCTTGTACATGCAAGGCAAACACTCTACCAATTAAGCTATATCCCCAGCCCTCCTGCATCCACTTTTAACCTCAGTTCTGCTAGGTACCAAGCTCTCTGCCATCTGGAAAAGAGTTCTACCTTGCATCCTGTAACTTCAACCTTAGCAGCTCAATCAATATTTGCTTTGAACTCTTCCCCACTCAATCTCCTTCCCTGGGACTGTGCACTATTATTGTTTCTGCCCTGTGCCTTGGAGGGTCACCCTGCAAGTGTCCTGAGGTGCTTCTCTTTGATCTTGGCATTAGCTTTGGCCATGCCTATTCCCTCAGACCAGATCCTTCTCCCCTCCAGGCCTTTTTGTACCTGCCCAGAATCGAATCCAATGGTCACCATCATGTGCCTGTATCTGTGAATTTGACTCTTCTCTGGTACCCCATGTCTGTTCTTTCTTTTTTGGCTTTTTTGAATTCTGTGATCTTATTTTTGTTGTTTGCTTGCTTTCCCCCTTTGGATTGATGTGCTATAATGATATATAACAGTGGGCTGCATGGTGGCATATTCCTGCATGCACATAACAAAACTAGGTCAATTTCATTCCCCTTTCCCTTCCCTTCTCCCTCCCTAGATTTGTTCTTTGGCTCTGTGGCCTCTTCTAAAATGCAGTTGGATGGCCAGTGCGAGAGGTGCTATATCCAGCACATCAGTGCACATGGTGCCTTGAAGGTACTCATGTGCTCTTTTATAAATTAACAAATGATTGCTCTCCTATGGAAGCCAGTATTAAACCATCAGATATCATTCTTTAGCTGACTTTCATCTAACCCGAGAAATTTCACTGAATCTCAAGAGGGATAGACTTTTTGGAAGCCCTGAGTTTCATAGTATTTTTATCTACGTGTTTCTAATTTAGCACATTTCATAGTGTATTATAATATGTAGCACATATGCTTGCTCAGCTCACTCACATTATTAAGGCTGTGGGTTTTATTTAATAGCAAACCAAAGCTTATAGGGATTTGCAATCCAGCATCCAGACAGAGACTTGGTCATAGCAGGTCCTGCATGTATGCCTATTGAATAATGCATAAGGGGGATAGATAAAGTATGTAATAAAAGTGTATAACTCACACGGTCCACTAAGAACTGCAACAGCTACCATTAGATAAGAGTACACATTAACACATCAATACTTACAGCGCAGGAAGTATTATGCCAGGTTCATGGCAGGAAATGGATGGAACACTCATGTTGGATAATCTGAAATGAGATTGGAAAGGGACAAGTTTGTAAGTGTAGGAAGACTGTAGAGAAGCTACAAGGACAAGTTCTGTGCCTTTAGGCTGCTACTTGCAAGAGTTCTTTACTATACCTGTGACTGAAGGACCCCAAGGTTGGAGTGGTAACAAGAACCCCCCAAGAGAGAATGCCATTTGAAGACCAGTCGGGGCACAGGGGAAGGCCCAGCCAGAGGTGATGCCAGATGGTGCCAACCTAACAGAGGGGAGCCAGGGGCTTTCCTAGAGAAATTCTAAAGTGAGCTCCACCATGTAGAGAAAGATTGTTCCCGTGCCTTGAATCCCAGGTTGCTGAGGAGAAACCACTTCCTTTGAGGCTGCCATTTTCCTCAGCTCCTTGGGTTTCATACAAGGTAAGAATCCTAGGTCGACCTCTCAAGGCTGCATATTCCTGATTTGGGGTTTTGGTTGTTGTCTTCATTACCACCAGTGTTTTTCAATGAGTGTCCTTCCCTGCCCTTCTGTGTCGATGCCATGTGGTGGTTATTAAAACTGATTTCCTTTCACTGAAAGCACAGAGTCCCTCAGGACACACACATAAAGATCCAGTCACTGCTTCACATGCATAAATGTAACAGAAACACACAATGCAAAACAATTAATTTCTCGGGAGAGAAATAGAAGGCTTCTACAGGAAAGAGTAAGCTGAGATGTAGGAGCAAGAAGTTTACCAGGATGATCTTAAAGAGAAAGTGTGATGCCTCCAACTTGGTTTTTTCTTTCTCAAGATTGAGAGACCTATTTCAGGTCTTTTGGAGTTTCATCTAAATTTTATAATTTTTTTCTGTTTCTGTGAAAAATGCTGTTGAAATGTTGGTAGGGCCTACTACCACACTGAGTAGTACGGACACCTTAACAGCATGAATTATTCCAGTCCATGAACACGGGGTCTTTCTATTTATTGGTGTATTCTTCAATTTATCTCATCAAAGTTTTATGGTTTTAAGTGCTAAGATTTTTCACTTCCTTGGTTAATTTTATTCCTAAGTATTTTATTCACCTTGATGCTATCATAAATGAGACTCTTTTCCTGATTTCTTTTTGTATAGATTGTTATTAGCACAAAGAAATGCAGCTGATTTTCATATGTTTTATATCCTTCAATGTTGCTGAAACTATTTTTGTCCATAACAGTCAAGGTATGAAGCGGCCTGAATGACCATTGGTGTATAAATGGGAAGGAAATTGTGGCTCGCACACACACATGCACACACACACACACACACACACACACACACGAACATTATTTAGCCTTAAAAATGGAGATGGTGACATCTGCAACAATCTGGCTAAACCTGAAGGTCATTATGCTAAGGAATAAGCCAGTTCCAGAAAGAAGCAATCTTGTTAATAACCTAATTCATGTACCCAACCTGAAAAATAAACATCATACCTAGAAACAGAGCAGAACAATGGTAGGCACCATGAGCTGGGATAGTAGGAAGTGGGAGATGAGGGTCAAAAGGTATGAGCTTGCTGTTTTGCAGATAAGTCCATCCAGGGAGGTGATGTGTGGAAGGGAGACTGCAGTGAATGATATTGTAGTAGATGCTGAAAATCAGCAAAGAAGAGAGATTTGGATGTTTTGTTACAACAAAAAGATAACTCTGGAATGTAATGGATCTATTACATTGTGCACCTGCAGAGACAATTTCACCACAGATATGTATATCATCAGAGCATCCTGAACACCTGAACTTACACAGAAAAAAAAAAACCAGTAAGAATATTTTCAAGAGCAGATTAAAGAAAAAAAAAATCAATGAACTTAAAGCAGAGCAATATACATTTTCAAACTGAAACACAAATAGAAAAAAGAAATAAAAATAATAACAACAAAATAGAAATCTAGGAGCTGTGGGATCAGGTCAAATAGTCAATCATATGTATAATTTCCATGCCAGAGGGAAAGAACAAAAGGATTAAAGACAGGACAGAATAAATGTTTCAAGAGATAATGGTCAAGAATTTACCAAAATTAGTGAAAGACAGTGAATACATAACCAAAAATCTCAGAAAAGTATAGCAGAAGACACACATATACATTGTAGTCAAGCTTTGAAACACCAAAGATTAATAGAGAATACTGAGAACAGAGAAAAAAAGAGACATTAAGTGCAGGAGCATACAAAAGAACATCAGACCTGCAAACCAGAACTCTGCCAGGCAGAAGACCTGGCATGTCCTACTCCCAATGCTGAGAAGAGAAACTAAAGTCTGGCAACTCAGCATGTTGTGACAATGTTTTTAAAAAATTGAAAATATTTAACAAAAAAGCATGAAATATAGACTGCTTTGGATGAATAAAGCCAAGAAATCCATTACCCATGCACTTTCAATATAAGCAATTATGAATCATAAAAGCAGAAAGAGTAATACCAGGTAAAGATTTGGATCTAACAGAAAAATGACAAAAATTGAAAAAAAAGTGCATAAATATATAAATGACATTTTCATCTAATTGTTATTCTAGCTTAAAAATAATTATCTAAAAACAAAAAGTAGCAACAACATATTTTTAATTTTATCATAAGTGCATATGTAACACAATATATGACAATAGCCCGAAGGAGGGAAGGGGGCTGGAATTGTGCTCTCACAAGATTGGTACAATACACACATTACCACAAAATATCATTCAAAGTTGACTCTAACAAATAAGGTATTTATCACAAGCCTATATAAGCTACTAACAAAAGAGGTACAATTAATAATTCTATCGTAATTCATGTTTAATGTAAATAGTCTAAATACTTCAATGAACAAAAAACAGAAATTGTCACATTTGTTGAAAAATAAGTCCCACCTATATGCTGGCTACTGGAAACCTGCTCTAAATATAAAGATCAAAATGTTTAAAACCAAAGGATGGGAAATCATGTGCCATGCAAGCACAAATCATAGGGAAGCAGTCAAGGTGCTCTATTCATAACCAAGAGTAGGCTTGGGACGAGGAATACTCCCAATACTTCTTTAAAGAAATCATTACATCAAGATAAAGGAGTCAATCTAGCAGGAAGATAAGAGTAATACCAAGTGTGTTCCTTGAACCAACATAGCTTCAAAATACATACATAAATAACTAATAGAGCCAAAAGGAGCAATAGAGAAATTCACTTGCAGTTGGAGACATCAGTACTTGTTCTCTGTAAGCGATTGTGCAAAGTAGGCCAAGAGCAATAGGGTTATTGAAGACTTGAAAGGCACTGATAACCAGCTTGATCAAACGGATGCTACCACCACGCACAACATAGACTCTCCAGGTCCAAACAGGATATTCACTAAGGAAAACCACACCTGGGTTATAACATGCATTTCACAAATTTTACCACATTTGAAATAATACAAAATGGTATCTGACCAGGAGCTCATTATCTACCACTGTGCAACAAATTATTCCAAGACTTAGCAACTTGAACTGCAAATGGTCTTTACCATGCATATTCCTGTGGTCAGGAATCTGGGGTTGGCTCAGGGGTGGGCAGGTGAGGGGGTGGTGGTGGTTCTGGCTCAGGCTGTCTCCAGGCTTGCAACTACCCTTGGGTGGGGCCTGCATTTACAGGCTCAAGGGATTCAGGCCTCGCGCCCAGGAGGCTCAAGGGAGTGAGGTCTCACCCCCAGGCTTGCTGCCACAGGGGATGGATTGCTGAAGGCTCTCTATAGACCCAGCTCTGATCTGGCTCCTCCCAGAGCAAGCCCTGAGGACTACCCTGGTCAGCTGGGGGGAAGGGACTGCACAAGATGGGGTCACAGGGCTTTGTTGGGAAGGCCCTTACCAAAAACTACACTTAGAAGTCAATAACAGAAATTTATTTAAATACATGAAAAAGATTCCATATTTACCAATTGTAGATCTATAATGTAAATATTCCTATAACTCTCTGGTATGAATTTATGAGTTTGTAGAATTCTAATATGTAGCAGATGTGCTTTGGTTCTGAGATAATAATTCCAATCAATGAGTCCATTTGAGAGGTTGTCTCAAGAAACGCAGAGTAGGAAACCATGTTAACAGGACCCATGAAGAGCACCCAAACTCATCTGTAGATTCAAAACAATTCCAATCAAAATGTGTGGCAGATGTGTCTTGAGATAAAAATTCAAATGTGAATAATTAATTTGGGAGGTGATCCCAATAAGCAGAGGGATGGGGAGGTGAGAAGGGGAAGAGAAGGCAGAGGGTAAGTGTGGGTTACTAAGCAAGTCACTGCTGTGGGGAGTCTGCACCTCTGCAAAACACAGACCTGACCCTTATCCTCCCAAAGAGGGAGAGGGAAGAGGTAGCGTTCTCCTAGAGGGAGCTGCTGTGCCCAGACATGTAAGGTCTAAGGACTGGGCAGGACAGCAACCCCAACAGTGACATCCCATGTCCTCAGTGACATTTGCTCCAGCTGCAACTCTTCCTGAGTGTCTCACCTCACGCTGATGGCTTCTTTACCAGGTCTGCTTGTGGGTCCTGCTTGAAGCAGTGGCCACGTCCTCAGTCCACATGGAAGCACAGTTCAGGAATAGGGGCCCGTTCACTCCCAGGGAGACCCTAAGAGGTGACCCATGGAGCCAGAGGGAAATGCTCCCACCTCCTTTCAGGTGGGCAACCCTAGCAGGCATCCTGTCCATCTCCCCCAGGTCCCAGGGGAACCAAGCCCCTGATGTACACAGTCAGGGCCGCCACGTGCAGCCACAGGTCTTCCCACTCTCTCAAGCCTCTTCCCCTGGTTCCCTCTGTATGTCTTTTTGACTGTCCATAACCAGAAAAAAATAAATGTTCGTATCAGACTAAAAGGTCTGAGCAAGGAACCACAACATGTATAAATAATGACAGAAGCACTTATTGGATTCCAAGTAAGGCTGCGGAAGTTACTGAGAAATGGCGTCACTGTTAGTCATCACGTTCTCCTCACACGTACCCTGCTGAAAGTGGCCTTTATCTGCCCATGATGTATTTCATCCTGCCTGGAAAACACTGACCCGGAATAACTTATATCATTTTTCAGCTCTTCGGGCTGGGAGGTAATTACTAATACTTTGTTTCTAAGAGAAAAACATGTAGTAGGTGTTTAGAGAACTCGCCCTAGTCTTTGGGGCCTCACTGGAGTCAAAGATTAAATTAGAGTCAACTCTCAAGTGCTATGTAGCAGATGAGGCAAGACAAAACAAAACCTTTGGAGTGCCCTTTGTTCCCCCTAAATAAGAATTGTTTTTTTAATAAAAAAGAAAGCTCTAAGAGCCTTTTTCCCCACAAGAACCACAATATGGCCAGGTTTTGAGTGGGAAGCAAAATTTTCTCATGCTTGCCTCCAAAGATGCCCAACATTAGCTTATTTACATATTTCCCTCAAGGCTTTTTCTCATATGTATATAAATATGGTTATTCTGCATGTATAGGATTTATTGCGCTTTTCCAAGTTAAACATGCATTTCAACCAGGTAAAAATTTGTCTTTACATGTCTCTATGTACATACTCTCGTTATTTTAAAAAAACCCTTTAGCAGTGCCCGTAAGGGGGTGTATCATATGTTACTTAGCCAACTGTCTATTGTTGGAATGTAGGTAGTCTCTATTTTGGATTATCATAAACAAGAATTCTCCTAAAATGAAAATTTAAATCTTCTATATAAGGTAACTATTTAATTTCACACAAATGTAAACACTTAATTTATGTTAAATTTTTGTCATTTAACAAAATCTGTAAGTTGTTAATACCTATAAGCAATGCATTGTCCTCGCTAAAATACTAAAATGTTCCCTGAAGCAGTCTCTGTTCCTTCCACCCCACCTTCTTCAGATTGGCCAGAATCAGCACTTGAGCAAATAGAACTAACCCCCTTCTTCAAGTCCCTTAGTGTCTTTTCAGAGTTTTGCAAAGAAAGTCCTTGCTCTTGGCAAGCAAACAAGAGGACATATAATTTGCTGCCAGCTGCTGATTCCAATGGCAGCTGTAACAAATCACCACAACTTTTTATCGTATGGTTTGGAGATTAGAGGTCTATCATGGGTCTTGCTCGACTAGAACCAGGGTGTGCAGGCTGGTTCCTTCTGAAGGCTCTGGGGAGAGTCTGTTTATTTGCCTTATCCAGCCTCTAGAGCCAGCAGGGAAGCCTCCCACTACTGGCCTCCACTCCTGCATCCCTCTTCCACTTACAAGGATTCTTGAGGTTATTGGGCCCATCCAGGCACTCCATAATAATCTCCCTATGTCATGTTCTTTAATCACATTTGTGAAATCCCTTTGCTGTGTAAAAGTAACATATTTACAGGTCCTGTTAGGACTTGGAGATATTATAATTCTTTATTTTGGCTGGGGGTTAATCTGTCCACCACATCTGCCTGCCTCTTAAGCTTCCTCCTTTCTGCTCCTCATTTTCTTTCTGCACACAGCCATCCTCAGCCACGCGGGGTTCCCCAGAGACACTGCTCTCTTGCCCCCTCCACCTCTCCCTCTTGTTGTTCCACATACCTCGGACATTTGCCCTTCCTGGGATGGGGACTCCTTGCTTCTGCTTGGAGACTGAGCTCAGATGTGATTTTCTCCATGAGCACTCCCTGGCCGCCGGGATTCGGCCTATACAACCCTCTCCTTTAGTCCACAGAGCTCCTCACCTCTGCCTTGTGGTGTTCCCAACACTGCCTCGGAGCTCTTGAAACTCTGCCTCCTCTCTGCAGAGATGAGTGTGGAAAGAGACCTTTGATGGCTTGACCATTGGTGTGTCTCACCTAACCTAGGTGTGGTTGTCTTCTCCCCACATAACGGATGAGGAGACACTCTCACAAAGGTAGGGTGATCTGCTAGATGACAGACAGGCAGTAGGGGACAAAGGCAGGATCCAAGCCCCTGTCTGGCCCCGAAGTACACTGACCACATCCTACTTGGAATCACCAAGAAGGGTGAGATTTCCTCACTTTTTTTCTGGCCCACCTGGTCCAGAATCCTGAAGGGCAAATTATGTTCTAATACTTTCTTCTAATGCTTCTGGGGGAGAAAAAAATAAAATAAAACAGAAAAAAAAAGACTATAAACAAGATCATCTTCCTGACAGAAGGTTTTGGATTTTGTATGATTGTAGTCACCCCTGCTTTTAACTGGGGTAGCCCCAAGGGCAGGAGCTACCCTACAGTGACTCTTGACACACACCTGTGCCAGGCGGCACTTGACACACTTCCATGGATCTTCCACACTTGTACAAACTCCCCAGGAAGTTTTAACCATAATAAAACAGTACTGAAGACTTCACTTTTGAAACAAAGGTGTATAATTTGAGCACAGATGAGTCAGATGGCAGGTGATTTCCCAATTAGACAATCACTGGAAATTTCTCTCCCACTCAAGTGAGAGCAGATGCCACCTCTGCATTTCCTCCCCAGTTTCCTTTACACTGGGATCCGCCACCACCCACCTGTCTTTCCCAGATGATATTTTGACCCAGATCTTCCTGTCGGAGCCATGGGAGCCATTTGTGAAGGCTCCAGAACTCCTATTTGGAACAGTGCTTTTCAATCCTGGCTAGTCAGAATCACCAAGAGAGCTTTCTAAGCAAAACCTGTACCCAGGCAAGTCTCAGTGCCTGGGTTAGAATGTAGGATACATATGTTTCCAGAGGTGATTCTGATGTGCATCTGGTACAGAGCCATTGCTAAGGAGAGTGTCTTTCATTATGGCCAGAAAGCACCTATGCATGAACTGCTCTGGGCACTTGATCGATAGGTTTGTGGTTCCGCTCAAACTGCCAAATC
The DNA here is from genome assembly GCA_004024805.1 of Geosciurus inauris. Lineage (NCBI taxonomy): Eukaryota > Metazoa > Chordata > Mammalia > Rodentia > Sciuridae > Geosciurus > Geosciurus inauris. The sequence continues at coordinate 33,014 of PVHX01000444.1, read as the reverse complement.
AGCTTCTCTGAAATTGGAAACCATGGACATGCATTGCCTTTGATTCTGATTCCTCACCCATGATTCCCAGGTTCTCGCTCTTTTTTAATATGGAGGGAAGCTAAAGCCCCACAAAAAAATGGAAGGACATGATCAAGTTCTCAGCCAGGTCGTGACCCCATCCCAGGTACTGTGAGATGTAGTCTGTCATTCATTCCTTTGGGTTGGGTGGGGGCAGAGAATTTGAAAACTCCATCATCCTTTGAAAATTATGCATAAACTTCTTGAGTCAGATATAAAAACTATACATAGTTTTTATAGTTCTTATGCTAGAACTATAAACAAAATTATAAACTCAATACAATTTAAACCATATTAAAAACATACATAAAATGGTTCTGCTGATAGAAAGATGTTCACTTCGGGCTGCATGCACATGATGCACGGGGCAGTGACTCCACGTGGGAAGGTTATGTAGACTTGGGTATGTTTTCCTGCTTTGTTCCAGGTGATTCCATTTCCCTTCTGCTTTTCTAACATCTAGTATTAAAGTGCTTGCGCACGCATACACACCCACACACAGAGGGTATAATTCACCATGAAATCAGTTTTGTTTTACTTGACCAGAGACAGACACATCACTTACATATTAAGACTTCCTTTTTATTTTCTCATTAACCTGAATGAATGAAATCAATATAAGGACATTTCATGACAGTAGAGTTATAAATGTAACCCTATATCTGGTGCTAATAGCACTGATTGCTCATGAGTATAAGGTGATCCAGAAGGCTCTTTTATTTCCTCATGATTATTGCAATGAATTTGCATGTGCCCACACATATTTGCATACAGAATGTCAATATTGTTGACAGGTTGGGTAAGCCTTACTTACAAAAGTGCCATTTTTTATGACTTAGATTTCCCAGGAGATAAGAACTTAATTGTTCTTTTTAATTAATTTTTAATTAATTTAATGCTTTTTTAATTAAAGCATTTGTGTTTTTGTTATTATTCCTGGACTTGGGGGTTGATGTTTCTTTGCATAACTAGATCATTCTCTTTTAAATCTCTAACTAAGAAGGATTTTAAATATCAGCTTGTTAAACACAGTGGACAACCAAAATATGCAGTTGAAATTCAGGTTATCTGTGTATGTATGTGTGTTTGTGTGTGTGTGTATTTCTTGGTCTGTCATTTAGAAGACCAGAAGGACCATTTTTCACTTCTATAATATCATTCCATATCTTAATAGGTGATCCTCCAATACTGTGCATATTGGACAAGAAATGAAGACATTTTTGTTCCTTTTCCAGCTAATGTTTTACCTCTGTGATCATTCATTAACACTGAGGGTGTTTTCTTCATTGTGTACGAGTTGGTCATTATTTTGTTAGCTCCTTACCTTGTCTTATGTAAACACTTGCATAGACATATCATATTTATAACATTTCATCTAGAAAATCCATCTATCTTTTTATTTGTGATTTTAAAAATTCATTTTATTTTGATAAAGTTTACATAAGACTGTTTTCATATAGGCTATATTTCAAGTTATTACTATGCACTTCATAATTGAAGATTTATTCTCTTTGTAATTAATTAATGTTAATTAGACAAACAGCTACAAAATAGTTCCCTGAACCAAATTTCAAAATACTGTTAACAAATGATCATTTTTACTCTGAATTCGAATAGCTACTCTTCCATATATTAAAGTTTAAATAATAGCTTGTCTTTTTCTGCTACACTTCCCATCTCTTCTCTCAGCTTACAGGATTTAAATTGTTTGAGGTCTATAGTTAATGAGCTAAAGGAAAAAGGTAGGCCTTCCTCCAGAGATCTTCTTTTATAAAACTGAATATGATTTTATGTTTATTTTTTTCAGATTTGCTTATTTTGTACAGTAGCATAATATCAGGTTAAAAGTTGGGTTTGAATTAGTTTTGCTATAAATTAATTTGGGACAGATGATCATTTTCACAAAATGGAGTAAGCTTCCCCAGGAACATGGATTGGCTCTCTGTTCATTTTTATCTTTTTATTTGTTTTCAAATAGGATATCTCTATATTTATCACTAGGCATTTTTGTTGTTGCTGCTCATTTGACAGATAATATTTGAATGATATCAAAGAGGAAAAGTTGGGACACACTGAAGCAGATTAAACAATAAAACCAATTTTATTCAAACCACTTCTTGGGGCTTCATCTACAGCAAGCTCATTTTCATTAGTGGTGTTTCTTTGTACACATTTGAAAGCAATAGACACGCACATTTCTGTAAATATCTGGAAATCTAGAACTTTTATTCCATCTTGTAATCACATTACCACAACTAGCCTCCCGTTGTTTAGTGCCGTTTCCAAGACCCAAGGCCTCCTCCTCCCCATTCAGCTTCTTGAGCCCTTTGCAGTGGGGCCTGGGCTCCCAGGTCGTACCTTCTGGCACTCTGCTGAATCCTCCAGAATCTGTCAGAGTCTTCCACAGCCACAGTCCTGTGTCCCTCCCGCTTGGTCCTTGACAATAGCCCTTCCTTATGCTCCCTGGCAGAAGGTCTGATGAGGCTTGGACAGTGATTCAATCTGACTTGGGCCTTGGCAGTGAAAGGCCCATGGCCAGGAAATGAAGAAGATAATGATGATGCCTCCTGTCATTCTTCCCAGCCTGATGCGCCAGCCAACGTCCACGGTGTCGCCCGGAAGCCCAGCACTACATTGGACAGTGCCACTTTCCCACCAGATGCCTGCGGTCCTTACGCAGGACAGTTTCCCACCTGATCTGTCTTCCCTCTTAATTGTGTGGGAACCGAAACCAATGTTCTCTGCACAGAGAGACCCCCAGCCGGGCACCTCACGATGCCGTCTTTCCCACGTACAGATGGTGGGTCTCACTCCATGGCACCATAAGCTGGCATCCCAAATTCTCTCCGGGTCTCTCCCAACATGTTTTTGGCTCAGTGGAAGGCAGATTGGTGGTGATTGATATCGTGTGCTCATAAATTGGTTTTTTAAAAAGTTCTTCTCTTTTCAAATGATGCTCAGCTATTCTTTAAGGCTGGTCACTAATTGGACTAGACAACTTTTGGAGAAAGAACGGGGCATTGCTGCCATATAAATATTCACAATACTGTGGCTGCTAGAGGTGAGGAAGCGTCATTAGAGCTGTGACGTCTCCTTTTAGAAGTGGAAAGACTTTAGGCAAAATGCTTCTTAGGTACTGCTTCAGAGCTTTGAATTTGTCCTGAGAGACTCAAGCATTGAAAGTGATATTTGTTTGTATTTTATAGAATAAATCCAACCCCAAGAAATATGAAAAATGGAATTGACCCCTTGGCAATGATCTTTCTGTGGCCCCTGGTGTTCAAGTATTGAAGGAAGGTGACCACGGAGCTTCTGGAGAGAAGCATTTGCTTGCAAGGCACCTAATAGCAATTGCTGTGTTGTCAATCGCCTTGGAAACTGTGGAAAAATGTAATAACTCAGTCATGGAGGGCAAACAAATCTGAATCTGACTTCGAGCTCTATCACTTAAAAAGGGGAAGTGAATGGAAATGATGAAGCCAGGCCTCGTCCTCAGAGGCACTCATGGGGACTATGGCCTCAGATAGCACACTTGCCAAGCCTCAACCTGCTCTCCCATACAGCAGAGGTTATGCAGGTGTCCTTTTGCTCCATCACTGCACGTCTGAGCAGGTTTCACTCCCTGCTGACCTGGAAGCAGAGTTAGGGCTCCCTGTAATCCCCCTCCTGCCTGGAAGCCCCAGGTCCCTGGTGGAGAGGTGCATGGACATCCCCACATAGGGCACACTCACAACAATGGGGAAACGGTTTCCCAACTGCCTCTCACTCACGCCTTGCAGGGGCTGATTTGTCTTTCCCTTCATTCACAGAGTATCCCAGAATTATGGCGCTGTCCTTCTGGAGAAGGAGCTGTACTGTGTGTGCATGTGAATTTTCACTTTTCTCTCTAGAAGGTCAGAAAATATTTCTCTTGAATAATTATTACCTCTCTGTGGAAGAACAATTCTGCTGAATTAATGTTCTCCATTTTCAGTCAATGAGTTAATAGTCTTATGTGCCTCTGTTGTCTCATTCATAAAATGATTCATGATTTAATATTATAAAATATGTGCCCCCGCCCCGAAAGTCTTTCTTGGTAGAAAGAGATAAGAAAGAAGAATGAAAACAATTGTAAATGACCCAAAATGTTTCTAACTGAATGAGTGAATGGATGTATGCCATAAGGGAATTTCAAGTTCAACCAAGGTGCTATGGACTGAATTATGTCCCTCCAAAAGTCACAGATCAAAGCAGTAACAACCGTCAAGATGATGACATTGGGAGGTGGGGACCTTTGGGAGGTAATTAGATTTAGATGAGGTCAAGAGGGTGGAGCCCCATGGTAGGATTCTTGTCTACATAAGAGGAGGAGAGACCAGAGCTCACCCACCACCTACCTCTCTGCTACACAAGGACATGGTGAGGAGCTGTTGTCTACAAGTCAGAAAGAGCCCTCAGCCAAACCCAGCCATGCTGTTGAGCTTGGGCATGAAGCTTCCAGTACTGTGAGAAGGACATTTCTGTTGTGTAAGCCACTCAGCCTTTGGTGCTCTGTTAGCTGGAACTGACTATTACTTGAGGCCTCCTGGGCCCAGAGCTCACATGCTAACAACGGGGAAGTACCACCTCATCACTGAGCTGGTGATCCTCTCTCCACTTGGCCCACGAATGCAAGGCCCACCTTTCACGGCCATTCTCTATTCTCTGGGGGCTGAACCATGCAAAGGTTCAGCGACTGGGGTCTTCTGGGGTCTCTTGCCCCACATTTCCGTAGAGTGTGGCTTCTGGGCAGCACTGGCGGCAGTCGGGGAGCAGGAAGAAGACAGATGGGTGCTCTGAGCTGTGCTTTCCCCACTCCACTGCCAGATCTGGCCACGGCTCCCTCACTCCCCTGACATCTCCGTCTGAGTGGCCTCTCCTGTGCAGCTCCAACTCTACCTGGCATCTGATGTCTCCTTGCTCCCAGTCGCTCACAGCTGGGGTGCCTCCTGCACCTCTCTGCTGGCAGCCTCAGGCCCTCCACATGCTCTGCAGTTCTGCCAGCCCTTCTCTTGCTCTGTGAACGTTCCCTGCTTTGCAGGGTTTTCAGTGGAAACATCTGAGTGAAATTGTGCTGACCCTGACAGAGACCTCACCTGAAGATATTAGGAAAATTGAATGATGACTTGCTCTTGCATTCCAAATTGAGTGAGGAGTTTGTTAAATAAGAGCTACGGTGAGGTATGACAACTATGGAGAAATACATTGTAAACGGAGCTGCTTTAGCCTGAGGACCACATATATCAGTTAGAAAGGACTTGAAGGGTCACTTGGTCCAAGCTCTCCTTTAGCTCCTTAGATCATTTTTATCATTCTGGTGGAAACAGAATGTTCTATGGCATCAGACCATAGGGGTTCAGATCCCAGCCAACATATCAACTGATCTTGAGTAAGTGCTGAAAACTTTCTTAGTCTCAGTTTCATCATCTTTAAAATGAGCACAGTACATGCAGATTCAAATTATTTATCCATAAACTTTGAGCCCAGTAATGTTTCCCAATCCAAAGTATTTTCAGGTTACAGAAGTATAATATAATGCAGAGCATGTTTCTAATATCGTGAAACTCCCCACAGGGTCAAGGGCAGTATACTGTAATAAAACTCATTACTGTTTTTACAGAGAGACATGAATATTCATAAGAATGAAATAAATGAAAATTATAAATAGTATCATACTGGTTTTAGCTAGGTTTTCCTACCAAATGAGTTGCAAAATCTCTGAGTTTTTACCTACGTGCAGAGTTATTTTGTGACCATATTAGTCAATGCATGTCAAGCCATTAGCAGTGTTGGGACAGTAGCACTCACTCAAACTGCATCCTTCACCATCTGCATGGATAGGTACACAGAGCTGCCCACATCCTTGTCTTACTTGAGGCAAGAGGCTCTCTGTCAAGTCCCCCTGGCTAATGGTGGGTGCACTGCATCCTGTGGAGTAGCATTTCCAAGTCTAGAATGTTGGAAAGCAGAGCTGCAGCTTGAGTTCAGTTCTTGCATCTCACACTCTGGATTCTTTTCCTATATGGATCTATTTGTTCAGTTGAGGAACAATAGCCATGCCACAACCCCATGCATCCAGAGAGAAAAGCATACTGAAAGAAGGGTCTGGAAGGAAACACAGTCAACTCTGTAGGGCGAGCACAGGGTGTGGACTGGCTCCTGTGCACCAGAGCAGGTCTGCCAGGGCAGTGGACTTGATCGAGCCCAGGGGCTCCACAGACTGGGGCAAAGCAGTTTGCATACCCACTTTGAATATCCTGGGGGAAGACACTTTGATCTCCATCTCATTTTCCAAAATACAAAGACAGAGGTACAGACATGTCCCAGAGGGTCTGTGATAGGAGGTGGGCATACTGTTCCAGGAGGTTGACCCCTATGATATGCTCTCCCCAGGTGGATTTGATTGTGACAGCCCAGAGCTGGTCCAGGGCCCGGTAATGGGAGTATTCTGGCAGAGGACATTTCAGTGCTAATTAGCATAAGGAGATCTTCCAGGCTTCTAGAGCTGGGGCCTGGCAAATGATAAAAGGTCTGGGTCCTGGATGGTGCCCTCTGAGATGTGTAAGTGGGTTAGAGAGGGGGCCTGCCATGTCTGGTCGTGGTGATAATTAGATCAGGGAGCTGCAAGGGAGGGAGAAGAGGCATCCAAGGTAACCTGTGGGGCCTGGGTAGCCAACCGACAGAAGAGGTGCCCTCGAGGAGGTCACATTCAGGGAGAATAAACTCCAGAGCCGGAGTTGGGGAGCTGACTTGTAGAACAATGGTTTCAAAGGGCCCTTCAAGGACATCTTGTTTAGTGGTTTTCGAATGTCAGTCACCTGATCTGCTCATTACAAGTATAGATTCCCAGGCCACAACTGCAAGTCAGTAGCTTTGCGTTTGACTGGGGTGCTGCTAGAGATCCGTGTCTTAAATGAGGTTCTAGAGGATTCTAACGCACACGTAGTTACCTTGCTGCTGAGCTCACTCATCATCAGCATTTTGTTGATGGGGAACTTGGAATGAGAAGGCACTGAGCTCAGAGAGGCACCTACATTGCAACAAGCCCTGTGCCCATGTTGTCCCTCGTTGGGTCTCCCTGGGCGGTGCTGTAGTAGGGCTGTACTGGCCCTGCTTGTCAGATGAGGATTCTGAGGCTGTGAAGGTCCAGGGACTTGCCCATAGCCACACAGCAAGCAAGTAGTGACCATGAGATGGCCCAGGTGCCTCCCAAGATACCTACTCCTGAGTTACATGGAAGGACTTTATGCAGCCTGGGGTCAGCATGATCCAGTCCCTGCAGCATCCTAACCAGATCATCACTCTGCCCCTCGACGGTTGTGCTCCAACTCACTGGTCGTCTTTTTATTCCTTAAAGAAATGTGCTGGCCTTCCACCAGGGTCATCTGGTTTTCACCATGGTCCAAGAAGTGACATCTTTGTGTCTAGGTGTGTACGCATACACCTGCTCCAATGCACACATACATGTCCACACACAAATATGTACCCAGACACAAATACATGCACATAAGTACTCCCACATACAAACGCATGCCCCCACAGGCACAAACACATGCACTTCTCTGCAGCGTCCCTGGCCCCAGGATGCCCCTCTGACACTGGCCTTGCCACCTCCTGGCTCTTCCATCCTCGAGGCCCTCTCTGCTGTCCCTGCTCCAACTCCACACACCTGTGCACTCCTGGCCTTGGTGGGGGAGGGGGCTGGAATGCTATTTCTACTCCTTTTCTTCGAATTGATTGGTACCTAGCTGGGAGCATCACTTCCTGTTTCTTCAGGACGCCTTCTTGACCTCTCCAGCTTCACTGAACACCCTTCATGGATCTCTGGTAAAGCTTGTCAGTCGTCGTAACCCTTGTCATTTCACAGCTCCAATTGTTTAAATTGACTGCCTGTTGCTTCCACCAAAACACAGTGTCTGGTTTCCCTCACCATTAAGCTCTATAACAACACTCAGTACACCATAGGTGCTCAATAATTACATTTGGGTGATTAATGAGTCAATCAATGATAAGTTTAAACATCACCTCTGCAGAAGGTCTTCCCTGACTGCTTCCTCAAGCAGTATTCCCAGGAGTACCATTTGCCTCATTCATAATAGTAATGACAATTTATAATTATTTTATTAACTGCTCACTATAGATGACAATTTATAATTATTTCATTAACTGTTCACTGTCAGTCGGTCTTCCCCATAAAAATGGAAGCTGCATGAGTGTGGGAGCAATTTGGCCCCGTTCATTTCTAAAGGAGAGAGTGGCATGTCTGGTGCTCTGTGCTCCCTGCTGAGTGAATTGGTGGGCACCCTGCATCTTTGGCTCATGGTTTTCCCCACTCCTCCTGCAGCCTGCTGCCACCCTTGGAGAATCTGGACCCACTCACACTGAGAGATGGGGAACAGGACCTCAGTTTCCGCTCAAAGAATGAAGGGGTGAGATCAGATGACCTCTATGTGTGTCCTTCCTACCTGGACATTCACAATGTCTGGGATTCACTGCTTGTGAGAATGGGAAAAAGACATTATTATAGGTTCTTATGACTTCTGCACAGCATGCGGGACCCAGCTGTATTTTCTAGACTACTTATGGCAACATTTTTCCCTTTCATAATGCACATGACAAATGAAGTCGATTCAGGCTCCACTTCCATGAATTACCCAGATTTTTAAGCAAAATATGCTGGGAAATAAATCATCCCAACTTCTATTAGCTAACGTCTGGGAGGAAAGAGATGGCATCCATATATTTAAGGAGAATTTATATCAGAACAATTTATAAAAGAACCACTTCATGCTGTGGGCAGGGGGCAGGGGTTCCTGATGGGAAGTCACACCCTGAACTGGTGATGATGGGAAGTGTGGCACTGCCCTGCAGGAAAGATGGAGCTCTTTTACTGGGACACAGAGAAGGCCAGCCCGCTCTTATTAGTCAGGGAGCACAGCCCTCTGCAGAGCTCTCATGGGAGGGCGTGAGGAAGGTAAACACCTAGCTTATACTTGGCCTCACTCCCTCCTCCAGCTGGAAGCCCCCAGCAAACAGCTCCACCCTGGAAGCCCTGAACGCCGATGTACCTAGAGCCTGGGGCAATGGTAGGAAAGAAATGCCCCAGAATATGGGGGAAAGTGCGGGAGGGTAGATGGGGTATTTATAGCACACAACTTTAAGAGGAAACCCAAGTGCAATAACGAAGAATTTTATAGAGATAACCTTGAATTGCTCTATTTATAAAGTATATCATTTGCAAACATCAGCATTTTAACGGTTATTAGTCTCAAATTACTCGTGACACATTTCCAAATCATTTGAGGTACATCAAAGGATCCGCACCATGCTGTACTGGGAACATCACTGAAGTTGCAGAAAAGATCCTTGAGCTGGAACACACATGACCTGCTTTACTACTGACGGATCATCCTTCTAGAATGTAAAGATGTCAGTCAGCGCAAAAGGGGTAAAGTTACTTAGGAAAGTTTTGCAATATCATCTGCGTGTATTCTTTAGGTTCTCCTTCCAGCATAGGAAATATGCAACAGGATATGAACTACGTATTTACACAATTTGCACCTCGATGAATCCATAAGAATTTTACCCATTAACCATATGAGCATCTGAGAACAATCATGATCCTTGTATTATCAGCAAAAACACCATTACGGTAATGCATTTTTGTATGATCTAACCCACCCTGTCTGTGCTTAATGGACTGGATTAATGGGGTATAGTGTCCAATTACTCACAAAGCTTCAGACATATCATCTTCCATGCCATTCACGATGGAAAATTGTTCTTCAATTTTATTTTTATCTCTGATTGTGACAAAACCACAAGAGAATTAGGCAAACATTCCTACCCAGAATTAGTATAAGAACAAGAAATTTCATCTAAATCATATATAATACATATGTATATTATTATGTATAAAAATTTTGCTACACATTACGCTTCAATGAACAGGGAAAACTCATATTAATACATGCATTTTATACATATGTGCATGTCCACAAATGCATGCCCCCAATAATTCGAGCCTTAATCTAACTCAAAGAATATATTTTCTTGATATTCTGGAATTGGGTCAGAATTCTAGGGGGTAAGACTTATCTTCAATAGACAGAATAATGACTTCCCCTGGATGTCCCATCCTAATCACCAGAACATGAGCATATGAGAAAATACAGCTCCAAAGATGATGTGTTCGAAGGGAGATGATGTGCAGATAGGGAGATGAGACTGAATTAATCTGGATGGACCCAAGGTAATGACATAGGCTCATAAAAAGCAGAAGAGGAAGATGAAGAGGAGAGGGGAATAAGAATCACAGCATGAGTTTTTGCTGGTTTTAAGACAGAGAAACCCTTGGGAAGGAATTGAATTCTGCCAACGACCTGTGCCCGTCCTTGGAGATGGGTCCTCCCAGAGTCTCCAGAACTTGCCTTCAAGTTCCAAGAGCCTATGCAGAGAATCTCGCTGAGTCATGACTTTTGAGTTGACTTTTGACCCATACAAACTGTAAGATAGATAATAAGTGGATTTTGATTTAAATTGCAAAATGTGCAGCAGTTCATAATGGTAGCAATAAAAGATTAACACATTGTGTTCCCTCCACAGGACATGAACTGGAATGGGCTGACCAGGGCTAGAAAATTCACTTTCAAGATGGCTCCCTCCCAAGGCTGGGAAATTACTGTTGCCTCTATTGGGAGCCTGGTGGGGGCGGTCAGCCAGGATGTTGGTTACTTGTAGGTGACTTTTCCACATGGCTCTTAGCTTTTCACAACATCATGATGTGGTTCTGAAAGGGAGTGTTCCAAAGCAGTCATTCCAACAGAATGTACCCCAAAGTACATGTGCCTAGGGGATCTCCACCAGCAAGACAGGTAAGTGCTCATGTCGCATTGGCCATATCAAGTCCAATTGATACAGCAGAGGACCACATAAGGACATGATGCTGGATGGTGTGGTAAAATAACAGTTTACCACATCTGCCCTCTGGTGTCTAATGACGGAGCTCTTGCCCACATGCAAAATAGCAATCGCTTTAAGCCCAGAGCCTCCCAGCCTCACCCCCCGATGGCAGCAAACTCAGGCTGGAAATACAGAATATCATCATCTAGTCAGGCCCCAAGCCTTCTCCTCCTCAGGTACTCTCTAACAAGTTCTGCTAGCCAAAGAGAAAGTTATTTGTGTCCCCAAACCCCAATGCATCCAGTATTAATGGCGAAACATGGAAAGGAAAACTGAAATAGAAACTTCAATCAAAAAAAGTGGGTGAAAAACACAGCGGTCACTCATCCATGGAGCACCATAATCTGGTGCATAATTATGGAACATCATAATCTAGCTCTTGCTTAGGGTCCGGTTCTATTCTTGGGAATGGTTCTCCATGGCTCTGGGCTCTAGATTCTGTCTTCTGAGTCCTTCAGCCTTTTCCATAGAAAATAATTCATGTCTACAACTAAGTATGTTTCTCAACCTGCTCCTCAAGCATAGCAGACTATAGGCTCAGAGGTTTCTTTTCATGTTTTAAACTTCTCCATCCCTTTTATTTTCTTTTACCTTTTTTCTTAAAATCATTGTGGATTTCCTATGACTCTAATTGGGGTTCACCTCATGAGACAACCCCCTGCCCAAAGCTCATCTAGCTTCTTGCTGTGGTGTGCTGCCCATCTAGGTACTATGAGAAAATCCCAATAAGAATTTTTAGAAGCCCTTTTGTCTGGGTAAGAAGTTCTGTAAGATATACCCTTTAGATTCTTAGGGGACTTTTTGTTTGGCTGACACTAGGAGGCTCCACCTTTCGAGTTTTTGAAGTTATAACTAAGGATCCTATGGCTGCACCCTTGAACTGATCTTGACCTGGACACCATGTCTCACAGATAGTTCCTTGGGTTTGATTCACCTACAGCTCATTTCTGACGAAAATCTTTTGCTCTAAAAGCCTAGGGATAAGAAACAACTTTATTTCTAAAAAATAGAATTCATATTCTTGTTCATATTCACCAACTGCTGCTTGAAAACAGAACATTTTCTTATATATGTCACCTTGCTCCCCTTGTACTTTATCACAGACAGCTAAAAAAGAGTCAGTTGGCATTTTCAACATTCTGCCTGGAAATCTCCAGGTGGATCTGCAAGATTATTAGATAATGTTTTTTCTCTTCCACATTATCCATGTGACAGTTTCATTACATTTTTTTGCAGGTACATGACTCAGATACCCTTTCGTCCAATTTTCAATTGCAATTTCTTTCCCTCTTTTGTGGCCTCCCTGTACCCGGGCCTAGAGCAAATGTCAAGGTTCTGGCTGTCATGTCAGCAACCCCTTTCTGAAATCCATTTCTGTTTTAACTATCTATCATTGCATAACCAACCACCCCAAATACCAACTGCTCAAAACGAAACTCAGCATTTCCTCATGTTTCTTCAAGTAGGCAGGACTCAGTGGGTGCAGTGTCTCCCTCCACATGGCTGAAGCAGAGCTGCTCCAGGGGGCTGGAAGAGCCACTTCCAGGAAGGCTCACTCAGAGGGCTGGCACGCTTGAACTGTCAGTGGACCTCAGGCAGGGCTGCCAGGCAGGTCTTCCAGCTCCCACATGGCTTCTCCAGGTGGCTAGGTTGACCTTCACACAGCACAGCATCTGGGTTCTGAGAGAAGGCATCCCCCGAAGGGAGTGTCCCTGGAGACCTAGCTTCAGTGGCCATGATGGTGGCCAACGTTGCTTGAGTCAGCATCAATCACGTGGGCAGGCCAAGAATGGATATGCAAGGAGACTGAGAAAGTGCATGTGGGCCAGGAACCGCCTTCGTTGTGCCTGTGTGTACATAGACAATCCAACAAGGGAGTTGGAATTTGGGAACAAAAATCTTAAGAGATAAGAATCAAAACATGATGATCCCAAAATTGAATTAGGTACTACCTCTTTTATCTGAGTCATTTTACGTAAATGGAGATAGCTGATAATAGCTACGACAATCATGGAGTAGAACGGACCTGGAAGACTGCACCGGAAATTGAAATTTATGTGAAGACTCATGATTAAGACAATGCAAAACCTGGTACAAAGATCAGCTATTAGAGGGATTTGATAGAATGAACTTCCATCGCATACATGCTAACTAGCACACAATGCAATAACCAAACAAATGATTCTGGCTGAACTGATCAATTAATTGATCGATTATTGATTCCTTTCTCATTATACACATTAAATTCCCTCCAGATAGATTTTAGATCTAAGGGTAAAAGGAACACTGTTACAGATTTTAAAGAGCAGCACTTGACAACAACCTAATGCCACAGCGTAGGCAAAGAATTTTAAACAGGAAAAACATGCACTAACCATAAAGTATTTTTTAAAAAGATAAATGTGTCTAATATATAATTAAGAATTTCTATTCATCCAAACACACCATTAATGGAGCAATTGTGCAAGCCACAGGTGGGAGAAGATGATTATCTGACAAAGAACTCATATCCAGAATAAATTAGTCTTTTAAATCAATAAGAAAAAGGAAAATAATTGAACAGAAGAATGAGTAAGAGATTGAACAAGCACTTTGCAGAAGATTATATCCCAAAGGCCAGTGTATATATGAAAAAGTATTCAACCTCTCTATTCAAATGCAACTTTAAACCACAGTGAGATCCTGGTGAATGCCCCCAGACCCCAAAGGCTAAGATGAAAATGACTGACAATACCAAGTACTCCAAGCATTCATCAACAGCAAGGCTCATGCTGAGCTGGTAGGAGTGGGAATTGTCACAAACATTTTGTGAAACTGGTTGGCAAGAGCTATGAAAACCAAACAAATGAATGCTTTATTGCCCAGAAATTCCATTCCTAGGTAATCACAGAGAGCTGAAGCACATTTGTTTTCTGAAACCCTGTGTAAGAATTTTCACAGTAGCAACAAAACTGCAAACAACCCAATGTTCACTTTTGGTGAAATGGATAAACAAACATGGTATATGCAGGTAGGAGAACACAAAACAATATATAAGAGCTAAATGTAGCCACGCCCGGGGCAGAGAGGGTCTCAGGAAGAGTGTGGAGTGAGAAGACCCAGACTCACCCAGCGCACACAGTGCTATTCCGCCCATGAGTGTGAGCTCAAGTGCATTTCAAAAACGGGAGACATTCACCTCTGGTGACAGACAGAGGGGTCTGTGTTGGTGGGTTGCAGATACCTCTGGGGTGGGGGTTGTGACTGGAGGAATCTGAAGGCCCCTTGGGAGGCTGTTACTGGTTTTGTTCTTCTCTTTACCTGTGGTGGTTATACATTGTGAAAATTCATCCAGCCGTGCATTTCTTATTTGGGCACTTCGGGATTTTATTTTATGCTCAAATGAAAGACAGCTCATTTTAAAAATGCTCTTTAGTTATTAAATGTGTGATCATGAACTATTTGACAGTGATTGCAGTTTGGAGATGCTTCTGATGCTGAGGCTCCTCCGAGCTACATTGAGCTGTCACGTCTTTATTTACTGCTCCAGGATCTGCAGAACTCCTGCCTGTGCAGAGGCCGGGGCTAAGCCCTGAGGAGACTGCAGCTGGGAAACCAAGAGAAACACATTGACTCGAGGAGGAGCTTACATTTCATCCTAGCGTGAGAAGACTGTGAAGGGTGGGCTGTTTGCTCTCAGTTAAAAATCCATGAAAATAGTTCCCACACAGCACCTCCATCCTCCCCGACTGGTGTGCCCATGTTTTTCTGCAATACCCTGGGCGATATGGTTATTGCTACCAGAAGTGGCCCTAGGAAGCAGACTCTTCCTCAGGATCCTGACATGAAGTTGATCACACATGAAGAACATCTAGTCCTTCACCAAGGAGGAAAGGGAGCTCTGGGGAAAGCTGCAGCAGCAAAGTGCACAGGGCCCCTTCGGTTGGTGCAGTGTGTGTGGACGGAGGGTCCCAAAGCCAGCTAGGCCACTGGAGCTGAGGCCATACTGGTTGGCCACTGCCCACCCACACGTGTGCATGGTCTTCAGAGAAAACAACAGACTTAAAAAATGTTTTCAGCACAGAATACAGGTAGCAAATGAAAAGGTCTCTTTAGCAATTCTAAAGGAATTCTTTTTCTCCCGCAGCTGTAGGGCAGCTGTGAATGTGGGTATGTCCAAGGCCTGTTTGAAAGGGTCAGTGAATTAGAGTGACCAGTAGTGGGTAATCCCTTCTGACCTCCCGGGCAGTGTCAGGGTTCAGGGCTGAGAACCTTGACTCTAGAAATCCCCTGAATGTTCTAGATAGGGACAGCGAGCCTTTTTCATGTGGGAAGAAATTGGCTTCTCCCCTGCATTTAAAAGAAAAAAGAAAAAAAGAAGGCAAATTAAAAATATAACAATGGTTAGTAATAAGGGACACCTCATTCTTGGAAATCTCTGAGTAAAGCTTAAGTGTTCTCACCACAAAAAAGAAGTATGCGAGGTAATGGGTATGTTAATTAACCCATGCAGCCATACCACGATGTATGGATATTCTAAAACGTCTTGTTGTATGTGATAAATATATACGATGTTTTTTCCACTAAAACTCAATATATATGTGTCTATATATATACCACACATATATGTATGTGTCTATTTATTTATTTATAGGATTTTGTTCAGTGACTTCACAGGGGATGCTGGTTTCCCCACAGATGCCTCCTAGGCATCTCCCACTCTTTGCCTCTGAGTAAGACAGGGGAATGAAGGCCTCAGCACAGGACCTGTTCCTCTAAACACCGACCAGCTTATAGAATCTACTCTTTATTTGCATGAGTCTGAGAAATACGAATGGGAAAGTGTTCTGAGGATGTTCGATCATGGAGATAAAATAGAATATTGGATTGAGCTACTCTTATTGATGGGGCATTTAACCAGGATGGTTTAGCCTGGTGAGCTTGGTGCTCACTCTCTGCATGGTTCAGGGGGCACTGTGCTCCATGTTGTCCCTGAAAACACATTTTTTTAAAAAAAAATGCAGACATTGAGATGTCCATGGGTAAGGGTGCCAGCATCCTTGAATATCTCTGTGGTACCATTTGAAAGGGAAGACAGGATTCAGGAGTGGAAGAGGCCCTGTGCTGGCTTCAGCTGTCAGTCACGAGGCAGGGACCATGACCATAAAAGGGAGGGAGAGATGATGCTTGCTGCAACAGGCGGACTGTGTTGTGACAGCTGCTGGGGAGTGGATTTATTAAGACTCAGGCTCCTGCAGGATGAATCTCCTATAGCGTGTCTCCTTCTGTGGGTACACAGCCTCTTACAGGCTCTTTGAAATACATGCACATACACATACGCAATTCAGATCTGCCTATGGATTTGAGTTACTGCAGTGGGCTGCCTGGCCTTCTACCTAGTTCCCAGGTGTCGGCCAGTTCCCAAGGCACGAGCCCCACTGCAGAGAGGGACATGGGTTACTATTGAGAAGGAACTTCAAAGTTCAGCCACAGGGCTATAGCACAAATTGATATTCAGACAGTCCTCTTCAGGGACTGAGTTCAAAAGACAGAATGTGCTCCTGGGTGTGTTGAGGACCTTGGCTGTGTTATGCAGGGGAAGGGGATGGCTAAGTGACAGGACCCCTTCAGTGCCTTGCAGCAGGCATCCTGAGCCCTTTAGAGAGGAGCTGAGACAAGGAATAGGGGGCTGGAACCAAAGTAAGGATTCTACCTAAGGGAGACAGAGATTGGATGAAAGAAACATTTAAAGATAACAATTGTCAAGGTTTCCTGTTTGGTTAGATATGAGAAACTTAGAAAAAAATCCAGCAATAGGCAATGAATTGGAAGATGAGATCATAAAGCCTGAAGGTCACTGTACACCCTCAGAGTTGTTTGAAATTCAGAGACAGTGGAGAGCCATAGAAGAGTCACGAACAGGAGAATTAGGTAATTAAGAGTGCTGTGTTATCCTAAAGACATGTGACAGCTCCCACAAAGCCCTTCTCTTGGCAGACTAACCCAAACTCCATTAGAGTGTTTTAAGGTTACTGGCCTCAAAAATGATGCATTTGGAAGGGTAACGCATTCCCTCAAAAATGCAAAGATGGCTCGATATCCGAGAATCTGGTAATGAAATTCAATACATTTACACAATAAAGGAGAAAAAATGAGTGAACATCTTAGAGAATATGGGGGAAAAAAAGAATTTCACAAAGTTAAATATGACTAACAATTTATCCATCAGTAACAACTCTCTTTAAAATAGGAATTCAAGGTACTTGAACTTGGAGTAAAAAATATACAAGTTACAGAAAAATAATTTACTAGGTCATATTTAGAGAGTTTTAAAACATCCTAAGTTTAGAAAATGATAGGAGAATATGTGTGTGAATGATAATTTGGGCTGGTACCTGGCTCTTGAGGGAAAGGAGGAGATGAATGCGGAGATGGGAGCAGAGACCTACCATCTGTCCTGTCCGTCTGTCCAGGAGCTGTGTGTGTGTGTGTGTGTGTGTGTGTGTGTGTGTGTGTATTTTGAAAACAAAAAGAAACATGAAACAAGATGGCAGGACTTCTATTGTTATAAAACTTGTTACTGAACACATTATATCATTTTCTGAGCTATTATGTGTTTGAAGGAATACACATACAGGTTAAAGAAAATGTCTATAAACAGTGCACAAGAGTATGGGGGAAAGTGAGTTTCCCTCCACCTCTAAGCCCCAGGGTGTCTGTCCCTCCCAGTTCCCTGGATAACTTTGTGAGAGTTTTCCTTGCATCAGCAGGCATCTTACATGCATGGAGGCAAATGGTATGGACTGTCCTTTGCTTCAATGGTCTTTTCCCTCCCAAAGCAATGAACCTCATCTGCTGAAATTTTCAAGCAAACTCAGGGAGGCTCCTCCCCTCCTGACGGAGGAGACCCTCACCCCTGCCCAGCTCTCAGCAAAACCCCACTCTCCCCTCTCTTCTAGTCTGGCCTGCATCTTCCTAAAGAAGAAGCCTGCCAGTGTGTCTCTGCCAATGGGAATGCAGTCAGACCACCTGGTCTAACCCCTGATCAGCTGTGGAACCCTAAACCAGTCACTTAGGCCCTCTTTGTCTTCCATTCGGGGTTAGCCCACTTTGTGTGGCTATAACAAAATCCCTGAGCCTGGGTACTTTAATAAAGAGTTTATTTAGTTCATGATTCCAGAATCTGAAAGTCTAAGATCAGCAGCCCCCTGGTGAGCCCCTGAGGTCAGCCCCTTGGCTGGGTGACACATGATGGAGAAATGGGAAGAAGGAACCAGCTGTATGCAGAAAGGGCCACATATGGGTCATGGCTTCACTTTATAGCAGCCAGCTCTCTTGAAAACAAAATGTTAATGCCTCCTGCAGGCAGCACCCCCAATGACCTAATCACCCCTCTGTGCCCCACCTACCTCACCTTTCTGAGCTCTTTTCTCCATTTGAAAGACATAATTAATTCATACTTCCACCACCTCTTAACACCACCACATTTGGGATTGATCTCCTAACACACCAACTCCTGGGGGACAAATTCATATATATATATATATATATATATGAAATGTCCCTAGATGGCCCACTGTGGCTCCTCCACCAGCTCCTGGGCTCACTGCACTCTGTGGAGTTGTCTCTGGGAATGTCACCAACCACTTCCCCTCTTCAGTCCCACCTTGCCTGACACCTGTGCCACACAGCACTTTGCCAGCCACCTCCCCTGGCTCTTGGCATGCTGCCCTCACCTGTCCTCACACTGATTTGGATGCTGTCCCCCTGCCTCACACCCTTAGCTTTCATGGTGGCTTATGGTCGTATGTAGTGTTTATTCCAACCCAGTGTTTAGTGCTTTGCTTGGCCACCCCTCTGAGAGATGTCTTACAGCCCTCTAGCTACAGTTCCCTCCTCTTCAGTGATGTCTTGCCGATTCTCAGCATCTGTACCCTCCCCTGCATAGTGGGGCCTTCCAGGCAGCCCCTCTCTTTTCCCTGCAAACTTGTTCCTCATGCACTCCCATACTTGGTCTCTGAATGGCCCCACCATCCTCACCTTGAGGTCAGCCTATCACCTCTTCACTATACCACAGAAATATGTGCAGTTGTAATGTGGATATTGCTAAGAGTTAGCATGTAATATTAGTATTAGTATTTGGCAGACGTCATACTAAACACTTAGCATGGATTAATTCACTTGGTGATGACCTCACAAAGTGGATACTGTTGTTCCATCCATCTTACACATTAAACTGCAGCCTGGCAGTTAAAGTGCTTGCCTAGTGCAATAAGAAAAGACCCTTCTTAACAAGTCTCCCTCTTGGTTACCATTACCAGCATCTGCATTGCAGGCACGAAACTGAGCTTCCCAAAACAATGAGAGCGACTGCTTTCCTAGTTAATACCACCTCCCTAGTAAGGTACACCTATGTCCTTCATCATCTGCATTCTGCCTACCTGACCAGACTCAGGTCCTGCTACTAATGCTTATTTTCATGCCCAGAAATTCCTCCCCAGGCGATACCTGCACAGGCTCCCTGTTACCACACTGCAGGGGTAGCACTCGTAGAAAGCTCTTTGCTGCCCCCTGCCGGCCACCATGAGCAATGAGGGAGAAAATCGACAAAGAGCTCTGCGTTGGTCCTGGTGCTTCAGCGCGAGGTTTCCGTGGAGTTAGTGTTGCACCAGGTTCTCCTGATGCAGTTGATTTAGTGCAATGCTTTCCAAACTTAAATCAGAATTCCCAGAGATGGGGTCCTACGATCTGTAACTCGAATGAGTGCCTCAGTGGGCTCCTGTAAACAAGTAAGTTTATAGAAGTCACTTAACAATAGAAAAAGAGCGTCATGTTTAGGACTTGAACAGACAGGTTCAAATCTCAGTTTTGCGCCCCCACCCCTCCGTGTCTGTTCCTGCTGTGCAGCTAGGTTACCTTTCTGAGTCCTTCTCTCCCTGTGAACTATGTAATAAATTCATACTTAACGGGAGATTTTGTGATGTCTGATGGAGATAATATTGACCAATTAATTTTGCTTGCTTTCCTGTTGGATATATAGTGAGAAATGAGAAAAAAAAAATCAAGCATGATCCAAAACAGCAAAATAAAGAAACTAGAAATTCTTAGCAAGTTTTTAGGCTCAGACTGCTTACATTTCTTTCCTGGACTGTAGACATTTTCTTCCTCCTTTGTTAACATGTATCTGCCTTCAGAAATGGTTCTGCTGTTTTCCAAAACCATTTTCTTCTGCTAAAGAGTCTTGCCCAGCAGAGCCACGCAGTATGGTCAGACTCTTCCTTGGCCTCAAGGTTGATGCTCAAGGGCACTCAACCCCTGGGAGGGAAAGGATGGGTCCCCCAAAGACAGCGAGCCTGGTGGAAGCACCGAGGCAAGCAGGACCTACCCAGGAGTCCTGCTGAGTGTCCTTGGTCCTGCCTGTGAGCACCTGCCTCCCCTTTCATCTCCTGGCTGCATTCCCACCACACTGACCAGGTCAATCCCAGATGGCCCACATCAAAAGACTGAGATGACTTCCCCTCCAGAGAGGCCCTCAGCACCTTGGCATGCGGACAGAGCTGGCGAGGGGACGATACAAGCAGCCCCTGCCCAGCACTGTGGCAGCCTTGCGGTTGCTTCCTGCCAGCGTTCTCATCCTGGCCCTGAGAGAGTCCCAGGGCCCTGCCCTGCTCCCCTGTGCTGGCCTCTCTGGCTACCCGTGCCTTTCACAATAGAACAAGGGTGCTGAGTGTAGCTTCTCTTCTCTGAGAGGCACATTTTGTGCCTCATCAGGCTGCTGGACGGTCACCTCCCAGGGGACATGGGAGTGTTTCTGAGTGTGTCCAGCTCTTCTCCCTCTCCTGTCCTGGAGTCCTGGCCTTGACAGTGGCACCGGGACCAACTTCCCTCTCTTCACTTCCTACACTTGTCTCCGTAAGCCCTCCTGTGCAGCGCTGGCCCTCCTCTCACAGTCCGTCACAGGTCTCCTGAAGCCCACTCCCCAACCCTCCCATTGCCACCCACCCCTTGCCCCCCTGCCCCCGCCTCCTGGGCTCTGCATTCTTCCTAGAGTAGGTGCACCGCACTAAGACAAGAGGCACTGGGTATGTTGTTTGGGTTTTATTATAACTTATTGCAGTGACCTTAATTGAGTTCTTACCCAAGGTCATCAGTTACTGCTGCTGTTGTTATTATTTTTATCCTTATTATTATCCCTACTACCATTTTCTAAGAGGACTGTATAAGTTACCTCGTCTGTGAAATTAATGCAATTATAACTCCTTCAAAAGCTTTTTGATCAGCATTTCCTGCATGTGTGTATCTACACCTGGCTTCAAAGTACTTGTAACTGAAACATCCCTGCGGTGGAAATTGTAAGCCCTATTTTACATGCGATAAGGGAGAAGTTTCCATTAAACACACACTTGCACACACATTGTGGAAATTTCCTGTGGCCTGTAATGTGTGGCAATCTCAGACTTCCTCAACCAAGGGCAGAGACACTGGTGGAGGGACAGAGGCTTGGCCATGCAAGCAACGTGGAAACCTTCCAGGCCAGTGTCCCCAGGGCTGGTTCACCAGCTCCCTGAGTAGCAGACACTGCTCAGGATGGAGCAAGAGATGCATCCCCATTATTGAGCAGGTTTCTACTGAGCGTTCTGGGGGCTTCCTTTTGGGATCTGTAGCTTCATGCTTCAGGCTCCTGGTTCAGGCACTGCTGTGTCCTGGCATGCTCACTGCGGAGTTCCAGGACACCTGACTCTAGCAGGATGAAGGTGCAAGGTGAGATCTGAGGGGCAGCACCCTGCAGACACCCCACGGCTTGCATTCATGGGAGGAAAGGTGGCTGAGACCCCAGGCCTGCCTGTGTCAGATCTTCAGTTTGCTAAGCTAAAAACTCAAGGAAATTCTAGTAACATCCATACTCGAGTTCCTGTGGATATGGATATTTGGAAGGACCTTCGTGGAAAGTTAAACTAGCCCATGATTCAGTGGGACAGACATTCTTTGGAGTGCTTGAGGCAGACATTCTTTGAAAAAGAATGCACCCAGGTGGGTTCCTGTACATACATCGGCTGCTGATCGCTATGGTTAGTATGATTCGCTGATGCTCTTGGGTCCATAGGACAATAATGTTTACAAGATGGTGGAAGTTTTTACTTTTAAAAATTATATAAATTGTCTAAGGGGCCTGGTGACCTCTGAAATTGGGCAGTGAGAGTTTTCCACAACTGCTGGGGTCCTGGCCGATGGCCACTCTGTCCCTGCTTTTATCTTACTTCCTCCACTTATCTTCATTGTTTTTTCTTGCACTCTTTCCCCTCTTGCCTCTGTCTCCTGTCCTCCTGTTCCTTCTTCCCCTTTCACGGAGTACCACCGTGCCACTAGGTGCAGGACTGGTCCAGGACAGGCACCAGGACTGGGTCTGCCCCTCGAGGCTTCGCATCTCAAGCTGAACGTGAAGGAATGCAGCCAGGAGAGGGAGTGACGTCAGCCGCCCCCAGGCCCAGGAACAAGGCCCGCTACCCCCCCCCCCCGGAGTGGACAGCAAACCAGCACCTGGGGGTACAGCAGAGCCCTCACCCCCTCCTCAGACCCAGATGTCCAGCATAGAGCTCCCATGCGTGGGATGTAAAACTGTATTTTTTTCAAAACCATTTTTAACAGTTACTAATGTAGCAAGATATAACAAGCTTACACAGGATTATAAAACTTTGAAGATAAAAAACTGACCTTTAAAAGTTGTAAGACATTTCTATACACTAAGAGGAGACCGGATCAACCATTCTCTAGGAGAAACAGCTTTGTGCCAAGATTCCCTACCTGATAGCATACACGTAAAGGGTTCTCACTCCCAGGTGTTGGAGAAAAATTTAATTTGGCAAGGTAGCCCAAATGAGCTCTCTGAGACAAACGTGGAAGGATGTGTTCCACGTAGTGACAGGAGGTAGCTGCATACAGACCAGGGATTTCCACAGGCTCGGTTGCCTCCACTGGGAGTCATCACTTTGCTCTTCATAGAGTTGGACACAGGCCTTGACTTACTTCCTGTTCTTTTGGCATTGTATGACGTCTTACAAAGCCAAGGCCAATGAGATGCTCAGGGGCCCAGGAGGAAGCCAAGATGCTCAAGACTCACCGCCTGCTGGAGAAGGCAGGAGAAGAGCTCTCCGAGCTAGTTCTGTGCCTTCCTGGCCAGTGGCAGATCAGCGGTCAGTTGATGTCCAAGGTCACATGTTTACGTGCTTGCTCCACCTCTAACTCTGTGACTCCACCTCTAACTCTGTGACTCCACCTCTGGACTCCACAAATCACAGGCAGGACTGACTGTAAACCTACCCTGGCAGAGTTAGCTCTTGGCCTCGGGCAGTCTTCCAGGTTTCTTTCCCCCCTTGGTCAGTAACAATAAGGATGCCTCATTGTAACACAGAATCCTGCTGGCTCTTGCATGAACACCCAGGCCCCTGGCTCTGTTTCTATAGGCTCTTCAAAGGGTACATTCAGTTCATACCTCTGTGGTCCTCTTGCTTTTTGGAGCTGTAGCCTCCTTGCTCTCACATTCCACATGTCCATGGAATAGCTTCTGTTTTGGAAAACAACCCTGAAAGGGGCAGCAGGTAAGCAAAGTGGCCAAAGGAACCCACTCAGGAACCAAAGTGCTAACACTTACACCTGGATTTCACAACCTGCTAGCAGTGTGACTTGGAGCAATTTACTGAATCTGCTGAACCTCAGTTCCCTCTTCACAAGTACGCAGATCATCACAATAGCTTTTTTAAGAGTTGCAAAGAGTAAATTCCATGGCACAAGGGCCAGGCCCAACTCCACTCTCACCACCACCAGCACCTTACTCCAGGTGTCCTCATCTCCATCAAGAGTGCCATCACCCTTGACACCTTTGTCTTTTTTATGATATCCATCATCATCACCATCACCACCATTACCACTACCACTATCACCTTCACCATCACCACTACTACCACCACCATCACCATTACCACCATCACCACCACCACTATCACCACCACTACCATCATGATTACCACTACCACATTCACCACCACTATCATCATTACCACCAACACCATCACCATCACCTTCACCATCACCACTACCACCATCACCTTCACCATGACCAAATCACCATCACCACCACCACCACCACCACCACCACCACCATCGCCACCACCACCATCACCTTCACCATCACCACTACCACCATCACCATCACCACCACCACCACCACCACCACCATCGCCACCATCACCATCACCTTCACCATGACCAAATCACCATCAACACCATCAACACCACCACCACCACCACCATTCCCATCATCATCACCATCCCCATCTCCCTCCCTCCATTATTATCTGTGCTCCCAGGTGGAGTTAATGCCTTGCATCTGGGCACTCCTTGAAGAAGGCCCATCCTCCACTCACCACGTCTGTTGCAGTAAGGAGAGATGCCCAGCCCTGTAGACACAAGAATTTCCTCATTGTGGGTGACACAGTGCTACTGGAATTTGTCTCATTTTACATATGGGGAAATGAGGTCAAAATGGGTGGATGGATTTCCACCAAGGCCACAAGTCAGGTGTGGCACAGCCTAGTTCAGTGGGACCCCATGACACTATTACACCACAGGTGATAGTCTGAGAAAACAGGAAGAGGAAACCTGAAAACACAAACCTTCCAGAAAGATAATTTCTGATAATTAGATTTTAACATTTCAGCCATAGTTTGCTGCAGTAGAATAATGGTTTTGTTTTCCAGGAGAGAGATGGAAGAGACAGGTAGACAATGGCCAGACCCTAAATGCAATAGAACTCTGACTCACCTCTCTAACAAGCAGCTAGGAAGCCAAACACTGCCTTTGAAAAGTTGGCCCAGAGTGATCAGGACTTGGTCAATAACTGCCAGTTTCCCACAGCCTGTGGACCCCACTTTTAACCCACCAATCACGTGAAGCTAAACACGCTCCCAGAACGATGATCCAAGAAGCTCTTTCTACTGAAGCCACCAGACAGCTGAGCCTCCCCTGAATTCAGAGCCTCCTCCCTCTTTTGCCTGACTTGTCCCAGGACGCTGCTGTCCCAAGGCTCTGGAGCTGCTGTGGCCCGCTGGCCTGTCTCTTTTCGGTGTATGAGGACTGAGTCACGTGATAGTGGCTGAACATTTTGCAATAAAAGATTCTGAAAATGTAGCCTGTTTGTTCTCATCTGGGAGATCTTTGTTTATTTTTACAATTTGAGATAAAGAGCATTTGTAACAGAGGTGGAGTAGCGAGGGCTAGTGGCGGGGATGGAAGACAGCAAGGGCAGAGGTCACCTCAGGAATACAGTTGCCCCTGCACACCCAGGCTGCAGCTCTCAGGGCTTCAGCCACTCTGGCCAAAAGCATTGCAAATTTCCCTGTACCCTCACTCTGGTCCCTGGAGGCTTCAGTGAAAGCCTGGCTCTAACCGCATGGTTTACCATGGCAGGGGCTAGTGATGCGCGACTGTGGAGACGGGGGATGTGTCTAGCAGGAATTGAGATGTGCTATGTATTACACACCACATTTTAGAGACAATTAAAAATATAAATTATCTCATTAATAATCATACATTAATGACATGTTTAAATAGGTTCGATAAAATATATTATTAAAATTAATTTGACCAGTTTCTTTGTACTTTTTAATAGGCTCTGAGAAAATTGAAAATCCCTGTGCTCAGGATATATTTTCATTAGACAAGGTGATTTGGACCAGAGTCAGTACAAATTCTAAATGTCCCAGCTGGCCCAGAATCACCTCTCTGGGGGTGATGGAATCAGGGATTGATCCCATATGCTCACAGTGTTAGCCAGCTTTGCATTCTTTAACAAAATAGCTGAAATAATTAACATATATGAGGAAAGATTTATTTAGCTCACAGTTCTGGAGATTGCAGTCCAAGATGAGGTGGACTGTGGCTTTGGGTGTCTGGTAGGGTGGCTGATGGGAATGGCAGGGATCAATGTGAGAGCACACTGCTCACCTCATGGCCAGGAAGCAAGAGAGGAGGAAGGGGCTGATGTCCCCAGATTCCCTCCAACGACATGCCACAATGACCTAAGGGCCTCCCACCAGGCCCACTTCCAACAAGTTCTACCCTGTGGAGCCATCCTGAGGACTGAGCATTTGACCCTCGGGCCTTTGGGGGACAGTATCCTGGTCCCAGTATCACCCTCCAATGACCTGTACACTCCAAACTGGAGTCTTTCATGGCTTTCATGTTGTCCATGAGATCTTTTAGCAGTTCTCAAAGCTGTGTCCAGGTCAGTGACAGAGGTGACCTAGCCTCCACCTAGAGCTTGTGGGCCCTGCTGTCTGCTTATCAAGACTTCCCTGCAATCCTGCTTCACACAGAGGCACCTACGTGCTCTTGGCAGGGACATTGATTCTGTCTGGCCATGAGTAGTCCACCCTGCACCCCTTTCTTTCCTGCTCCCCAACCCTACATCCTTCAGGTGATGTGGGGTGGCCCCTCCCATCGTGAAGCTGAGTCCTAGTGAACATTTGCTGGTCCTGGCAGTCCCTTGCTCTCTTGCCACATGCTACTTCCTTCACCTGTCTTGGAAATGAAGCCAGAGTGCACAGTTGCCAGGGTTCTGGGCAAGGGCAGGGCCGGGGAGCCAGCAGTCGCTCTGGTGGCGGCTTTCCCTCTCAGCAGAGGAGCAATCCCCATTTCTGTTCAATCTTTTTCTCCTCTGGAGAAGCTCTGGTGTGATGGCAGGAAGCTCAGAGCAGCAGTGGCCTTCTGGTGACATCGAAGGACAGGCTAGGAGGATGACAGGGCAGCACCAGAGCCCTAGGGTGGCCAGACTGCTGGGACAAGCCTGGCACAGCCTGACAGCACTTCCCTAAGGTGGGGCAATTAACCTCCTGTTCTGTAACCCTTGAGAACTGGGCAGTCTGTTCCTAGCAAAGAGCACAGAAAAAACTATAAAACCTTGGACCTTCTACAGCTGTTGGAATTCTAAGCATCTGTCAAGGCCCAGCTAGGCCAAGTTCACTGGTTAGCTTGCGGCCAGACCATGCTATGGCTGTGTGCAGAGACTGGTGACTTTACCCCAACCCTGGTCCTAGGGGACAATGACAGATCAACCATCAAAGACAAACCCGCCCTCACCTCTGTGTTCCAGGAACCAGCTTGCTCAAGACAGCCCCCTCCCTCATTGACCTTGAACCTTGACGCCTCCAATGACATGGATGAGCTATTCTACTTTTCCCTTAGTTCTGTTATTCACATCTCTGCAGAAGCTCAGTTTTTCAGTGCATACACATTTAGGATCATTATGTCTGTATGATGAATTGAGCTTTTTCTTTCATTATAGAACATTCCTCCTTATCTCTAGTAATCATCCTTATCTTGAAGC
Source organism: Geosciurus inauris (assembly GCA_004024805.1). NCBI lineage: Eukaryota > Metazoa > Chordata > Mammalia > Rodentia > Sciuridae > Geosciurus > Geosciurus inauris. The sequence continues at coordinate 5,614 of PVHX01000444.1, read as the reverse complement.
CTCCTTTCTTATATTAATACAGCCCCATCAGTTTTCTTGTGTTTAGCAATTGCATTGATATCTTTTCCCATATTTTCGTTCTCAAACTGTATGTCGTTGGATTTAAATTATACGATTTTAATCAGTGTGCACTTGGAGCTCATTTTTTAACAATCTTATCTTAGCATTTTATATGGCATGTTTACCCATTTACATTGAATGCCATGTCTCTATTTTAAGCTTAGGTCTTCTACTGGGGTATTTACTTATTTTCTCTTAGTTCCATCTGTCCATTCTTCCTCTGTTCTTTCTCTTGCATTTTTGATTTCTAGTCTTTCTTTCTTTCTTTTTTTCCTTCCTTCTTTCTTTCTTTCCTTTTTCTTTTCTTTTCACCCCATATCTGGGTTGTGGGTCCAATGTGTCCTCCAGAGGAGATGTAGTCCTTTTGTGATTGTGGCTTCATTTGGAAGGAGGGTCTTGGCAGATGTGACCAAGCTCAGGGGAGGATTGGCTTGAGGTGGGCCCTCATCAGTAATCATGTTTTAGACTGTGTGGACACAGAGACACAGAGAACCCCATGGAAGGGGGAGGCAGAAATGGGAATAATGCCTCTATAAGCCAGGAATGCCAGGGAGGGCCAACTATAACCAAAGTCAGGAGGAGGCAGTAAGGCCTCCTCAAGTCCTCCCCAACACCGGGATTTCAATCTTCTGCCTCCTGGATGGAAGAGAAGAAATGTCTGCTGCTTAGCTCCTCAGTTTGTGGTAATTTGTTATAGCAGTCATAGAAAACTAACATAGTCTTCTCTGTGGACTGTTCGATTCTTTGTTATGTTCTGGAGACTATTACAGGCATATCTAATTATCACAGTCTACCCTCATGTTATGTTATACTTCATAAAAAAAATCTGTAAGAATCTCACAAAATGATGATTCCATTTTCTTTGTTCCTGCTATTTGTGCTCTATATTTCACTTACGTATTTTACAAGCCTCACAATGCCTTGTCGTTTTAATTTAGACAGTTATTATATCTTAAAGAAAAATAATATAATAAGAATGAGTTTTACTTATTTATGTACATATAATGCCTACTCTTCTCTTCTTTTTTTTTTTTCTGAGCCCCCATTTGGTGTCTGTTCTCTTTGCTGCTCACACTAGACTCTTTCACAGCCTTCTCATGATTATGTTAAAGTCCCAACCTGCTAATTCCAACCTCTGGACTATCCAGGGGTCAGTTTCTAGTCAGTGTTGTATCATCTGATTTTGGCTGAATTTTAGTTGGCTTGCTTCTTTACACGTCTTTTAATTTTTTAATTACATACTAGACATTCTATGCAAGGAAACAGAAGATCCAAAGAAAATAAAAATCATCTTCAGAAGCTTGTCAGAGTGTGACTGGTGACACTCCAAAGACCTCTTCAGGCGTTACTGCCATTTGTTAATTTTCTCCAAGCAGATGTCTGTCTGGTTTACAGCTTAGCACCGGCTTTTTGTCCGCTTCTGGCCTTTTGTTTTTGGGGAGCTCCACCTCTTGTCCTTCCCATGTCCCCCCAGCTGCAGCCCACTGCCACTTTGCACTGGGTGAAGGTCCTCACTCTCTCCTACTCTCCTCTAGACCTGGGAAGGGTGCTGCCTTGCAGGCCCCAAGGGATGCTCTCCTCTCCTCCCTCCAGCCTTCCCCTATACCATGGACCCTTGCTGAGGCCCTGTGGAAACGCTGGTAGAGTTACAACTAGTTCTGTGATGGGGCACCTAGCACTTCCAGTCCACCCTGCTACTCACACACATCCATGAGCACATGTGCTGGCTTCTTCTATCCTTCTACATCAGACTCACTTCTGCACAAGCCAGGAGTGAGAACACATGTGGACATCTTCTTCCCAGAGAGACCTCCTCCCTTCCGTTTGGGTTTCTTTGTATCTGCAGATCACTGGGGTTTTAGAATTATGATCTTTTAGTTCATTCAGCTTGTTCTTGGTTTTGGGGGTGATGGAGACAGTCCCTTGAGACTTTCTGTATCCTAACCAGGAGGAAATGTGCCAGAAGTGTCACAATCCTTATCTTATTTCTTTACTTTCTTTAAGTTGTGAAGTAGGGTGGCCCTGTCCTTAACCAGAACTCAGGATGATTCTTGGTCACTCTGGCAGACATTTGGAAATGGATGGCCTGGATTGGTGATGAGGGACCTGCTTATTGCTGCAACACTAGTCATATGAATTGGCAGAGCTAAGCAGGTCCTTGCAGGTGGGCAAGACAAGCCTCCTCCCACCTTAGACCAGAGAAAAGCAGTGCGCATAGGGCTCACAGCAGCAGACCTGTGACTTAGTCACAGAGCCAGCACGCACCTGCCACACTCCCTTTTCCACCTGTGGAGCACAGTGCTTGGAGCCTCAGCTCCCCCATTAGTAAAAGAAGGGAGCTGGATTGAACAACCAGGCTGGCCCATCAGCATCAAGTTCAATGCTTTCCTTCTGTTGTGCTGCCTAAAGCTTTCAAGGATGCCAAGGACGTGGTCCCTGCTCCATCCTCCAAGGACCTTTCCATTTCTGCTTGATGGTTCATCAGAACATGGCCAGGTCAGAGTTCTTGGAAGAAAACAATGGCTTATTGTTAAAAACAAATGAGTAAATAAAAACCAAAATGAAACAAAGGTTTAAAATTTATTCTCACAAAGTCTAAAATTTGCCCTTGTAAAATATTCACCACATATTATCAATTATAATAAAAACATCACTTTCCTCTTTATTCCACTCCTAGAGATGACCACCATAAATAATGTAGATTTCTTATAATTTTTCGGGACTTACATTATATTTGTGTTTTTATTCCTTCCATATGTGTTTGCTGACTTCCTGCTGTGTGCTCCAACATTCTGCCACTTACCAAGGTGAAGCAATAGCTGGGAGGCAAAGTCTTCTCTCTCTCAGATTGTGCCGTTCAGGGATGGGGACAGGAGACATCTACAGTGATGGTAGCAGCGTTCTACCAGAAGCCGTGACTCAGAGTGGTCAGGAGAGGTCTACTTCACAAAGCATGTCTCTTCCACTAATGGAGACCCTGACAGTACAAAAAAAAAAAATCAGGAATTTTAAAACACAAGGTAAAATGAGCTGGTACAAAAACAAAAGAGAGGGTGGTGTGTGATGCAAGGGAGAGTCAGGAAGATCTATCTCCCGCAGAGCCTCCAGAAATGTAGACATCTTCGAAGTGCAGTGCAGGGTACCGGAAGATTTCAAGTGAAAGTTTCAGCATAATTCTTAATTGAAAATGTAGTTATGTCGCATGCAACCCGCACCTCTCCCCAAGAAGCCCAGACAACTCTGCAGAAGCAGCAAAGCTTATTGAGGAAATAGGCACACAGGCCAATCGATTGGGGTCAGCTCTCCTTTCCTTCAGAGAGTGACCTTGAAGTGAGGCTTTCAGAGGTTATTATAGGGTGGGCTAGCTACATGACTCAGAACAACAGGATTTGGCCAATATTCAATCTGTAGTTATTTACAGTTCAACCGTGATGGTGCCTCCTATGTCCCCTTTCAGTTCCTGGAACTTTAGGTAACTGGCCAGGGGGTCTGGCAGCCTGTGGTTTTGCACCCCCCCCCCATCCGTGAGAAGCAAACACAGCAAAGCATTAATCACAGAAGCACAAAGAGCAGGTTAGCAAATACATGCAGGCCTGAGCCAGAGTGACTCCATTTTGAGTTTGGATTTTACAGTTAAGCATAGACACATACATAATGCATGCTTATACTAAATTAGATATTCTATGTTCATACATGTAAATACATTTTTATTAATGACATAACCCCTTATTGTTTTAGAGGAATAGGAGTCTTCTACATAAAGTCTTGGTTACCTCCTTCAGATAAAAGTGTGGAACATCTTCTCCTGGTAGCTCATGGGGATCGCACAAAGTTCTTTCCAACAGCACTGCCCACTTTCTGATCACCTTCTCTCAGGAGGGGAATACTAGCTTAACTGGTGGCCATATCTGTGTAAGTTGCACTTGCTCATTTCAGTTATTGATGATTCACTTGGTCCTTCAAGGATTCATCAGACATTGAGCTCCTGCAATCCTACCTCATGAGGGTGTCATGGAAATGGAAGTTAGGGGTCCTTCAGAAGCAGCAGTCTGGAGAGAGAAAATCAGCTGTGCAGGGCCAAGTCCTATCAAGCTCCAGGACGATGGAAGGCAGGTCTCCATAGAGTAAAAGAAGCACTGCATGTTGGGAGGAATTAGGCCTCAGGACACTGGGGGTCAGGGATGTGTTCATAGCATCATCTCACTGGGAAATAGCTCTGGAGAGAGCTCGAGTGGCCAGGTGCACCCAAGGACCAACAAGTGGAGAGCTTGGAGCAGGATATGGCCAGCCAGGGACAAGCTTCGTCATGAAGCCACAGGAGACATCCTGGGGAGGAGTGCATCAGTCAGGACTCTTGGGCCCCTTGGCTTCTGCAGCTGATATCCTGTGTCTTCACAGGAGACTCCCTTCCCCTCTCTGTGCCTGGCTTTCTACATCCCAAGTAAGTCCTCAGGTTCCTGTGGCCTGTGACTAAGTAGAAAGTCTAGCATGTTGTGGAAAAAGTATCTGCTTTGACCGCTTCTGAACTCTGAGAGGCTGCCAAGTCTTTTCCCAGCAGACAATATTGAAACAATTAATGTCAGGATAAATGCTGATCTCAGAAAGGGCATCTTAAACAAAATAAGGGGAATAATTAAATAATACTGTAGTTATAGATTCAAAGTAACAAGGAGGTAATTTGTTCCAATTCCCATTTGATAATTCGATGATCCAGAGTGGCACCACATGGAGGTCATTCAGCCTTGGCTCCACTGTCCCTGTGGAAGGAAAGGAACCCACTCTCCTGTGATGACTGAGATCAGCCCCAGAGTACTAGAAGGTTCTAGAAGGTGGGATTGATCTGCAATCCCATCCTAAGCTGCTGGGGTGTGTGATAGCTCCTTCTCACTGTGCTGGTCAGCCCAGGCCAGTGGGTACCTGACCTTTTAGACATGGTGGCTGGGGTTGGAGGACTTCTGAATAGACAGGCCCCTCTTCCTCTCCATTTGAGGCCTGCAAATACAAAGATTGGAACTTGAACTGCTCTGCTGGTTGTCCAGCTATGGGAAGCAGACAAGAGAGAGGGGCAGAGAGAACACAGACCCTTCCCCTTTGATTGTCTAAGCCAACTAGGGATTTCTGGTAGCTATGAGAAATGTGTCCTAAAAAGTTCTCCAAGGAACAGAGGTAGGACGTAAATGGTACATTACCACGGAAGCCAGGGGTCCTGCGTTCTTACTGCTCCAGCCTTAGCAACCTGGACTGGATCCTTGGTCTAGCCAGATTCCTGAGCATTCTTGACTGTGACATCTGCACATCTTCCAACATCTTCCATCCTCCAGGTAGAGTCTGTCTCACGATCTGCGCTGGGCACCTATTCCATCTCAGCCCCACTCTGCCCTGTGATGGGGCCTGCTGGGTGATGCCAGAGGCTTATTCTCTTCTCTTCTTGATCTGTATCTCCTCCTTCTATAGTCTGACTGCTCTGTCCCCCTGAGACCCTCTTCCCCAACACGCTTGTCAGCCACTCCTGGTGTGTTAGGCATGTCGGCAGTGGGCCTGCTTCATGACCCCG
>PVHX01000443.1:0-305649 GCA_004024805.1 Geosciurus inauris | reverse complement strand
ACAGTAGCCTGTATGAATCATTCTTCTAACACAAAAAATATCTAAGGATTTAATTTCAAGTTCATGGTCATTCATGAAATCTGCAAGAAGAAACTGAGGAGTAATATTTTTAAATTTCTTACTATAGAATAGGTAAATATTTGCAAATAAATGTTCTAGAAAAATGTAATTGTACATGATTATATCAAATATAACAAATCACTTGAATTAAAAGGGGTAAATGTTTATCTAAGAGAAATGTTTTGTTTTATATATGAGATACAATTTTCCTCAATACGGAAAAAAGGAGATTCTACTAAGTAGGGTACAAATGTAGCTTGGAAAATTCATTTATGGATAAATGATTCCTCCATATCATCCACTAGATTTACTCAAATCAAGAGAAACAGATATCTTGAAGTGGGGTGCTACTATTATTAAAACCTAGTATGTGGCATTAGTTAACATGAAATAGGCATCAAAGAAATAACTACAAGATGCTGGGAAGATGAAATGGTAGTAAAAACATTTTGTAAATATAATTTTCAATGATTTGGAAAGCAGATCAAATGCTTATGAACTAGTTCTAGAGAAGTGGTTCTCACCCAGGAGGAATTTTGACTCTTGTTGGATCTTTGGCAGTTATCTGGAGACATTTTGGGTTGTCATAACTGGAAAAGGGAAGGGGTGGTTGGTGGAGGTGAGGGATGCTGCTAAAAATCCTGAAATACATAGTATATCCTCCTCAGATGTTATCTATATCACAATAATGCCTATTTAAGAAGCTGTGCTCTGATAAAATGGTAAAAAGAGCCAAAAATTAACATTAGTTGTTCCTTATTGTGTTTAGCAAATATGAGAGGAGGGGAGGGGGAGGGAGGGAAAGATAAGCTCAGAAAATAACTAGTAAGCTACAAACAGAAATAAAATGGTTTAGAGAGAGTCTAGAACTTTGGCAGCTTTTTGTAAGTTAAAAAAACAATTCCTCTATGAGCTGGGGATGGCATGCTTGACCAGCATGCTTGAGGCCCTGGGTTTAACCCTGACACTACGAAGGGGAAAAAAAACCACAAAACAAAAAAACCTTCAAACCGAAAAGGAAATACAATTTTTCTAGACTGCAAATAGAAGGAAAGAAGTAAGAAGACTGACGTAGCAAAGCCTCAGCAAGACTTCTCAACTAAGATTAATTTTAAAGTTTTTACTTTTCTAATCAAAATTTTATTTCATTTCTTGAATAATGAGCTCATGTACATGAAAATAACCTGAGAATCATAAAATATCATGAAAATATTATTTTTCAAGGCCAGCTCCATTGTTACCATCTTTACCCTTACATCAGTTATACTTACAATGTCACCCATATCAGAATTAGCCTTTATTTGCAGTCCTTCAGTAAGCAACACTTCATTCATTTTCCATTTTTTACGTCTCCTCCCTTTCACTGTAATTCTCTTGAATAGTTGGTCTTAGCCACGTATCTCATACATTGCCTAGGAACATGCCTTACACATAATATACAATTGTGCAAAACACTGATTCAATTGATCTCTAGATTCTCAAAGTCCAATTTTAAAAGCCATAACCATCAAAATCATTTTACAGTATGACAATCTTAAAGAATCTGAGGCCCTACAGACACTAACTTTCGCATTGACTGCTACTGGGGAAGCAAATGCTAACTTTTGGATATTCCTCCATCAACTTCTAATCACACAGGACTGTATGAAAATAGTTACTAGGTAAATGTCCATTGCCTTGAATAGGGGAAAAGGTTAAAAGTACATTTCTAAGGAGTGTAATGGGTCTTAAGAGTTTGAATGACAGTCTTTTAAGGAGGATAAGAATTGAAACAAACTAAATTTTGGTACTCAATTACAAACAAGAATACTGAAAAAAGAAATAGAAACCACTGATTGTCTGAGAGAACTGTCAAAGAGACAGTTGTATACATAAGGAAAGGCTAAGAAAGAGGAGATACAGATAAGAAAATAATTATCTATTTACAGACCAAAACAGCTTAGCTTCATTTTGTCATTCAGTTAAATGATTATTTGAACTCCTTACCTGCCTAGGTAGCTCTGATATTAGGAGGATGCTAATGGCAAGTTCACAACGGAGAGGACATGTTAGTCAGTTTTTTATCACTGTGACCAAAAATTCCCGTAAACAACAGAGTTTATTTTTGGCTCACAGTTTCAGAGGTCTCAGTTCATGATTAGCTGACTTCATTGCTCTGGGCCCAAAAGCATCATGGAAGAAGAGCATAGCAGAGGAAAGTTGCTCACCTCGTGGCAGGTAGAAGCAGAAGGTGAGGGAAATGGGCTGCAAGGAAGATCCTTCCAGGGTATGCCCCTAATAGCCTACTTTCTCCAGCCATACCCTACCTACCTACAGTTACCACCACCCAGTTAGTCCATTTAAAACAGGATGTAACTGTTAGGTTACAGCTCTCATAATCTAATTGTTTCAACTCTGAGTATTTCTACATTATAATACAGGAATTTGGGGGGCACCTCATATCCAAACCACAACAAAAAGCAAAGTAACAATTCTGTTTTCCAGACTTAAATTTTGCTTCTCAACTGAAGATATACATCTGAACTCTTGAAGTAGTAACTGGATAACATACATGTAACAGAAGTAGATGAAGTCACACAGAAGCAGAAAAATGAAGAACATAAAGCTTAAAATTCAAAATATACAAAATAGAAGCCAGTGAAGGAATGAACAGACAAAATACATCTTGGTTTCCTTACATAGTTCATATCACTTTATATTGGCTGTTTAATGTGAGTTTACAATGGCCAAATCCATCCATCCCCCCCGGCCCCAATACCTGTTGCTTTTTGTGGCCTTGATTTCAAGATGCTGAGACAGGAACCTCTCTTCTTCTTTTATATTTTCCTAAAACCACACTGAGCAGATTTAGGCATATAGTAAAACTCAATGTATGTTTGATTCGCTAGACTTTAGCACAAGAAGGAATTATTTTCCACCACTTCCTACTCACCACCAAAGTTCAAATCTCTCAGATAAAGTAGCTTTTTAATGTCTCATATCAACCCCAGCAGAAAATTTACTCACCTGATTTCTGGCTAGCAGTACTTAAAAAACATTGTGCTGTACAGTTAGCTGACAGTCAATGCACATTCATGAGAAACAAAACTAGCAGAAGAAAATAAGCCTATGGCTTATCTTTTAGTGGAGAAATAGAAGCTAATCACAACCTTGGATGAGGCACTGACAGAAAAGAAAATGGAAACGAAGGACTCATGACTTTTGGGACAGAGGTAGTACCCAAACAAATAATGATCAAGGCCAATGAACTTGCTAATGACTTAACATTCCATATGTAAGAAAGGGGAAAAGCAGAAATTAAAGAGCCCCTCTAAGACCAAGCACCACAGGAAAGCCTGGGATTAGGGTGATGAAATGCACATATTACAAAGTGCATCTCAGGTCACAACTGCTGTTTTTCTTTCTTCTCTCTATACCCATTCCCTCTTCTATTTTAACTCAGCCTCCTCTCTTCCCCATATTGTCTTATTTGGGAGCTGATTTTTTTTGTCCTTATTCAGTTTGGATTTGAAGGCATCCATGCTTTTGGTAATAGTGGTTTCCAATATGTCCTAACAAGATTTCCATGTTGGTACTGTCCTGTGCCAACTCAACAATTTTCTTTGACACTGCTTTATGAACTTGAGAGAAATCTTTACATGAACTATTTATTTTTCCCAACACTGGACTTCAAATTGTTGAAGTGAGAAAGAATCTCACTGAGCATTGCTAACTGGAAATCAGAAAACATATGATCCAAATTTCAAATGCGATTAAGTTACCTGTCCATTTTTTTAAAAGTCACAGAAATACAGTAGAGAAGGCAGAAGACTAATCATATAAAAGGTTAAGTGAAAGGCAGTGGCTATCATAAGTACATTGGGAAGCAGATTAGTAAATACAAACACATGAATTTGTGGCAAATAGTGAAGGGGGATGGCAAAAAATAAGTGTATTGAAAAAGGGTAAAAGGTTGGCCTAGTTTGGATAAATGTAAGCATAGACATTTAATTCCAAAATTCTTACCTGTAGCCAAGTAATCTTCAAAAATTAAGAATATGAGATAAGCATACTTCCATCTAGCTCATATGTATAGGATTAAATGATATAAAGTACACTGCTTACATCACAAAACAGCATTCAATAATTGACATAATGATTTTATAATAAAGGACATAATGATCAAAAACTGCTAGCCTATCTGTGTTTTCATATTTCAGAGAAGAACAAGCAGCAATAAACCAAAGAAAGAATGGCACTCTCAGTCTAGAGAAAGTCACAAGATTCACACTCACAACCACAGTGAACCTCTTACTAAAGATATTAATGTTTCAAATTTTACCACTAGGTGGCAATGATACAGCTGCATTTCACCAAAAAGATGAACTTAAAAGACAGCAAATCCAGACAAAATTCCAAGAAGCTTTATAGTACATTTTCATTTTAGAAAAATTACTTTATATACAATTTAATTAATAGCAGAACTTTTTCATATGATTCAATATTAACTTCAGATGTTTTTTCCCAATAAGCACTGGTGAAATTTATGCAATGAACACAATTTTTAAATACTTTGATCACAAGTTAAGTCTTTTTAAAAATGTAAACATATACAAAAATGAAGATAACAGAAATTATGGAGAGCTAAAAATATTTTTAGAGTTTTAGAATTGTAAGAAAGGCATAAAATGTTATGCATTTCAATGAAAAAGTTAACCTTTCAAAAAAGACTGAGAAAAATTCTAATTTATTGTTTTTAAAGTTTGGGCACAAACATGATATAGTATGGGAATGCTTTGCTTTTAAATTATAAATTATGTTAATTTTAATATATGCTAAGTATTTTCAAGTCTTAAATAGTTCATTAGGAAAATTTATCAAAATTCTTAAATTTTAGCAGAATCCCTTTTCACATGTCAAAACAATAAACAATGCAATTCCTTAGTGTCTGGCACTTCCCATAGTTATTCTGTTTTCTTCATAAAACAGGATACAAACATGACTTACTTAAAATAGTAAAAACTTTATTCTTTTCATATCAAATAAAAGAGCCAAATATAACATTTTCTAAGTTATAGACAGTTTTCCAAGTGTTCAGTAAAAACAAACAACCTTCAAATTCCCAAGATGTTACACCCCAAATATAAGTTCAGCGTTCATATCATTATATGTAACATTACAAAACCTGTACTATAATGAGCTGAATAAATAATAAACCTATACTGTTTCCCAATTCATAATAAAATGACAAAATTAAAACAAACACATTATTCTTAGTATAAATAACCTAAAGTTCCCCAAATTCTTATTACAAATAAATTGTTCAGAATACCTTTTATATAATAGATTTCCAAGTTTCTCCTTAACTTAGCAATTACCTACCATATTTTATTTGATCTCCAGAATAATCTCACCACCTTGCCACTCACACAAATGTAAGACAACAGAAGCATGAGTTGTTTTCATAATTCACAAATCATTATTTCCCCATCATTATTGAAATAATGATCATTATTATTATTCATTTAAATTACTATAGGTCATCCTAAAACTAACAATATAGATCTTTTTCATCCTTTAAACTATATAGACACAAAACAGACCACCATTTAAGATGGTTAGCACAAGAAAAGATTGCTGTGGCATCCCTGAAAATTCAAGCAAAAGATTTTAGAAAAGTGCTCAATCTGTTCACTGTCATCTCCAACTACTACTAAAAGTCATAGGAAATGCTGGGGCTGGAGTTGTAGCTCAGTGGTAGAGATTCACAGCACTGCATATAAATAAAATATAATAAAGGTCCATCAACAACTAAGAAAATATTTTTTTTAAAAATTATAGGAAATGCCACTGGAGAACTGGGAACTTACAAAAGCGAATACATGTATACACATAATTTACACATAATCAGCTTGTGATAATCTGAACAAATAACAGGACAAGACACAACAAGTAACAAAAAAAAAATCCTCAAACCACTTTAGATGCTTTTTTCTATTTTTTGCAGTTCTAGGGACTAAACCCAGGGGCACTCTACCACTGACCTACATCCCCAGTCCTTTATATTCTGAAATAGGTTCTCACTAATTTGCTTAGGCTGGCCTCAAATCTGCAATCCTCCTGCCTCAGCATCCCAACAGGTAGGATTATAGGTGTGTGTCACACCTGGACAGATGTCTTTGTATCTGTATTTCATGGGACTATGCCTGAGAATTCAGAACACAAAGAAAACTAAGCCATGTTGCAAAATGGGTATGCTCACAAATACAATTATCAGAATAATGATAAAAATGAAATGTTATTATTGGCTTGAGTTTGTCATCTTCTGTTTATTTCTGATGGTGGCTCGAAGTTTACGTATTACTAGTCTATCAGGTAGAATCATATCACCTTGTTGTTCTAGATAATCCAATAAATTTTCAGTCCATTGGAGAGCAGCTGCATGATTTATATGTTTCTCTGGAATCAGTTCAATTTCCTCCTCCTCATTTTCACTGGATTCATCCGTCTGGCCTTGTGCTCTTCTGATGATTTCACTGTCAGTTAATACTTCATACCCTGGTTCAGTACTGTCTACTTCAAGCCATTTTTCAAGATTCTCAGTAGTCACATTTTCTAATCCTTTGGTATGCTGTAAAATGGTGGCCACAGTACCCACAGAAATATCTTCTTCATCAAAATCCAAGCATTCTTTCTCTTCTATATTAGGAAGAATCTGTTTCCAAGCTCTGCTAATGGATACTGGTTTTACTAAGTTCCACGCCATTGATATTTCATAAAGTGCATCAAGCAGAGTTAGCTTCTTCCAGAATGACTTCAGGTCATTTCCTTCTTCCAAGTTGTTCTGGAGAAGACCAGCACGATAGTTTCTCTTCATTGTTGCTATAACTCCCTGATCCAAGGGCTGAATCAATGAAGCCACATTAGGTGGTAGATATTTAGCAAATATTTGACCATCATCTGATCTTAAGACATTTTCATTTGGATGTGTTGGTGAGTTATCCAACAATAGCACAGCCTTTTCTTGCAAGCCTTTAGATCTTAAGTATTCTCGAACTTGTGGCACAAAAATCTTATCAAACCACTGTCGGAAAATGGAAAGATCCATCCATGCGCCTTTTTGGCTGAAATAAGAGACCGGCAGGTTTAAGGTGTCAGTTGATTTGAAAGAACGAGGTTTCTTTGCTTTGCCCACAACACAGAGTTTAAGTTTGTGTAAACCTGTTGCATTGGCACAACACATGATAGTGACTCTTTCTTCAACTGACTTGTGCCCAGGGACAGTGCATTTACCTTTGATTACTGAGGTCCTGGAAGGCAGGCACTTCCAAAAGAGTCCAGTTTCATCTGCATTGTAGATCTGTTCAGGGTGCAAATTCTCTCGTGCAATAAAATCTCGAAAATTGTTACAAAAATCTTCCACAGCAGCCTCATCTCCATTTAATCTTTCATTTCTAATGTTAATCTCTCTAATGCTGTGGCGCTGCTTAAAACGAGTTAACCAACCAGCAGAGGGATTAAAATCACCATCCATTCCTAAAGCATAAAAGAAGAACTCGGCCCTTTTCGCACAGATTGGTCCAGATATGGGATTCCCTCTAGCTCTTTGTTGGTTGAACCATTCTAGCATTGCTCTGTCCAGTTCTTCATACATGGACGGCTTCATAGATTTCCTCTTGGCCAGAAGACTTGTAGAATCAGAACTGCTTGCATAAGTTATAATCTTTTCCTTATTTTTTCTTATATCCCGAACTGTTGTTTCACCAATTCCATAAATTACTGCCAGTTGTTTGGAAGAACCTCCATCTTCAAGTTTCTTTATTATATCAAGCTTATCTTTAATAGTCAACACCACACGCTTCCGTTTCCCTGACATGGTGAGACTCTAGGACTTCCTCGACACTCACACTGTAGTAGTCCACAAAATCCTTCCTTCTCTTGACTCACTTTAACAAAGTCTTACACTCTCGACCTTTTAACCTTCTGAGCAACTTGGTAGCCCTGACTCCCTCCCGAGTTGGGCTTAGCTGGCAAACAGATGGCAAAGGAAGGTGAAAAAATAAGTTTGAGGAAGCAGGCCTTTAACTTAGATGGGCAGCAGAGGAGGCCCCAAGTCACCGCGGATAATCTGGATTACACACATGGGTGTTATCAAGCCAGCAGCAGCGAACAAGACTATAACCCCATCGTGGCCACGACTCTTCTCCACACCCAAGTCTCTCGGGTAAAGGTCCTTCAATAATCTCTGCTAGCCACACCCCAAAGTTACGGCAGAGAGCGGAAGAGCCAGGGAGCGGGGGACTAGCCACTTTCCCCAGGGGAACGGTTTGATTCCTTTCCAATTGCCGGGCCCTCCCGCCGCACAGCCCCACTGTCCCACGCCAGGCTTGGCTTGTGCGGTCCTCCCGGCCCCTCTTGGCCCGCCGGGCCCCTCTCCCACCTCAGTTGCAACCAGAACCCCGCACAGCTCCCTGAGTGCAGCGCGGCGGCCGCTCCTCCCCCGGCACACGCTCCCGGAAGACAACCCCTCCCGCCACCCGGCTCCGCCTCTTGCTCCGCCCAGAGGCGGAACTTCCCCTGGTACCCGGAAGGGAGTGGGTGCCGCTAGAGTAGCGGGTGCCCGAGGCGGAGGCGGAGGCGGAGGCAAAGGCGGAGGCAAAGGCGGAGGTGCTTTGAAAGGTGAGAGCGCGAGGGCGGCGCGAAGCCAGCTCCCGGCGGGGACTCATCCTTGCTCCCGCTGCTAATGGTATATTAGAAGGGCGGGGATAACCGCGCCTCCCGGCCGGCCGGGAATAAAATTCCCGCAGGCGCGTCGGGTGAACTAGACGGCGCCCCTCAGTCCATTGCGCCACCATCCCGCCACCTCTGCTGATCGCAGTGGGCGCGGTGCCGGTTATTTTCGCCAAGAGGAAGTGCTTGTTCCGTAATTCGGGTACCAGCTTTTCCAGAGCCTTGTTTGTTTTTTGGGTGCAGAGCCTCTCCGCGGTCTAGGGGTTTCTGTCGTCCGGCTCACGTCATCGCGAATCTCTGAGGGTCCAGTTTCTTAGCTACACTGCCCCTCCCTCCTGGAGGCAGAGTGAACGCGGGAGCGAGCGGGCAGGCTGCACTGGATGCCTGCGTCCCGCCAAAGAGCCAGGTTTGTAATCGTGAAAATAACACTGGTGGTAACTCCCGAGAGGATCTTTTTCCTCCATCTGCCGTTCATCCGTGCTGGATTTAGCAAACCACATTGTTGAGAATTTAATGAATGATGTAGTTATCCTGGATGCCAACCTGGCAGAATCCACTCTGCGAAATTGTGTCGTACTGGATCGTGATTCTAAGGGGGAGGGAATAGCTTTCCTCTTTTTATGTGTTTCTTATTTTCCCATTTCCTATTTCTGTCATGTTGTGCTGTCCTCTTTTCCAGCCAATGGAAGGACTATGATAAATTTATTCACATCGGTGTGATAGAACTTAATCATACACTGTAGCCATAAAATCTTGTATTATGCTGATTTGTTTTTGGTGCCCCTAGTAATTTCATCAGATTGTGAGCTCCTTGGGAGCAGAGAGCATGTTTATTTCATCTACTGATGCCACAGCTCTGAGCATGTGCTGGCATTTTTGGTAGATACTTCATAATTGTTTCTTTGGTTTATTAATGTTTCCTCTCTAAACTGCCATAGAAAAGAAAACATCATGGAGAGGTGATGTTTTACAAATAAGAAAGAATTTCTTCTGGTGGCATTTCAAATAATGGCCTGGGGTTTCACTGCACTTGAAATCTTAAACTACCGCCTACATTGTTCATATAGGAAGTAGATATTTCTATACAGAATCTTGTCTTAAACTCTAAAAGAAAAGATATTTTGATGAGAAATGGTATCATCACAGTACCTTCTTTTAGTTGTAGAGTTACTATGAAAAAAAAAGCAAGCTTTACGGATAATTACCTTTATATTCTCTGACAGGCAGCATAGCTATACACATACATCTTACATAATGATAATTATGAAGCACAAAAATGTGATAGTATTTATCTTCTTCATTCACTTATTTAATGCTTTCTGTTTGGAGTCTCTTTGTTTTTCTCTTTGCCTAAAGGTAAGATGTCATTAAAGAAGGTTGATAAAATTCCCATTTCAAGAAATTGAGCATAAATTCAGCCTATACAGAAATTATAGCCATTTGCATGGATTCTTCAAGTGAATTCTAAAGATCAAGTTGTGTTATCCATCATCCTAGCTTTACCATATCATTTTTCTTCCTAGATTCACTCACCTTTTCCCTCTGTCATCATTCTTCCCTCCCCAGCTAATATAGTAAAGATATCCACAATTTTAAAAGGAGCCAATATGTTCAAATTCCACTTTTCCACAATTTTTTACCTTATTGATATAAGTGGCAATTTTGAAATACAATAGATGCTGGCAATTTGATGGTTGGCCAAATGAAATGATTTATTTTATTTAAATGTGCTGCCTCAAGCAAATTCTGTAGTTTTCCAAAATAAATATTTTTCTCATCAGAGACTGCCTTTGAAATTTTTACTTTTAGGCTCACTGGGGATTCCCTTAAATTTTGTGACCAGTGTCATCAATAAGATGGTAGAGGGAAGTTTGCAAATTTTCATCTCTTTTGCACATTCTTTTCTTGCCTGGTGGATAAATAATTTCCAGAAGTTTCTGTCCTAACTCGTGCACTAAAATTCAGTTAGTAATAAAAAAGCATGTCTGTAAACCGAAGCCATTCTGATGGTTATTTCCTGAAATAAATTTGGCATGAATGAGAGATAAAATAATAATATATTAAAGGCTTAATTTTTACTACATGTATAAATATGATATTGGCAACAGTCATTGTGTAGCACTGGACGGGGAATCAGGAGACCCGGTTTCTAATCCTTGCTCTGTCTCTAACAAGCTGTGTGATCATCGGTAAGTCATTTAAACTCTATGTCCTTGGCTTTGATATTTATAAATGAAGAGAGTCTTTTTCATAGGATCATTGTCAGGGTTGAAAAATGAATATGAAAATTTATAAATACAAGGGGTTTTCTTTTATACCTTAAGGATGTGCAGACATAGGTCTTTGTAATACTGTGATGTTCTTCATCTTTTCTACAATTGTCAGAGCAATAACCTATTATATGATAAATAACTGTCTTTTGACCATTTTATAGTTTTATAAGATAGTCATCTCATGTACACAGATCTACTTTGAGTACTAATAAAAATCATCTTTCACTTTAATATTTCTTACTCTTCATATTTGCTTCAGTGTAATTGAACCCATATTTGTCATTTGTGATCATAAATGTTTTTTCATGATTTCTCCCAGTTAATAAGCCTTTCATAAGAAAGTAATAATAAGTAATAATACATGTAGCATAATGCACATATGCATAGTTGTCTTTTGCAAATTTAACTATCTGTGCTTAAAAATACTTCTTTGTACTCAATAGCTTCAAAATAGAAGCTGCGTTTTATCTAGTGTTTAACCAAAGAAACAGTAATCTGTTCAAAACTAGAGGAGAAATTAGGTAGACATTGTAAAGCAATGTGATATACACAAAACAATACTTTGAAGAGCAAAATAGGAATTTTTAGAAAGAGTAAATTTGACCACACAAAATTTTTATCTTTGTTGATTTCAATATAAGCCTTCTTTAAGATTTAACCCAAATGTAATTTCAAGTAGCAGGCTGTTTGGTCTGTCAACTAGGATTTGTTAGATTACTGATTATATCTTGTTTCAAGATTATACTTCAGCTTACACTGTAAAGATAATTTCTGGTGTATAATATTTCGATTCCTGTTGTTCGTATTTTATATGAGGTGTTACCATTGTAGGCAGACACATTAATTTATAAGTATACTAGAATTTATACACTCAAATGGGTGGTGTTCTTCCCCTCTCCCAAGTAATCATCTTAGGAAGCTATTAACTTGATCTACTAATACTGCCATTGTTCAAAATTTTTTTGACTTTTCTGTTGTGGAATTGTCTTCAGAGTATACCACACATTTTTAAAAAACATCTTTAATGATAGTTATCTTTAACTTAAGAAGATTTCATTTCTGGAACCTACAAACAACCCTTTATAACTGAGACAAGTGAATAAAATGGGTGTTGAAGCCACTCTTTGGAATAAATTTTTTTAGTATGATTAGTTTCATATTTTTAAATTTGTATTTTTGTTTTTTGATAACTATGATTTATAGGAAAACTCTAGGTGTATTTTGTGCCATCATGGACATACTGGAATAACCAGCTTTATAAGGTGATTTCTTTGAAGGACATAGCACTCAGTTGAATATATAAGTTCTAATACATTTATTATGAGGTCAGTCTCATAACATTGTGATCATACTTCTATTGCTTAGTAACCACATAAGTACATACATAAGTTCCTGATTTTCTAGTTATCTTACCTATCACTACTTGATCCTTTAATATAAGCTTATGATAATTTTATTGAAATTTACTCTTTTCTAAATCATATACTGACAGCTTTGGGGTTTCCCTCCCCCAATATCATGATCTGTTTCACCATGAACCTCTTTTGTTTTTCCACTTGACTTCATTATTGGATTGTTAGTAAGTTTTCTGTTGGATTATACTGTATCTTTAACTTTGAGTGAATTAAGGCCATTTCCATTTTACTAAGGTGTTTAGAAGCTACAATTTTACGGGATAGGCTGTCTTGATACTGCACTGTCTTTTATGTCAATTGCTACTTTATAAATGTCTTCATGTAAATTGATCCTTTATAATTCATGTCATTTTTTCTATTCAGAATCCTTTGCCTTCAGGATGAATAATCCTGGAAATTTCATTTTACTTTTCTCTCCTTTTTCCCAAACTGAACAGACTGGAACTTCAATACCCTTTTCACACTCATTTACTGAACATACCATGTTCTTTATTAATGCTAAGGTTTTACCCTTACCATTTTACCTGCCTGAAATTCCTTTTTTGCTCATTCTTTCTTTTCAGACATAACCAATCCTTGAGAATTCTGATCACATACATTTGTTCAGGATAATCTTCAGCGAAGCACTTGCCTTACATCACTGCATGTTTACATGACCATCATAGTTTTTTTTATTACTCATTTGGTAACTGAATGAGTATCTTGAATTTTTTCTTAATTACATGTTTGTATTAGTTTTAAACACAGATAATAATTTTTCTGAAGGATACAGAACCATGATTTTTCTATGTATTCCTTTCAGCACAACATATAGCATAATTATGAACAGATGTTAATACGGTGATTTCATAAATGTCAATAAATTATTTGTTGAATGACTATTCTGCCATTTTCACTCAGATATTTCATGTGATTTTTGCCTTTGCAGACCATTTAATAAAGCCAAATAAATATAATTTCATTGCCTTAATCTGGTTATTGTTGTTATATTCCTAATAACTTTATTTTGTAGAAGCTTAAGTGAAAATGGTACATGTTAGAAGACATGAAACAAGGAAAAACTCTAAAACTCAAGTGCCTGAACAAAAATCTCGAGTTGATTGGCGACGGACAAAAAGAAGTAGTATCTCACAATTATTTGATAGTGATGAAGAGCTTGATAGTGATGAAGAGCTTGATAGTGATGAAGAATTTGATAGTGATGAAAGTGTTGATAATGATGAAGAGCTTGATAGTAACAAGGGGCTGGATAGTAATAACACACCAGAAAATGAAAAAGCACTTAAATTAATCAAAACTGAAAGTGAAGGAAGCAGCAATAAGCATCTCATTAATACTGGCAACAGTTCAACATATGAAGAAGAAATGAAGAAAACCAATCATAGGAATATTGACTTATATCATGAAAAGCACCTGAGTCAAGAGGAAGAGGATCTCAAAAAACATACTGGACAAATCATAGATGAGGATTTAGAAGAGGAACACATCAAGCGAGGGAAGAGAAAAAGGATATCCTCTGTGATGTATGACAGTGATGAGAGTGATGACAGTGATATCCTAGTTAGAAAAGTAGGTGTTAAACGTCCACGAAGAGTGGTTGAAGATGAATGTTCTTCAGTGGAAATGGAGCTACAAAACCCTGAGAAATCATTAGCTGCTCGAAAGCGAGAACAACTCCAGAAGCTGAAAGAACTCTCAAAACAAAGATCTCGCCAAAGACGCAATAGTGGTAGAGATTTTGAGGTGTGTTTTATTTTGTTGGTTTTGTTATTGTTTTAAATTTTTTATTGATTTAAATTTTATGAAAAAGTAGTGAATCTGTTCTATTTCTCAGTAAATCTAGAATTTACTTTTATTCAACTATCTTTGAACTTGTTTGATTGCACTTACATCTAATATATTGTTTGATAAGCCATAGTACCTCACTCTTTTTTAAAATGAAAGACTATTTGTTGTTTCATATGGTCTTTCCTGTTCTTAGTGTCTATTTTAAACATTTTACATCACTTTAGCAAGGTATTAAGCAAGGTATAGTCTTCCTGAGAGTTCAGCATTTAACATGACATATTTTTAACCTTAAAATATAAAAATTCTGTGGATCATTTTTTGCTCTCAGATTTAATCTTTTGATTTCATATCCATCTAGCCATTTTAAAGCCACAGTTTACTGAATCATTTATTTTAATTTAATTAGGACTCTGAAAAGGAATCCTGCCCAAGCAGTGATGAAGAGGAAGAGGATTATGAATATGATGAAGATGGAGATAATTATATTATTGATGACTTTGTAGTAAAAGATGAAGAGGATGATGAAGAAAATAAAAATCAACAAGGAGAAAAACTGACTACCTCACAACTAAAATTAGTAAAACAGAATTCTCTTTGTAAGTTAAATATCAAGATAGTTTTATGACCTGTTCTAATCATTATACTGTATCAAGCATCACATCAACCTTTTAACATGTTATAAACCACTGATTAGGAATTATAGTTCCATTTTTAGATATCTTAAATTTGTCAGTCAAATATTTTATACCTATGGTTTTAGGAACTCTTCAATCTTAAAAATTATTGACGTCTGCCAGGTACAGTGGTGCATACTTGTAATCCCAGCAACCCAGGAGGCTAAAGCAGGAGGATTGCAATTTTGAAGCCAATATCAGCAACTAGTGAGACCCTCAGCAAGTTAGCACGCCCCTGTTTCAAAATAAAAAATGAAAAGGACAGGAGGTACAGTTCAGTGGTAAAATACTCTTTTGTACTCCCCCTCCAAAAAATGACCCCAATAAGCCTTTATTTCTAGTGGGCTAACTCAATATTTACCATTAGAGAAAAAATTTAGAATTTTAAAATGTATTTATTAATTTATTCATTTAAAATAACATTACTAAATTCATTACACTAATACATTTTGTGAGGAATAACTTCAAAAATGATGAGTGGCAGTTGTACATTCATACTTTTTATGCATAGCTTAATAGAAGGCAGCTGGATTCTTAGCTCTTAATTTGAATTCAGTCTTGTAATGTGTTGTTTTAAGAGCTGGATTCTTAACTCTTAATTTGAATTCAGTCTTGTAATTTGTTGCTTGAACTACATGAAGTTTTACTTCATACAGCTAAAAAATGGAAGAGCATTTTAATAGTATTTTTAAAATAATTATGGATATTCTCACAGCTAGAAAAAGGGAGGAATATTTTCAAAATAATTGTGGATATTTTCATTTGATACTGTACCAAAATTAAACAAGTGATTCTTAGAAGTTAGTTTTAGCATGGAATCAAACTATGTAAATGAACATGTGTATTCATATTTATAATCAATTGGCCTATCTTGCAGTTTGAATGAATCTTCTACCCAAGCATAATTTTGTAATGTATTAGTGATTAGATTCACTGAGTACTGCAGATCCTTCAGATGCTGGCACATTTTATTATACAATTTTTTAAAATTTACATTCACTTGATATTGCTGTCAATCTCATCAGAATAGTGCTATGGTATTGTAAAGCTGTCAAGTTCAAACTAGCACAGTCAAGTTTTTCAAAATTCTAGTCTCTAGTTAAAAACTTGATTTTAATCATTGAAAACACTGAGTTGTTCTTAAAGTGACAAGCTTATTGTTTTTTGTTTGTTTGAGAAAATGTCTGGCAGATACCCAAGTCTGAATAATCATATTTTGTCAAGCATTCTTTCAGGTAAAAATGGTGTTTCAAGATAAGTTATGCTTTGCCCCATCTCAAAGAGTTGCATGAGTGTTTTTCCTTGAAACAAGCATCATAGTTTGTTATATGGTATGAGTGCTTTATGTGTACTCTGCTTTTTATTCAATAGAGTACTAAAAAGATATATACTTAATTATGAAGTACCCCATTGTTCTGGATTAAATAGCTAGAAGGTGATAAAACATTTGCTGAGAAATAACTGAACATATCCTCTCCTGCTAATTAATGGAAATAAAAGTCCAACATGTAGGAACTACAGCTTTCTTCTCTATCCTACATTTCTGATTTTTGTTTTAGTGACTTCTTTACTTTTTTTCACTTTCATGGTAGTTTGGAATTTATAGAAATATTGAGAGTCGAGAGTACAAAGAGTTGACCTACACTCCCTCACATGCAGTTTTACCTATTATTAACCTCTTGGATTAGTTTGATACCTTTGTCTTTATTAACAGTTGTGAGCCAGCATTGATATATTATTACTGAGTGTAGCTTATAGATCACATTAGTACTTTCTTTGTATTAGACCTTTGGGTTTTGACAAATGTATGACATGTATCCACCATTACAGTATCTTACAGAATAGTTTCATTATCCTAACAATGTCCTATATTTACTTCTCCCTTCTTTCTCTGAACTCCTAGAAACCACTGAGTTTGCTTTGTTTCGTTTTGTTTTGTTTTTTTCTTTTTTTTCTATTTTGGGCTCCAATTTTGCCTATGCTAAAATGTCACATAGTTGGAATCATATAGCATGTTACTTTCTATATTGGTTTCTTTCACTTAACAGTATGCATTTTAAGTTCCTCCATGTCTAAGCATGGCATGTTAGCTCATTTTTTTAATCTCTTGAATAATATTCCATTGTGTGTATTTACATCAGTTTATCCATTCACCTGTTGAAAGACATCTTGGTTGCTTCCATGTTTTGGTAATTATGAATAAAACTGCTATAAACATTTGTGTGCAGGTTTTTCTATGAACATAAATTTTCACTTTATGTTGAATCAAGGAGCTCTGAGCTTTTAATATTAAGTATCTCTACTTTGAGGGGAAAATATATCTGAGTTTTTATGCAATATATTTTATCTTGTGTGTTCTTAATTAAAACTTCTGTCATCCACTCAATTGTCTTTATGTTCAGTGGTTTTATCTTTATAAGCTGATTTTCCTCAACTTGTAACCATATTCATGCCTTTCCCCCTTTGAGTTAATATATTTCACTACTCACTATTCTAAACTCTACCATTATATACATGTTTCCCAGTAAAAATACAAAGCACTGTACTTAGCCTCCAGCAATGTAGTAAAATTGCTCTTACTAAAATTATTGTTAATGTGATACTTACCAAAATGCTCTTCAGTTCTTTTATTAACCTAATATTGCTATGCTGTTTGCTACCATTGACCACTCTAATTTTCAGTTTGCTCTTCTATTTTACTTCTGTGATACCACTTTCTCCTGTGCTAATATTATTTTCCTTACATTATTATAAGGAAATTTTAATATTATAATAATATATAATATTATTTTCTTTTTTATAATATTATTTTCTTTTTTTTCCCATTTGTCACATAAATTTTGATGTTTTCAGGGATTCTATCCTCAACTACCTTTGTTTGGCTTATGTTTAGTAAGACTCCTCATTACTCCAATATGTAGGAAATTCCCAAACTTTTATTGCCATGAAAGATTCTTAAACATAAGGACCCAATTTTTATCATCTTACTAACTTTTTTTATCAGGGTATCTTTCAGATGTCTCAGACTCAGTGTGTAAAATACTGAATGAGATGTACTGTGAAGGAGTTCAGGGTGGAAGAACAGCTGTTGTGGTGGTTACATAATTTTATACATTGGTCAGAACTGTAATCAAAAAAAGTTTTTGATGTGTAAAATCATAAAGCCCAATAAAATAAGGCAAGTGGATATCCCTTCTTCCAAAAAAATAAATAAATAAAACTGATCTGTTAACCAACTTTCCTTATCTTCATATTCTCAGTACCTTTGGGACTTTATGGCACATAGAAACTCATTACTAGTTGGACGAGTGATTAATATAACATATTGCTTGAAGACTCTTGAGTTTTATAGTTCAAGACTCAGGTAAATATTGAACATGACCATATTTTTTCAAAATCAGACCAAAAAAAGTATTTTAGAGTGTCATCTTTTTTTTTTTTTTCCAGTACTGGGAATTGAACCCAGGGGCACTTAACCACGAGCAACATCCCTAGTCTTTTGTTGGTGTTTTTGTTGTTTTTGGAGACAGAGTCTCACTAAGTTGCTTATGAACTTCCTCAATTACTGAGGCTGGTTTTGAACTTGTGTTCCTCCTGCCTCATCCTCCTAAGCTGCTAGGATTACATGCATTCACCACCATGCCCAGCCTTGAGTGAGATTTTCTGTTTTAATGTTTTTCATACTTAACAGTTTTAAGCCATATGTAAAGATAATAAAATTTAATGTAAGCAATTTTCAATTTGCTAAGGGATTACGTTCTGTTACTATAAATTCTTGTAAAATCATATTTTCTCATTAAAACAATAACCTGTGTGGTGAATAATGAACACCACTTTGTGGCCATGGAGAAATTGTAATTAAATTAGTATTCCCAGTTTCATTATACCAACTTTTATGAGAATACATCCAACCATTAATATTGCACATATGATAAAAATCTGGGAGAAACATTTCCTAACTCCACATTGAGTATACAATTTGCGAATCATAATCTGTGGCAGTTCAGTTTTGCCTTTTGAAGTGAGCAGT
The DNA here is from genome assembly GCA_004024805.1 of Geosciurus inauris. Classification (NCBI taxonomy): domain Eukaryota; kingdom Metazoa; phylum Chordata; class Mammalia; order Rodentia; family Sciuridae; genus Geosciurus; species Geosciurus inauris. Next base: position 286,700 of record PVHX01000443.1, on the reverse strand, counting down.
TCAGCCTGTAGGAAAATATTTTGTCATTTTCTCACTACCTCCTATTTGGCTCTGAGAAAGCCATTACCTCAAAATAGTATAGTTTTCTCCTTGCTATATCGTTGAAGTTGGATACAGTTATAGTTTTCTTCCCTTCTCATCAATCCCTATTAGTATTTCTTAATTCTGAGGCTGCAACTCCTAGAAAATATGTGGTGGAAAGGAGAGGGACAGTTGTCCATTGCATATCAGATCTATATAGTTCACACACTGGAAATATACACAGGGAGGAAAATAGGAAAAACATTCTGATCTGTAGGTATATAATCTATATCCTATCATATATTTAGATCAACAGAACCAAGTAAAGATGAGAAGAGTACATTTTGGTTTACTAGTGCCTTCTAGAACACTGGAAATTAGACTAAGTGAACATCAACTTAATCCCCATCTAGCAATTAAAGAATCATTCTATCAACAATAAAGAGTGGGCCTAAGAATAGTATCATAACCACTTATGTTAGATATATCTCAAATCCACCCCCCTTGTTCTACAATACACAAATGGTACCAGTGAACTCATGTTGTGAGTCAGAAGTTAAGGTAAACTCAGAAAAAAAAATTACCATGAAAAACTTTTCTTTAAAGGAAACAGAAGAAAACTAAAACATTTGCTTTGCAATCTAATTAAAAGCAGTAGAAAGTTATAAGGAAAGCCCAATTTTAAATAAAAGGGAGCTAGCTAAGGCAAAGAATTGCCAGAAAATTCAAAATGTAAAGTCAGAAATAAAATCTGTATTGGAAGCAGTAGAGAGCAGAATTAACAGTACTGAAAATCATATCAGTGATACATAGGACAAATCTGAGATGTTCTAGTGGAGAGAAGAAAAAGTTAAGAAGATAAAATTCCTGGGGAGGATAATACAATGCACAGATGAAAGCCTAAAGGAAGAAAATTTTAAAACTTTGTAAAGAAAGTTTTTTGGGGGGAAGGGGTAACCAGGGATTAAAACCAGGAGTATTTAACCACTGAGTCACATCCCCAACCCTTTTTATTTTTTATTTTGAGACAGTATCAGTTACCTAGGGCCTCACTAAATTACTAAGTCTGGCTTTTAACTTGGAATTCTTATGCCTCAGCCTCTCAAGCAGCTGGGATTGCAGACACGCACCACCAAGCCCAGCATAAATGAAGATTTGAATGTACTAAACATCTTACCATATTTTTAGATGGGAAAACATTTATGTGAATTCTAAAATAAAATATTCTGGAGTTACTTTAATAACACATAACAGCTGTTTTATCAAATTAAAGAGGCTCACATTCCTGATAAGTTGATGAAAATACCTTTACAAATAGACCTATGAAAACTATTTTTCCAGTTACAAGATAAAGTCCTATATAGTCGTTCTTTTCAGAACTATAAAAATGTTAGTCATATGAATATGTTGTTAAAATATTAAAAGAGGAAAAACCATAATTTTTAAGATTATAGAAAGGCATTTAATAATATTCATGTCCATACATGCTTGTTCATAAACCAAGAGCCAACATCATGGTTATAATGAGTCAGTAGGGATATTTTTAAAATGAGGAAGACAAAAACATTCCTAACTTTAAGAGTTTTGAACAATTACCAAGACATTAAAGCAAAACACAAAATATAACAACATATAGTTCTCAACTTAAATGGTTTTTGCCTAAGAATTTTTGACTTTACAATGGTGTAAAAGCCATATGCATTCAATAGAAACCTTTGAATTTTGATCTTTTTCCAGGCTAGTGATATGCAATATGAAACACTCTTGAGATGCTGACCAGAGTAAATAATAGAATGTACTATGATAGGCAAGTTAGGTGTATTCTTGTTTTTGTTTGTCTTTCATGGTATAGGATTGAACCCAGGACCTCAATTATACCTCCAGGCCAAGTTAGGATTATTAAATGAATTTCAATTTAACGTATTTTTAACTTAGAAGTGAGTTTATCACTCTATAAACCCATCATAAGGAGCATCTGTATTGAGAAGATATTTGAATGTAGTAAGTTTAATGTGTGTATACATACATCTGTATGTGTGGTATGTATACACAAACTATAAGTTTCTAACTTATTTAACCAAAGATACAGAAGAGAAGGAATATGAATATTTGGAGAGCAGGAGTGAATGTCACCTATCTTTCCATAGTTTTCTTAACATTCTTTTTCCCTACATAGAGAGTAGGGCAATTTGTTAGAGTGGAAAAAGAAGTCAATTTCTTTTTCTGTCTCTGCCTCTTATACTGGGCTTATACCTATATTCCAGAAGAAAGTACATCAACCATCTACATGCTTCTACCTAAGGAAATATTTACAAACCTCTTGGTTCTTGAAATAAACTTAGTACTAGCATGAATAGAATAAGGTTGGGAGAGACATCAGAGACAATGCCCAGGAATCCCTTAACAATATCATCTCTAGCTGCCTAGTGTTGGAGGAAGCTTACTTCCCACAAATATCCAAGAAAATCTGACTACTTTGAAATGAGTAAAAGATCTCAGAAAAAATAACCAGATTCATAATAAATATATAAAACTCAATGGTGTCCTTCTGTATAGCAATAAATATTCAGAAGATACGATCAGGGAAAATTCCATGTACTAAGACAACCAAAATAAATTTCCTGAATCTGATCTTAAAAGCGTGGCTTTACAGGTAGAAAAACAAACTTTACTATGAGAATAGAAAAGAAAACATGAATAAATTGGGAAATAAGCATCGTTCTGAAAGGTACTATACATACACAGGAAGTTATTTCTTCTGAAATTAATTTTTGGTTCAGTTTTGCAAAACAGTCTTGAAGTTCACTTGGAATAATAAATATATGAGAATAAATAAATTTTGAAAACAGAGCAAATTTAAAGAATTTTCCTTACCAGATATAAAAAATTATCATAAAGTTGCAATAAGTAAAACAGTGTATACTGGCATGAGAATGATAGCCAGAGCAGTGATAGCACCAAGAGTATATGGTGCTGAAACAAAATCGTAGCCTATATGTGAAATTAATGTCTACAAAATTACGCATGGAGACAAATAGAATATTATACTATTAAATGGGGAATGAGGAAATTGGTTAACTATTTTAGAAAAATCAAATTATGCATAAACACAAATATTATTTATTTTGTCCTTATTTTTTTCCAATTTTTAAAATGTCATGCAGCGGGTACTGTGGCTCAGTGGTAGAATGTGAGCTTAACATGCAGGAAACCCTGGATTCAATTCCCAGCACCACCAAATAAACAAAAACAATAAAATAATCATGGGGAAAAGTTTTAAACAATATTCCTAGGCTATTTTACAAAAGTTCATCCAATTATAGAGATGAGAGCACTAAAAACATTCTGGAGGATGTCTGAGCTGTAAGGCTGATTCTGCCTCTAATTATGTAACTCTAGATAAGTTATTTTGTCACAGAGTTTCATTTTTCTTAATTTTAAGAAAATAAATTTGAATGTTATTTTCTCCAACTTTCTATTCAAGCTTAACTTCTGTGTTCTGAAATACAAATCTAACTACCATGTATAACATCTATCTGAAATCTGGAAGCAGACACCCTAGATTCTAGACCTTGTGCTAATACTTACTAGTTGTGTGATCTTGGGAAATTTTTCATCCTCTCTGTATTTCAGTTTCCTCAACAAAAAAATAAACTGGGTAATAATGGTTCCTCATAGGCTTATTGTGAGAAATAAAGAAATGCCTGCAAGTGCTTAAAATGATGCCTGACATGTACTTGCTCTATAATGTTTTTCAATTTGAGATGCCAGGAACATCATCTTACTAATGTCCTGCATCCACTCAAACATGGCCTTCTTCCTGGCCTTTTTGAAGGTGATTCTGATTTCCATTGATAGGAGAGCTTTCTAATGGTGAGGAAAAAATCCTCACAAGGTGATTAGGGTCTTTGAAATAGAGTGAAAGTTCAGAGCATTAGCACATTCAAGACTGATAAATTCAGTGGAGTAAACAATCTGTTATGTTTGATAGTTAAGCTTAGGTCACAGGGACTGAATTTTATTTTTCTTAATATAGTTTGGGAAGTGCAAAATAAAGTTTAGATAATTTTTTAGATTTTATCTTGACACAGGGTCTGACTAAGTTGCTCAGGCTGACCTCAATTTTGCAATTCTCCTGTCTCACTTTTCTTAATAGCTGGGATTGGAGGCATTCATAGATAAATTTTTTTTAAATATTTATTTATTTTTTAGTTGTAGGCAGACAGAATATCTTTATTTTATTTTTACATGGTGCTGAGGATCGAACCCAGTGCCTCACGCATGCTAGGCGAGCACGCTACCACTGCGCCACAACCCCAGCCCCATAGATAAATTTTAATGCAAATAAAATTACGTACCAACTCTATTCTATATTCAGAGTCTGATAGAAATCTAGTAAAGGTTGAATCCTTTTGAAATATTACTGTATTTCATTTTCCAATTATGCTCTACTGATTATTAAGAAAATACTATAGTCAGTAATGGCCAGGATCAGTTCTTTTATAATTGTCAGTGATGATAGGTCCTCTAAAGTCTAAGGGCTCCAGTGAAAATTACCTTCTATTGCTATTTACTTTTATTGCTACTTTATTTTGGCCACTTCTGTACTTTCTAGAGGTGTCTCCCTAGAAAAAAATGTATACTAAAATTTCCTCTAAAGCCTGCAAAACAGTTATACAGCCCTTTTAGAAACCAAAATATGATGTTTTTTTCATGTTGAATTCCATCTTTATTTCATTTCAACCGGAAGGAAAGTCAAAATTCACAGTTGCCAACAATAAGTCTTATTTTACTTTAATCTCTTGTAAACATCTTTCACATGTCCAAAAATACCCAGACTTCCCTTAATATGTCTTCACAGGTGCCCAGAGCAGTGCAAATGTTCTATGATGAACATTTGGATCAAGAAACAGGTTATGTTTAATAGAGAATTTTTCCAAACCCATAGTAAACCCTACCCCCAAAATAATAGGAATAGCATAAATGTCTGGCCTGTCACAACACATGATTTCATGTATGAAACTGGGTTAGTGAGAAAGCATGCTTATATATTTGGCATGGGAAAGAGAAGACACAACTTTTATAAATTTATGTGAAAAATCACAAATCTGAGACAGCAGTAAGGGAAATGGGTTTTATAGCCATTGTGGTTCTGGATAGGATAGCACTTTCCTGAACAATATTATATGTAACATGTTTTACAGACCAAAGTGTATTAAACAATTTATCTTTGAGACTTTGTCTATTCCTTTCTCACATTGATTGTCCAGTTAATAATTAAACTTAGGTACCCAAGGTATGATTTTAATTTTTTTAATAATCAATCTATCATCTCCTAAAATTCCCAGAAAAACTTTCCCTTTATAAGTTTGGGAATATTTGAAATAACATCTATAAATAAAACTCAGTAAATTTGAAAAATGGAGATTTGCCTAGTAACTAGACTGGTCAGTAAGGCAGCTATAGGATGATTAAGTATTTCTGCTATGTATAGTATTGATTTCTTAATAGTAGAGAAGGAACCTGTTATATTCAAGGAATTGTTTTATTTACTAGATCTTAATATTTATTTTAAATTAATTTCAGATTCTTTTAGTGACCACTATACTCACTTTGAAAGAGTTGTGAAGGCTCTTCTGATCAATGCTTTAGATGAATCTTTTTTGGGAACATTGTATGGTAAGTTAATAAAATAAATGAAACAATTTTATTTTTAATTTTCCCATTTTTTAAATACCATCACTTTTAAAACTCAAAACTAAGGACAACCATTTTTAAGGCTTAAAAATTGTTCCTTCTAAAATGAACTATACCAAAAATACATTAATATAAAAGCTTGTTAGTATTTGTTATGTGAGATATTTCGAAGATAAGTATGTGACAGGTCTTTTCCCTGAAAGAGTTTACAATGAATTTAAGGATATGACATACACTCATAAAACAGAAAGGTGCCTAAACACGTGTTCTCCCAGCTTAAGTTCTTTGAATTTCATCAACAGTTATATGTTGTTTTATACTTTTGTGTCTTTGCCCATGCTGTTCCTGTTGCTTTTTATTTCAGATTTTCTGAGTATAAAAACATTCCACTCTGAAGGTTATCCATGAACCACAAAAGTGGTACTTTTCACTCTTATCCATACTGAGTATGGTAGCGCTCATCATGTATTTGCACCTTTTCATATTGTATTGAAAATATATTTTTCTTTCCTTCCTTACCAAAATATGAGAGGAACTATATGTGTACTCATATTTTGTACTTAGCACAGAATTCTGCATTTAATAGACTAAAAGTATGTTGTGTTGAATACCTACTTATGTGCCAAAATAAGATTTTAGTCATAATTTATGGAGGAAATATTTATTAACTGCCTACAATGGGCCAAGCATTGTTTGAGAGTGTAACTGCTAAAACCCCTATGAAAAAATGTTTGGTATATTCAACAACAACTAGAAGGCCTGTGTAGCTAGCATGGAATGAGTTGGGGGGAAAGGGAGATGAGTTCGAAAGAGTAGATATGACATAGATGGGCTCTGTGAGCCATGTTTGTAAGGTACGGTTTGATTTTATAGTGATTTAAAGAAACATGATAAATGCATTAGCTAGATTCATTAAAACTTCAATTCCTCTCTGTATAAATATAAAATATTGTATGAACCAAATCAGGAAGGTAGAAATGAGTGTAGCGAACTAAAGGGAATGAGGGAAAGGACTAGTCAGAAACACAGTTCTGATTTGTTGTCACAAGGAGTTACCACTGGATTAGTAGAAAGGCACCAATGGCAGAGGGCCTAGTCAGAACTTTGAGTTTTTTCCTAGGGTTCAGTGGTTGACCCATGTTAGTTTTCTAAATAAGAGAATAAAAGAGATAGTTTGGTAGGCTTTTTCATCTGGCTCTTTTTTTAATTAGAAAATAATGTAAAAGTTTGATGTTTACAAGAGATTTTACCCTGTTTTCTTGCCCTCATGCTTTGATTCTTTTTTACCTCATTAATTTTTTTTTCTAATTGAAAGTAATTACAAAAGTAATTTCCAACCAACTAATCATCCAACCAGTCATCTTCCTGAAACTATGGAAAAAGACCCTTAAATATTCAATAGCTTCAATATTATATGTAGACAAAGTGATTGTTTTCATTATTGTTTTATTATTGTTGTTGATCCCCTAAACAGATGGCACCAGGCAAAAATCATATGCACAAGATATGTTGACATCTCTTCATTATTTGGATAATCGCTTTGTTCAGCCTCGTCTAGAGAGTTTAGCTTCCAGAAGTCGTTGGAAAGAGCAATATAAGGTATAGTTTGTTTTTGAATCTTAATGGGGGCATAGGGGCAGTGGGCCTCTTAAGATTTCAATATCCAGTCAGGTGGAATAGTCTTCTAAAGTATTGGCATTCTCTTTGTTGAATAATTCTTTTCTAAAGGCTGTTACTGTTTTAATCATCCACACTATCTAATCTGTTCAATAATTAGGTGTTTCTAATTGATAAACAACTTTGGAACATCTCTAGGGCTTAGCTCATCTTTTAAAACAAGGAGATTGTCTCACAGAATGTTAATTGTTATTTCAGAAGAGATAGTTCCATAGAGAAGTTTGAGAAACCGTGTATTTAAGTTAAACTGGTTTTAACCAACCATGGTAGCGCACACCTATAATCTGAGCAACTCAGAAGGCTGAGGCAGCAGGATGAGGAGTTCAAAGCCAGCCTCAGCAAAAGCAAGGAACTAAGAAACTGGGTGAGACCCTGTCTCTAAATAGAATACAAAATAGAGTTGGGGATGTGGCTCAGTGGTCGACTGCTTGAGTTCAATCCCTGGTACTCCTCCTGCTGCGAAAAAAACAAACAAACAAACAAACAAAAAAAACTTAAACTGGTTTCTTTATTGGAGAACTTTTCAGGAACATTAATATGAATTTATACTGTATATCTTCAGGAGGGAGTTTAAAATGCAATACTTCCACATTATGTTTTACTGTGAGGTTCCTTTGTATGAAATACCTGGATGTTTGATTTTCATGAAACAATTTGGAAAACATTGGCCTGCATAGTGTTTGACATGCTTCTCATAAATTTTGTAATACCAATTTTAGGATTCACCTTTTTAATTTATAAGATTTACTGGATTCCATGTTATTTTCTGGGTTTCTCTTTTATAATCTCTAATAGTAAAAGGATGGACTACATGATTTTTGAGGGTCTTTTTACTTCTACTTTGAATATTCTATGATCTAATCATTATCAAGAAGGAAAATGGTAGCTAACAGAAGTTCAGGTTCCTTAAAATGCCTCAGCACTTGAATCATCAGCTACCTCATTTATGTCAGAAGATGTGGTTTCATGCAAGGCCTGTTCATCCTTGAATTACATGATAATAAATTTGCCATTGATGATTAAGTTTAAGAGATGGCTATGGGATTACAGAATTAGGAGACTTCAGGTTGGAGGATGCTTTGAGTTTAGGGTCAGCATACATATCTTTTTGATTTGGGATAAGTTTTTAACCTCTCTGATCGTGTTTTGTCCTCAGATATGGAAAATGTTTACCTACTTTGAAGGGAAATATTTACTTACTTTGAAGATTAAATGTATAGCAGAGCTCTTGTGCATAAGAATTATTTTTAATAGAAAGAAAATAGTATATATTTCTAGAACATTTAACTTTTACCAAGTAATTTGCATGCAAAGTAAACTTATTTAACCTTCAAAGAACCACATAAGGAAGTCATTATTATCTCCTCAACTTTACAAATGAAGAAACTGTAACTCAGAAAAATTAAATAATGTAAGGTTCTGCAGCTAGTACTTCATACAGGCCAACATTTAAATCTATAGTCAGACTTTTAAAACCCATAGTCCTATGCCACATTATGCTTTACTATACTATGGTAGATTATAGTGAATTTATATTACCCCATGTTAAAGTAACTCAGATGCGCTAAAATATGATAGACAGATGATTCAGTAAGATCATAGAATGAGCTGAGTTATACTGTAAAAGATAAGAAATAATAAATGAGATAAACCCATGATAAAATCACAATATTTTAACCCAACAAAGTTTGTCACTTACATGTCCAATGAGAGTCATCAAGAGTGCTCTGCTCATTGTAGTCACTCAGAAAACCAAGATAACAGAACTTTCAACTCAGAGGTTTCATCTCAGCATGTGTGTGATTCTATGAGTACCAAAGACACAGGAAAGAAAGGTGGGTTAGTCACCAGAAAGTGCAGTGAAGTATGAGAAATATGAAAGTTAAACAAAAAACAATGTTTTAAGTCATACCATGTAAAAATGAAACTATCAGTGTATTAGAAACTTAATTACCATTGACTGGTGGAAGATGCATATGTGTATTAGTAACCATGTAAATATGCTCATGAGTGTAGTTCAAATATTGTAGTAAAACCTAATATACATTACTAGTAAGAACAGGTAGTGTCTAGCACAAGCCTAAATTATAAGCAAAATTACTCACGTATAAATAACTTCACAGCTTAGTGAAGCTTCTTTTTGCACATTGTTTTCTCAGTTTTTTACTCATTGAATAATTCAACTATTAGACTGTTCTTATTAGTATTGGACATATAACCACCCTAGTTCCTATGTGATTATTTTCATGACACTATAGCAAGTAACCATAGGATGATTAAATCATTTCTTGAATATTTTGTGGGAAATACAATATAATTCATATAATGGAGAATGGATGACTTTTTCTTCAGTTTTTATGTAGCTTTAATTAATTTACCTTGTTCTTATCCTGATTTTATGCTTCTCATTTTTTTCTTATTTTTAATACCTCATTGAAATTCATTAGAGATGAAAGGTGGAAAAGAAGTAAATACTTCGTATACCAAGTAGTAACTCATAAGTATGAGAGATATGAAACTTCCTTTTTTTCCCTATTCTTGACTAATTTTTTAATAGTCAGGACTAAAAATTCGTATTTAAGGGACTAGGATATAGCTCAGTGGTAGAACCTATGCATAACATGCACACAGCCCTGAGTTTGATCCCAGTACTGAAAAAAAAAACTTATTCTTTAGTTTAAAATAATACCAACTGTATACTCAGTATTAAGAAATATTACTAGGTTTTGCTCTTGTATTTTGATTCCCAAAATATATTTAAGTGGGTTAGATTCTTATTTTATTGGCTCCCTTATATTTTTAAATTGTTTTCAGGAACGGGTAGAAAATTATTCTAATGTGAGTATCCATTGGAAGAATCCTGAAAACTGTTCCTGTCAGGCTTGTGGATTGCATCGCCATTGCAGATATTCAGTGCATTTATCAGGGAAGTTGTATAATACCAGGACTATGGAAACAGATGATTTCATGTCACATGATAAACAGGTATTTTTTATCTTTCTTTAGTTTTCAATGTTTAGAAATTTTCAGTTTATAAGTTTTCACAAATAACCCTAAGTAATTTTCACAAATAGAGAAAATACTAGAAAGGAAAAGAGTGCAAGGAAATAGAGTGCAGAGTTTTTTTTTTCCAAATGTGAAAAATGTGTCTTATGTAACATATTCATTCTAAATTCTGTGAGATAATAAAATCAGTACATCTTTTCTAAGTATATACATCAACCAAATTGTGGGGAGAGGAGGACACAGGATGAGAATGAATGATAAGGAAGATTACTGAGAAGAGGAAGTAGGAGTTGCCTTTGAATCCAAAGGAGAATTTGACCCATGTGAAAACTTTTATGGCAGTTAATTCACCAAATTGGCAGTCCACAAGTAACTAATTGAAGATGCCTATTTATCATACTATAAGAGAATTCAACTTAGACTGTAACAGAAGCATGTAACAGTTCAGAGCAGTTACCACATTCTTAAGTTGGTACTATGAAGAATAAGTGTTTGGTACACAAGAACCTAGCAATACAGTGTGAAAAAATGCTGACTACTTCTCTCTTTTTTTAAATCTTACTTTATAAGAATGCTCCATTTATAAATACTACTGATTGTGTATATCCTTGGAGCATGTGTGTATGTGGAGAAATAGAAACCCAAAGTTGTCTCTAAGTCTTCCAAGTTATTAGGGTGGAAATACTAGTTATTTGAATTATTCTACTAAATTGAGTGGTACGATTCCTTAGTACAATTGTGCAGTAATTGACCAGATCCCTCTGGTTGCAAGAATCACTTGGAAAATTTTAATGTTTCGTTTTGCAAGTTAGTATAAAAATGTTTATTTTAAACAAATATTCCCATTGTTTAAAAAACTGATCTATAACTCTTCATGAGACAAGACAGCTAGAATCTGAGAAAAAGTGATTTAATACTTAAATGACCATTTTCTGGTGCATAAATCAAAGATATAACTCTACATTCATAGTCTTTGCTATCTATAACTAATACTGAAGAAGGAAGTGAAGTTTCTAGAGCTCTGATATTCCTGTAAAGGAATAATATTCTATATAAAATAATAGTTGATTCAAATATCTAAAGAATAAAAGGTCTCATGAAATAAAAGCCATGTAATGGAAAATATTAAAGTTAATAGAATTTTTATTCTATTTAAAAGCATGGAGATAAAACTACCTTAAGGTGCTAGTTGATAATTCTTAAAGTAGCAAAGTATTTTTAAATCAAATGATAAAATGCAGTATCTTCAAGGTCATATCAAAACTAGTAGGTTCATGGAAAGTAAGATTCCTAAAGAAAGAAAGTGTTTGATATATATTTTTAAATACTGGATGGCTACATATAACCAGAGTCGAAAGCTATATATAGTCAGTGTCTATAAATTTATTCTGTGCAGAGCAAGTCAACAAACACAAGTTATATGATCATGAAAGTAATTGAAGAATTATTTATAAGCATGGATATACAAAAATTGGAAGTAATTCAAATAAAATATTAGGAGCTAAGCAACTCAGTGAGACCCTGTCTCTAAATAAAACACAAGAATAGGGCTCGAGATGTGGCTCAGTGGTTGAGTACCCCTGAGTTCAATCCTCAGTACCAAAAAAATAAAATAAAATAAAATATTAAGGTAGTATTGTTATTAATAGTCTATGACATACCAGCCTTGCATGACAGAATATAACCATTAAAATAATATTTTGAAGGTTATATAATAAAGTTAAATAAGCAGTGTATATGCTATCCTTGCATCTGTGTAAGAATCTGTGTATATGCAAATAGGTACATGTAAACATTAACCTAGTTATTGTGTATGTTAAGTGATTGAGACTGAAATTCTTCAATATTAAATTGTTTCTTCAGTAAATGTTTCTTCAAAGGTAAGAATCAATAATTAAAATTTATTTTATTTCCTACTGAACTGAGCTATAAATACATTTATGTAAAGAAAGAAAAAGAGAAATCAACATATTTATAATTTAGGTCATAAAAGAAACTGTGCCCACCCCCACACCCATCATCAGGTGATTTTGAAAACATATTCTCCATTTTGTGGTTCTGCTTATAGACATATAAAATCAAAACTCTAGGACTAACTAGAGTTCTTTTTTATGGTACAAGTAATACTTGAAAATAATTCACTTAACAGTGAATATATTTAATAATAAAACTTTTCTCCTCACTAGAGATAAGTTTCTTTGAAAGAAAGGATGCTTTGATTGAAGGTATAGTTAGTTAATGGTAGTAATTTAGTTACAGCAGTGTAGGGTAGGGTACTGAAATGAGAGACCTAGGATCACCAGATTGTGATGACATATGAGGGCATAGATGAGAAGGAAGTTACCTAGAGGAAAGAGATGTACAACTTGAAAGGCATTCAGAGAACTAAATATTGAATCAGTTTTCAGCTTTGTGTAGTCTGTCTGGAATCTTTAAGATGCTTAATATCTGAAGGGAAGAAGTAGTAATTTTGAGGCAAGTAGCAGTGGTAATGTGTCCAGGGAAAATAAGCAGACCAAGAGAAAACAGAATCCCTTCACTGGTCTTTTGCACTGTTTTTGAAAACCTAGAAACAGAAAGCAAACTTCTCATACTTACTCATTCCTTGAGAATCCATTTTTTCCCCTTTGTCCTCCATACTTTAACTTCCACAAAGAGCTGAGCTCCTCTGTATATAAATGAGAACCTAGAAAAATAATATTACCAAGTCTGCTTAATGAAAAGTTTCATTTTTTTCCTTGCCATAGGGTATTAGCCCATGTAAATATACACATCCACATAACATAGGTAATAAATTACAACTCAGAGCCAAGCGCAGTGACGCATGCCTGTAATCCCAGCACTTTGGGGCACTGAGACAGGAGAATCACAAGTTCAAAGCCAGCCTCATCAACGGCGAGGGGCTAAACAAACCATTCCTCTCTTACTGTCCAGACTTGGCTAAGTTGTGTTTTTAAGACTTAGTTTGGGAGTCACTGTTTTGGGAACTTGTTTCTGCTCTGGGTTGGGTTAAGTGCCCCTCCTTCCTCATTAACCTCTTCATAGCATCTTGTGCATAACACTTGTCACGTTGTTTTATAATCCATTTTTCTCCCAAGACTGTAAGCTCCCTAATAAATAGTACATCTGTTTTCTATTATCTTCAGTGACTGATTATACAAATAAGGGAAGAAGAAGTAATCACTATGTAAACAAAATAAAATTAAAATTAAGAATGCATTTTCTAGGTTCTAATATTAAAGAAAGTCTGAAAACCAGAAAGGTTATATACTCATTACTACTATATCACTCACTTCATAGGTGATACAATAATGTTTATTTCTTGATATAGGTGTTTACTGTTGGCAGAATATGTGCTGATCGTACCAGAATTTATCATAAACTGAAACATTTTAAGTTCAAATTGTACCAGGAATGTTGCTCTATTGCAAAAACAGAAGAAGTTGAGGATGAACAGGTTAAAGAAACAGTGGAAAGAATTTTCAGTCAGTCAAAAGAAAATGGCTGGATTAAAGAGGTAAGGTGAATATAGAACCCTCTCATTCTGTAGATTCTGGAGCCTAATTATTTATCAGAAAAAAAACCCACAAATGATTAGCAGACAGTGAACTTTGAAAGAGAATCTCTTCTTCTCCCCATTTTTTTTTGTATTTTCTCTTTTTTCACACATTCCTTTCATGCTTACCATTGCCCTACCCTGAATAGGTATTCTGATATTCCAAGAATTCACTCAGTTCATCAGATAAATTTTAATTAATAATAATGTTGTCCCTTAATGAAGGATCTTGTTCTTTCACATGTGTATTCCGTATATATGTATCCCCTTATTTTCTTTGACAAGGTATAGGACTCAACTCTGCTTGTCTGCTTCCTATTCTTTAGACCAGTTCTTGTGACCTGAGAGTGAAGAAGTACCTGGTGCCAGTCTGAGGAAAGGATCTCCGCTGCCAGTTCTAATACCACCCACATCCTCTTCTTGAGGACATGGGACTGAGCAGTGAGCAATGTAACTGAAGATCAAGGGGAATACGGAGGTTTCAGGCCATCACACTGATTTTGATTCCCCCATATCCTGTTGATCACTAAATTTGATATCAGGGATAGAGTGGGGTTTTGAAGAGTGCACTGGATTCCCAGCAATCTATTGGCAGCTCATAAGCTCTGGTCTGCTCACAGAGCTTTTAGAATTGTTTATTGTGCACGAAAAGAATACTAATATGATTGCAATCTTCTAAAACAAGTCTAGTTACATGGATATATAAGAGAACAAACAGTAGATTTCAGGCACCTCAGATCAGTGGTATATTTATTCTTTAATAAAACAAAAGCCTGACTTGAGATCCATTGCTTAGGCTATATCATAGGAAAATTTGTAGGTGGGAGCAGGGGTGGCAACAGATCTTAGCAAACAAACTTCTGAGCAGATGGAAAGTAAAACAATAAAACAAATTTTTCATGACGTATCTTCTTTGGTGGAGGTCTTCCAGTCTAGAGAATGATATCATGGTTGGTTTCCCTTTTGATAATGATTCTCCCACCTCATACCACCACCTAGTGATCTTGCCTGCCTGTGACATCTTGATCCTTTAGTCTTCTTTCATTCATTTTATTCTCATCTTCTTATCTTTTACTTTGCTTCTACTTTTCCTACTCCAGATCTCTTCGAACCCCCGTCCTATGCTTTTTCATTTGTGCTCTTCCATAAGGGAAGAAACATCACTTATCCAGTAACTCACCTTCATTTTCCTAGATGTTAAATTCTTAAGTGTTTTTATTGATGTCTTTAGAGGTTTCCAACCCTCTAGTGAAACTGGAAAAACCTATTGGTATACCACAGTTTAAAAGGATTGTGTGTACGGGATAGAAAAATCACTGTGCACTCATTAATTATATTATGTAATATTATATATGGGAAACCTTAAATTTCTTGAAAAAACAAAAAGTATTCCCAAATTATGTACCTTAAAGAAGGCTTATCAAGGTTTGGGACAACAAAAGGGACCTAGAATAAGAAAAAATATTCTTAGTGGGGGGGGGGGAGAGCCAAATGTCATATTCTGACATAGAGAATAATACTTAGCATTAGACAGTGAAGGCATTTCAAGATTGTACATGTTTAGGACAATATACATATTTTTTTCACATTAAAATAGCAAAGAGCTTCATTTTCTTTTTGAGATTTTCTCCTCACTTTAAAAAATATTTGTCTATATTTTCTGCAAAGGTTTCCTAGAAACCATTATGTTTATAGCCAATCTAAACCCATATGCAGTTTTTTGTGCTGCGATGAAATTTTAGAACTTGTCGAGTGCTCTAACTTTCTCACCCTCACTCTGTTTATCCCTCTCTGTGTGAGCCTTTAAGAGACAGCAATGCATGTGTTTTGTGATGCTTCTCTTCATTGGCTGCAGTCTTGTGGCCATAGTTACTCTGACCCTTTAGAATGTCTGGGCTCAGTGCAACTTGAATGCTTATCTCAGTGGCTATTTCTCTTTCACCTCCCAATTAAGTAAACCGTTCTTTTGCTTTACACAAACTATTTGTTCTTATCTTTCTGCCCAGTTTATGTTCCACACTTTGCTTTTACCCTTACCTGTCCCTTCTCCTTCAAGCACTTTCTTCCATTACCTCAGGGTATCTCAGTGTGTTCTCAAACACCTGCCAACTAGACTTTGTTCTTGTTTTTACTCCAAACCATTGAATGAGGATTATCTGTCTCAAGCTAATGATACTAAAGGGATGTAGGAGTAACTCAAATATAAGAAAGAAAAAGTGATAGGAAAATCATAAAACCAAAATACATAGCAAATATATATGTCTCATTCTTAAATATGCCAATATGCTCCAGGCAAAATTCTAACTAATACTTTTTATCAAGAGGAAAGTTCAAGCCCAGCGCGGTGGCACAAACCTGTAATCCCAGGCTGAGACAGGAGAATCTCAAGTTCAAAGCCAGCCTCAGCAATGGCGAGGCACTAAGCAACTCAGTGAGACCCTGTCTCTACATAAAACACAAAATAGGGCTGGGGATGTGGCTCAGTGGTCGAGTGCCCTGAGTTCAATCTCCAGTACCAAAAAAAAAGAGGAAAGTTCATATGATGATGAAGTTTCCTAGGCAGTTGAAAATAAGACTGTTGGAATAGGGTAATAGATACATGAACACCAGGAAGTGATGAAAGTATGTCATATTAAGCGTCAGTTTGCAATTGGATCTGACATAACTTTCCTATGTACATATATGAATATTCCACAGTGAGTCTCACCATCATGTACGTCCACAAGACTGGGGACCTAATGAGAATAAGATATATTGCATGCTTGTATAATTATATCAAAATGGATTCTACTGTCATGTATAATTAAAAGAACCAATAAAATAAAAAAATAAAAAAAAATAATTATAAATTTGTTGCATAAAAATTATTATATAAAGAAGAACTTTAAATTATAACTAGAAAAAAAATAAATTATAACTAGAAACTCCTCCCTTTCCTTAAATTCTTCTGATTTCCTCTCTTGTCCCCCTCCCTTTTAACTTAACTTTCCTTTTTCTCCCCACTGTTTAAGATGATGTTTCTCAAAACATTGCCCTTGAAAACCTATATAGAATCATGTTTGTAAAAAATATATAATCCCTGGTTCCATCTAAATTCATTGAATGAGAATCCTTGAGGGTGTTAAACATCCAGTGTTTTAAAGATTGAGTGATTAGGTTATAGATAAGGACCACTGCTTGAAAGTACGTATTACACTAGATTGTATCTTCAGCTTCTCAAAGCTGCCTTGACAAATCTCTTCCTTTCTGTGGATCTAGGCTGCTGCTTCTGAGTAAAAGATTCCAAGCTCCTTTTATTTTCTGACTGCTTTCCCACAATCCCAACTGTTTTCATTAGTAGGCCCATCTGATACTATAAGAGAGTAAGTCTTCATTATTAAAATAAGACCTAAACTCTGAGATGTTCAGTGAAGAAGAACTTTAGGTGGAGAAAATGGCAAGAGTAATTCCAGCTGCCTTTTTCTCTGTTTCACTTTCCCTTTTGAGGTTTTTCATTTTTGTTACCAAAGCTGCTACCCTACTGCCCCCCCACCCCAAATCTCAGAAACAGCATACTATAATGGTTAAATGCATGGATTTAAGTATTTGCTCTGCCATTTACTAGCAATAGAATTTGGAGGCAAGTTTCTATAAAATAGGAACTAAATAAAGTTAATTAGGATTTTGATAGTGGAGTTAAATAAATAGCACATTTTAAATATTATTGTAGGAGCTAACAATTAGAAAGTGATCAATAATGTTAGCTGTTATTTGTAATAAAAGCAAGGAGAGATTTTGCTTCCTTTATATATCTTGGATAGAGCCAGATACTGTGGCACACACCTGTAATCCCAGCTACTCAGGAGGCTGAAGCAGAAGGATAGAAGTCTTGAGATCAGCCTAGGCAATGACCTTCTCTCAAAATAAAAAATTTAAGAAAAAGAGCTAGGGACATAGCTCAGTAGTAGAGTGTTTGCTAGCATGTGTGAGCCCTGGGTTCAATCCCAGTACTAAACAAAAAAGAAAAAAAAAACCAAGATAAATTTAAATTTTCAGAAACAAATTTAATAAATAATAGAGAAAAACAACATAAAGAAAGATAATATAAAAAGTATCAAACAACCAGAGTTTTAAAGTGTATGTTTCTAATGTTAAAGCACTTTACTTATGTCTAGTAAAACCTATCTGAGTACTAGGCCAAGAAAATTCCTAAGTAGTCTGTATAGGTTATTTCTCCTGTTGTTCTTTTCTTCCTCCTTTCCTGAGAAGGTAATGCAATCAGAGATCTTGGGGTTATAAAAAATGAGTTTCATGGCCTTATCTAGAAGGAAAATGGACTCCTCACATTCCCTTCTATAGGTCTCTACCATCACAAAAGTCAGGTCCTTAGAGATCTTCTCTCATCTCATTAGGAGTAGACCCTCAGAGTTCATTTCAAAAAACCATACAATCGGGCTGGGGCTATAGCTCAGTGGTAGAGCGCTTGCCTAGCACGCGTGAGGCACTGAGTTCGATCCTCAGCACCACATATAAATAATAAATGAATAAAATAAAGATCCATCAACAACTAAAAACATATTTAAAAAAAAACAAACCATAAGATCATTTAATCCCAACTGAAGTAAGCACTTTGCACTCTGTATACCCCAAACTGAACTTGCATCTCTTTTGCTCCCCAAATCAACTTGTGAAATAGCCCTGCTCTTTCTCCTACTCTCCCACCTTGAAATCTCTAAATCATTCTTGATTCCTCTGTTAACTTGTTCCACCCTGTTTCTTATCCACCATCTTCATTGCTCTCTCTCAAATTTTGGCCCTCATGACCTAACTTGTTACCATAGGTTCATAACTGGTTGTAAAACCCTTCTAGAATGGCTATTTTACGAATTTCCTTAAAATCCATCTCAGAAGAGGTCAGTCCTCTGCTCCCAGACCTTTAGCACCATTCCATTGCCTGTCAAATTATTGCTCCACTCCTGAACCTAGCATTTCATACATTTATTCTCTGACCTTAATCCCTTTAGTGCAATATTCTCTCTGAATTCATTTCAGTGTAGTTAAAACCCATACTTCCTTGTCAAGTTACTGTTGGATGAACATGTTATCTCTTGCAGAAAAATTTGCCAACTTTTTGCCTATCAAATGTTTGTGCCCAGAACAGCTTGAATGTCACTCTTTTCCAATCACCTTAGCTAACCATGACTTCTAACCATAACCTCGTATCAGTGTGTTTACTCCTTTATGACACTTACTACTAATTGTTATAGAGTAGTACTACTGAACTCTAGTCTTCACTGGGACAGGGAAAGTATCTTTTCAAAATTCTGTACCTAGACAGTTATTAGTATAGTTTTTGATATATATGTCCTATAAATATTTTTGAATAAGTTATTGAAGTTGTTAAATTTCTACTTAAATATTATAAAATAAAAATCATAATTTGTGAGTTTATGAAATTAATAGTAGTGTTTGATTTTTTCCCAATGCTATGAGTTAGATATGCTTATTTGAAACTATAATAAAAAGATATTTGTTCCAATTACCATGAAATGACTTTCTGTTTAAGTTTGGAAAATGTGTATAGTTTGAAAAGCTCTAGCTTATCTTCACTACTTTGAGTAAAATAACTAGCTTTTTTATTGTATATGCAGAAATATGGTCAACTTGAAGAATATCTCAATTTTGCGGATTACTTTCAAGATGAGAAGTTTGACTGAATTGTAATACATTTCCTTCAGAGAAGATTTTATAAATTCTTGTAAATGTGAAGATCATGAACCTTGTTTCTCTGTATTATGTGGCATATTATATGTTTTATGTGTATCTTCAAGCAAAATATCTTGTTTAAACATGTTCATCTAATTTCCCATGAAATGGCACTCTACATCTAATAAAACTTTTATCTGCTGTACATGGAAAATAAGCTTAATAATTACTAAGCCCATAACTGCATTTTGAAGTTATCTCACAATGCCTTTATTACAGATGACTATTAAGTGAATGAGCTAATCATGTTGTCATTTTTGTAGAAATATGTTGCATTTAAAAATATTTAGCCCAATATCTATCTATATATTGCTGAATCTCTGTTCAGAAATATTTGTTACCCTTTCACAGTATTAAATTATTTTCTTCACTAATATATTTTTTACTACTATCATCTAAATCAGTGGGCCATAGAAGAAACCTCAATGTATCATTCAGTAAAGTCCCCTTGCCTCATAATCAGACTGTAGCTTTTCTGTTCCAAATAGAAGAGTGCTTTATGCTTTTTCTAAAGTTTTCCTTACAAATGAATTTCAGGCCTCTGAGAATCTTTCAAACCTCACATTCAAGAAAAATTTCTGATCTGTATTTTCATACTTTCTTTTTTTCTATTCAGGTTTGTCTAGATGTTAATGATTAATGCATATTTTATTTTTACCCATAACTTTCCCACTGTAAGCATGTAGGTTAGGTTCTGAAGATCTCAGAGACAAGTTCAGCCAAAAACACTTTGAAAGTATATTTTGGTATCTGCATTACTTTGCATATCTTCATTTTCCCATAGTATAATAAATAGTTGTAGAGTGAACAAATGGACCCTGTCTATTCCATCTTTAATTCTTAATAATGATATTCTAGAAGGATCTGTTCTGTGGAAATTTTAGGTTCTTTTTTCTTACTGGAAGTGTTAATTGAACTTGACTTCATCTATTATGAGCTTCACAGCATGGACCTCAGTGTATATATATATATACATAAATATCTACATTTTCAAGCCCTTACATGAAGATTAATTTTTCTTGTAATTCATTTCCTGTAATTATCCCTATTAGTATTTTAAACAAACTGGATTTTAAAAACGCATGAAGTGGTGAAAATACTGATGCTGGTGTTTAATAAGAAGTACATACATTTTCAAAAGTGTGAAATAGAAATTTTGGTCATATATCTATATTCACTTTATTCTCTGGAACATGGAAAAATAATCCTTAACTCCAGGGAATAAAAATTAAGCCACAGTTAAAAGGTGAAGATGAAAGGGACTTGGTTCAAAAAAGAAGCAACATAGAATTAGAGAAATGATAGACAAGGTGATGAGGGTAAAGGATCATGAATGATTTGTAAAACGAGGGCCAGAGAAAATGATCTCTAAAGTTTCTCTGATGTCCCTGGAAACATCACTTTTTATGATACATGACAAGCTTGAGATAGCTAAAGAGGGAGAGAATTTCAACAATGAAAATTATAAAACTTTATTATTTTAAACTTTACAATTAATTCATAAAATTAAGGCACTAATAATTCCAGGTACTTGATAGTAGCTGATCTAATTCCTAGGTCAGGCATATTGTTGGCTTGAAAGCACTTTTCCAATTAGAACAGATGATTGTTGATCACAAAATGTATACAGGTAGTTTTTCTGGTGTCTGGGAGGTATTACAACCAAGCATGCTACCTTAGTGGGTATTTAGAGGATACAAGAGGCTTTTAAGTACAAAGTACATGGTAGCACCAAAAGAATGACAAAAATACAAGCTGTTAGGAATGGAGAATTATTACGGTTTAGGGGACCAAACAAATAGTTTTATAAGAAAATACAATGTCAAAAACTAGAATTAACTTTAGTATTAAGACATACTGTATTATTTTATCATCACCAATATAATTGATCCAATTATAACACTAAAATACCTTGCAAGCTTATAAATCTCACATGACAATGGTTTTTAGATCTGGGCATTTATTTCTATAGCATTAGTTAATGTAGTATTAGGTAGCTATGTGTGATTGAGATAATAAGGTGAAAATAGATGAGTAAAAGAGAAGTCATGCTTGAAAGAATTCACAGGGCTAAACAAAAGCTTTCAGGATATGAGAGAAGATACAAAACCATAAGACAGGAAAAACATTTATTTCATAGGAAGTTGAGTATAGATCATTGACTAGATTTCCTAACTTTGTGCACTCATATTCAAGTGAGTAGTTAGTTGTATCCATTGCTCATTCCTTGGAAATATTATGGAGCTTGCTTATTGTGAGTGTTGATTGAGGGATAGTTGCACTCCTTGAGCTACTATGGGAGTAGTTTGGCTTCCTTGTAATTCCTTTCACACTTGATTTTAAGGCAGCAAGCCTGATGGGCAGGAGCATAGGTTTGAAGTCGGTCTTGAGTTAGATACTAGTCTGATACTTTCTTTTTATATGAACTGGGGCTTAAATTTATAAGCCTTGGTTTTCTCACAAATGGGGTTAATAAAGGCTATCTCCCAGGATTGCAAATCAAGGGAGAGCATATATGTGAAGTGCTATATGCCTGAAACCAATTTTTTTAAAAAATAAACAGTCTTAAGTGATGTGAGTAGAAATGAAGAGTTGATGATGATAAATGTCAACTTGAAATTAAATGGCTAGGCTGTATAAGGATAAATGTATGCAAAAGACATTCTGAAGAAATGTCCCATACCACTGGAATATAGTATGAAAATGTGCTTATATTATGAAGCTTTGCTTCCCAAGCTTTTAAGATATGTCTGTGTCTAGCATAGAAATCAGTTTATTACCCAATGCATACATGTACTGAAATATCTATGCTACCCCATAAATATATACAATTTTTGCATGTCAATTATGTGTCATTTGATGTAAATTTATAAATCACTTTGATAATTTGTATCATTAGGAATAGCTTATCTTACCAAGGATTCCATGTTATTAAAACCTATATTACTGCAGGGCGATAGAACAGTAAGATTTAAACTTACATATTTACAATTTTTCTTTTATCAAGTATGATTGCTGAATGTCATATACCCATAGTAGTGAAAGAAGATATTGTCTAATGAACACAATGTTTAAAAAATCAAATATAAAATGATAAAAACTTCACATTTTAATGACACCTCATGGCAGAGTTCTCCATTCAAATTTTGCTTATTTAACAAAGATATATTTCTGCCTTCCTTCACATGATTAATAAGGAAATTAGCCTTAAATGGGGCAGACAAAAGTATGTTCCCATGAAAAGCTACATATTGCATAAGCTGAGTATCCCTAATCCAAAAATGCAAAACCTGAAATGCTACTAAAAATTTAAAACTTTCTCAGTTACCAACATGAAGAATTTTGAAGCATGTCAAATTTTCACTTTGGGGATATTCAATCGGTATAGTCTATACAAATATTCCAAAATCTGAAAAACTCAGAAAACCGAAACACTTCTAATTCCAAGCATTTTGGATAAGGGATACTTAACCTGTATTCTAGAAGAGTATACTTGCCTCCAGTCTTGAAATGTTTGCATTTATTTTGACCATTCATTTCTGTCCAGGCCTCAGTTTGAAGCAGGATCATGTTACTGAAATGCCATAGTTGGTTTAAATTAATGAGGCTCCTCTGCTTGAGAACTCAAATCCAATGACATCCAAATTAGTCCTCCTAGATAGATTATTTTCGGTTCCAACTTCCAATATTGTACTTACCTTAATTTACTCTCCATAATTAATTGACAAGCAGAATCCACTATAAGGCTGGCTAAATACGGGATCATCTAATGTTGACACAGTGTTCTTTGTAAGAGATATTTGGTTTGTGTTATTAAACTTGAATGTCATCTGGTACATGTTAATTTTCTTCATTGTATATGTAAACCAGATAGCTACAGAAAACTCTCACCTTGCATTTGGTTGTCAAAAGCAATCTTAAATTTTCAAAGAAAAACCTTTGGTTTTTATTTTTTTTCCCTTCTAGAATTGGTATTAGTAATTTCATCATCCTCATAAGGATTTTGTTTATCCCTATTGATATGCTTTGACCACCCAGATTAACCACCCAGAGACACACAGAAAGGAGGCAGATTGCACACCTGCCTGCCCTCAAGGAAATAGCAACGATTTCCCTTCCTCTCTACACCCCTCCCAAACACATTCGCCAACTTCCTTACTAATGAACATTTCCTGAACGCTCACCCAGTTCTCGCTAGGTTGCTCAGTGGTGTCATTTACAACATATTGAAAGATAAAAATGATATCCTCAGAGGGGCATAATGTAGGTCTGAAAGGGAAAATACATTCCCTGGCCGGGAATTTCTTAAACATTTAGAGCTAGTGAAATAGTTGCATAGAGGTTGGGGAATTTCCCCAGTCTTCCCCGCATCACTAAGTCTGAAGCTTGGCTGAGCGAAGTCTTGAGAAGCGCAGGCTTTGGGATTTACCTCTTCAGCCACTGGGAGGCCCTCTGCGTTCCCCTTTCCCCGGTGCCTGGCTGCGATTACTCACTTGAGTAGTGGCACCAGCCTTCCACCAGGGAGCCTCGAGCGAGCTCTCCCGCCCTCCCCCTCCCCCCTCCCCGCGGCTTGCTGGCTCTCTCTTTCTCCCTCTCTGTCTCACTCTCTCTCTTTCTCTCCCTCTCCTATCGGAGCACAATGAAAGCCTGTGTATCGCCTGTGTATCGCCGTGACTCCGGGCGGGAGCCAGTGTCAGCAAGCGGCTAACAACAGACGAGAAAGAGAAAGGAAAATACAAGCTACTTTTTTTTTCCATCTATAAAGCGGAGCAATACAAGAGATAGAACCACATTGCTTATTGCGAGTCCAGACCCTCAGATCCACTGGCCGGGGATGGAATGTACAAAAGTGGACAGAAAAGTGGCTGGACATGACTCGGTGCAATTTGCTGGAAGTTTGTAAGTTTGACCATCGTTTGTAAATTACTCTCGGAAGAGTTTGTGTCTCTTGATACTGTATTAGAATAGAACCGGGGGTGAGGAATAGAACCGTAAGCGGGAAAGAAAATATGTGTCGAAGGATCTCTCTCAGTGGCTAGCCACTTCAAATTGCTTTCATTTAAGGCTAGGAAACCTTAGAGGGAATGAGGATTTTGCCGGTGATTGGATTAGCAGAAGAAAAAAGCATGGTCCCAAAGTCCAATTACTGACATTGTTAACGATTGAAAAGCTGTCTCCTTTTGGGAGAAGACAACATCTTACAGCACCCCAAGGAGGAGATAACACTGGAGCAAAGGGAAAGAGAGAAAAATCAAAAGCCAAAAGACAGTTGCCCTTGATTTTTGCACATTTTGAACATTGACTTCAAAACGTTCTGAAGCAGCACTGTTGTGTTTTTTTGTGTGTGTTTTTTTTTAACCTGAGAAAAAGTAAAGGCTGCTGGTTCCACACACCACGGTAGAAATGTGTTTCTCTGCAGATACATCTCCATAATTTTCTGAAACAACTAGGTGCAGGGAGTTCAGCTCTCTATTAATACCTCTCTCTATTCCTTTTTCTGTGTGTTTCTGTCTCTTGCTTGACAATCCCTGAATTCTTGAACTAACCCCCTGATTGTGTGTTTACAAAGTACCTAGTGGCTCTTGTCAGCTTCTTGGGGCGTCGGGGGATCCACCAACTCTGTCCAACTTCTCCAGAGCTGTCAAATGCAATTAGAGTAAGTTGATCAGGGTTTGTTTCCAACTTATCCTCTCCAGTTGGTCTCCATTCTTTTCTCCCCACCCTCTTTTTACTAACTCCCCTCCCCCACACCTTCTCTACTGCTCCCCCCCACCTCTGAAGACCTCTATTCATGTGGCCCTGAACACTGAGCTCACATTGTCAAAAACAGATTTGCCTGTGATAGACAACAGTAGCCTCTTTCCTCACCATCCCAGAGGCAGCAATCATTGTGTCCAATAAGATGGGGGACACAGCGCCCCCGCAGGCCCCCGCAGGAGGGATAGGGGGGCCCTCTGGGGCGGGGCTCCTTGGAGGGGGCTCAGTCACCCCGAGGGTGCACAGTGCTATCGTGGAGCGCCTGCGGGCTCGGATTGCTGTCTGCCGTCAGCACCACCTGAGCTGTGAAGGACGCTATGAACGTGGTAGGGCCGAGAGCTCAGATCGCGAAAGGGAGAGCACCTTGCAGCTCCTGAGCCTTGTACAGCATGGCCAGGGAGCAAGGAAGGCTGGCAAACACACCAAGACCAATGCCACCGCTGCCACCACTTCAGCCCCTCCACCGCCCCTTGCTGCCCCTCCTACGGCTTCCCAAGCAGCAGCAACAGCAGCCCCACCGCCCCCACCAGACTATCACCATCACCACCAGCAGCATCTGTTGAACAGTAGCAATGGTGGCGGTGGTGGGATAAATGGAGAGCAGCAGCCACCAGCTTCAACCCCAGGGGACCAGAGGAATTCAGCCTTGATTGCGGTAAGGCACCTGGTTTTCTCATGCTTCTGGCTGTGGTCATGTGACCTTTTGTGAAAGTAGAGGTTACCTTGGCCTAATGCAGAATGGATGGCAGTGAAGAAAGCCAAGAT
The DNA here is from genome assembly GCA_004024805.1 of Geosciurus inauris. Lineage (NCBI taxonomy): Eukaryota > Metazoa > Chordata > Mammalia > Rodentia > Sciuridae > Geosciurus > Geosciurus inauris. Next base: position 260,476 of record PVHX01000443.1, on the reverse strand, counting down.
GTCACTGATGACCTCAAAGGCCACTGAGTGTGTTGTCTGTGTGCTTTTATACTCTTACTCATCAAATCCCACCAATGCTCATTGATTCTCCACCACCTGTAGAATATTCCTTAAATGATAAGAAGTCCTAGGTCTCCAGAGGCTCTCCGGGGTCCAGGACTTATAAAAGAAGAGGCTGTAGCAGAGGAAGGCCCTGTGTCAAAGCCCATCCTGCTTTGGCCAGCCAGTACTAATTAGGCCCAACAAGCCATCCTTCAGCCTGGAGGCATTTATCAGCTCAACTGATGTTTATCAAAGCCTTTGCCTTTTTGCCCCATTTCCCCTCCTCCCTTTGAAGTGTCCCTTCTGAGTTAAGAGAACATAAATGGCACTTGTAATACAGAACAAGTTCCCTGAGTGTCTACTCAGTCAAAAAAAAAAAAAAAAAAAAAAGAAAGAAAGAAAGAAATGGGGAAAATATCCCAAAGATAGACTGGTGAAGGATGTTCTTAGGAGGCCTACTCCCTGATTTCCTGTGGACCCCACCCCACTCCCCACCTAGCTTCTTTTCTAGACACTCTGATCAAGTGCTAACTCAGAACATTAAGGGAAGTGGCCAGGCAAAGAGGGCTATTTACACAGATGTCATCCTGGGAAGTGCCTTGTCTTTAACCACTCCTGGTGACTGCATATCAGACCCAAAAGTTCTGATTAAGTTTCTGACTGGAAGTGCTTCCTCAGAGGCACAGACACACCCCACCCAGAGGGAGGATCCCTTGAATCATTGATTCTTGGTCCCAGTCCTAGTCAGGTGACTGCCTGACTGGGATGTGCTGGCTTTCCCTGCAGTTGCTGGGCCAGTAGCCATTGGATAGCCTGCCCTGCAGCCCTGCAGGCTTACCCCCTGATTTTCACGGGGCTCCTGAAGTTCTGTGTCTGATCATGGCACAGCTTTAGTTTCCTCAAGTCCGATCTGGTGAAAATCAGAAACAGGAAATGGCCTTGTTAGCCCAACAGTACTCAGAAAGCCCATAGAACTTAATGATACGATGTCAATGTCTCCTCTTGAGGAACTAGAAAGTGAGCTGTGGGGTCTGGGCATCCTCCAGCCAGGCCCCTGGGGTATTTTTCCCGCTCCCCCTTATCCCTGCCCTGAGTCTGTGATGGAGAGATTTCCTGGATCTGGGATTGTTATGCTCTTCTCCCCCGCATAAATACATTTTGCTTGCGATAACCAGAACTACAACTTCTTGACGCCAGCTCCAGATGAAAAAATAACCCCTATAGTTAAACTGCCCAGTGTTTACTGTTTTCATCCCTGAATGCAGTTAGCTTATGTTGGAGCTTCAAGGACTGATTTCCTTTTTCTACCACCTGCTCCATTGCCACTTCTCCCTGGAATTCGCCAGCAGAGCAGTGGGAGTTTGTTTTGTGAAAGAGAGATGCTAGGGTAAAGGAGGGGGGCAAAGAATTGTGCGAATGGTGAGAAGAATGCAGTTTGTATGTATGTGTGTGTCACCAGCATCTGCAGCCAAAAGTAACTAAATGCCTTGATTGTCCCCAGTAAATTTATAATCTGTCTGCAAGTCTCCCAATAATACGGCTTTGTGTGCTTCACAGTCTCCTGGTAAGTGTTTCTGGGATGATACTGAGAGCAAGGCACCCAGCCCAGCCCTGAGAGGGGAAAGCTGATCTCTGCCCTGGGTGCCAAGACTGGAGGAGAGAAAGGGCTACAGGGGCTTTTCCCTGGGGCCTTCACATACATGCCTCTGCAAGGAACCTGGCATGCCTGCCTATAGCCTTGGGGTGCTTTTGGTTTGAGTTGTTTGTTTGTTTGTTTTTTGCTTTCGTCCAACTTGGAAGTAAGTCTCTTTCTTGCGTGCTTTGGGATGTGAAATGAAACCAACTTCAGTGGTTATTGTAGCTTTACAATAGCAATATCCATGTTGGCAGGGAAGTGAGGAAATAGCATCTGCCCTTTCTCCACTAAGAGCTAAGCCTGCAGAAGCCAAAGGTGTTTGTTCTGCCACCTCTGTTCTCAGAGGGACTCGCTGCTCTCCTTTACCCTCCACCATCTCCTAACATATTCGCTTGGAGTGGATCCCTCCCCAAGTGTAGTGATGATGTGGGAGGTTTGACATTAAGTTAGAAAGGAAAAGGGCAACTTATTTCTAAATGGTTGTTCTTCTTTGAAACTGTGGGATTGCAAAAGTTGATCCACAGCTCTCCTTTTGGTTATCGGAAATTCCCTCTCCATTATAGCTTCTAAATTTGGCACTTTATTACTCAGCCTGGTACTCGGAGATGGTGATGCAAGTGCTGTATTAACCTGATAACATTGTGTCCAACAGGAGGCCTGGGCATTAGAGAGTGATTCACCAAGCCCATTACACCAGCAGGTCTTACCAAGCAGGCTTCTCTTATTTTCAGAGACACTGTTAATCTGAAGGTCCTTTGCTCAGAATGAGTGTCAGAATTCTTTCTTAATTTTATTGCTACTGTGTCCATAACCAGATTTATGTGGTCTGGGAGTGTTGAATGTATCACTTTAATAGTGAATTTGTATGCTATAAGTGGCCATAAATGTCCTTTGGAAAAAGGGAGAGAATATTGATCATCTAAAATCAAATAAGTGCTGTGTCCTCAGATGAAAGCTCTGTATCCTACATACCTTCTAGTAAAATGCCTTGTATACAGTGAGTAATATTTGCTGAATGGAAGTGAAAGAAGTAGTTCTATCCAGTGGGATAGTGTTGACTTTGAGGTGTGTTTTACTTCATAAAATATTTAATGTCTGAATCCTTTCAATAGCCTAACTTTCAAGAACAATGCAAGAATAGCCTCTAAGCCAGTTCTAATTCTGTCCACATTGAGAGACTAATTCTGCGGCCCTTACTCAGCCGTTTTCTTCATTTAGCTCAAGTACAAGTTCAGGGGAAGCCCCACTGCTGCAGAGACTGCAGGAAGAGGGCTTTTTAGAGGGCTGGTAGTGTAGGGCTTTGAGCAAACCTCTATTTCTAAACACTTGGAGGAGGCTTTCAGCACTAAATCATTTACTAGTAAAGTATGTTTGAATCTTTGAATGAACTGTGAAACTGAATAATTGCTGGTCCATGGAACAGTAAGGTTAGCACTTCCCTGGTACATTATTAATCTTTCCCTTTTGCCTGAAACAAGCTCTTTTTCTGTTGTATAGATTGTGTTGCTAGGAAGGGTAGATAAGTGGTTCTAAGTCATCTTTGGCTTCAGAGATTATCTAATATGGTGTGGGGGAAAGAAAGCAGATCAAACAGGGAACCTGTAGCTCTTGGTTTTGTGTCTGCTTGATCACTAACCAGCTGGGTGACCTAAGACAAGTCACTTAGCAGTTATCTGTAAAGCAGAGAGAACCATAACACTGCTCTAGCTTGTTGAGAGACGCAAATGAGGATATGTTTTTGAACAAGCTTGGGAAAAATTAACTGCCCTGTAGGAATGCAAGGCATCTTCACTAATATTACTACTAATAAACTACTGAATGATGAATAATAATATCAGTTTTTCCAAGGTTTAAAAGTATCTCAGCTTTCAGTTGTCTGTTTTAAGTGGTGAAATAACTTTTATTGTAGAGGGATTGGTATTCCAAATTTAGTGCTGTCAAGATAAAACTGAGATATTGGTTTACTTAAGCATTCTTGAAGTCCCAGGAAATCCCACTTGTAATGTGTGATGCTGTGAAAGTCTTGGGCATCTTTGAATGCATGTGTTTCACAGGCCCCTGCACAGACCTGAGAAGTTCAGGAAAAATGTAGCCCCCAGAGCTCCCAGGAATATTAGAAAAGTCACTTACACAGATGGCATGGGAAAGTTAAATATTTTGTCAACAATAGTCTAAAATGTTAATTGTTAGCTTAAGAAAGTCAAACAAGTTAAATCATTGCCAGAGTTCCCTGGTTGTTTTTAACTGATAATAATCAAGTTTCCAATTGACAACTCAAAATTTGGGGGCCAGATCTGGGTGTCTGTGGCTGTCTGCATGATAAATGTGCTCCCCAGGACAGTGATAGGAGTGTTTACATTATTTATATATGCAGCCATCATTTCCTTAAGAACTGACCTATTTTTGTTCTGTTTTCCAGAACAAAGTAATAAAGGGAGAGTTCTTATCTATGCAGGACCTTACCACTTCTGTCATGTAAATACAAGATCTCACAAAGGCAAAAGGGTTCAAGTGGAGAGAATTTGGTACCATGCTTTGTCAAAAATTGACAGAAAGCTTGCCCTAACAGCAAGGCTTTCTTGCTTTCTTTGAAATAATATCATGGTTAAGTGATGTACATCAATTTTTTTCTAAATCCTAAACTTTAATGCCTTATGGCTTCCCTATGCCTAAAGTCATTTTTAAATACCAAGATGTTGAAATATGCATAAGTTTTCAAATGGTCCTATACATAACAATTAAGTATGACTAAAGAGAGTGGCCATCATCCATTTTTGTTTTCATTATTGTTGGTTCATTTTGTTCTTAGCACTGTTATTTAATCTCAAAAAAGCCTGAAAGGAAATCTGAAGAAAAAAAAATCACCCAGTTCTGCTATGCTGGCAGATAACTCTTTCTGAGTGGATTCTACTACTTCCTTGTCCTTTAATCCAGTTCCTTATATACATTCATGTTCATACGGCCATGTTTAATGAAAACAACTCTGTATTTTCCTTCTGCTTTTTCATGCTCATTTTCCTCTACTCTAGAAGGCTCTGTGGAAGAATGATGGGAAATACAGATAAAGACATGATCCCTATTTACTTGTAGTCTGATGGAGAAATCAAGACCACCTGAACAAAGGAATAGCAAATGTGCTAACTGGGTAGAACAGACCAAACTGATATAGAAAAACAGAGGGAGAGAGAAACAAATGTTTATTTAGCTCTAGACTGTACAGGTCACCTTTATTATACATTTTATGTCATGCCTGCAAAAACCAAGTGAGAAGGCAACATTTGTTCCATTTTATAAAGAAGAGCACTTAAGGCTTAGTGATAACGTGAATAAAAGAATTTAAAGCACAGGTTTTATAGTTAGACCCATGTTCCAATTCCTACTTCCACCTCCTGCTGCATGAGTTTGGAATAATGATTTTTGTTCCTGTTTTGACATCAGTATCTCTATCTGTAAAGTTCATGCTGTTTAACAAAGTCAATATAGTGTATGACACTTAGTAGTTGCATAAAACATGAGCACCATTAGTAGTTGTAGGAAAGAGTTTCCAACCCAGGCCACGCAAAGCTTTTAGACAAATGCAGAACACCAGCAGGGCCTGGGAAGAGGTAGAGAATGCTAAGGGTGGAATGGGGGTATAAAGTGTGGGCATGCAAATGGGTGTGAAAATTATGGTTTGGGGGGACAGAGAGCAACAAGCATGGTTGACACTGTGGTTGGGTATGAATAGGGAGGGGAATAAGTGAGGTGATCCACATCTGAGGGTTTCAGGGTATGGCAAGAGCAAATCAGAAGCCCTGGTAAATGGTGAAGCACGCAAAGCTCAGAGGAGTCAGCAGCTATGAAGCAATAATAATCCTTCATGTACTTGAAGACGTGTATTACATTTCCCCTCCAGCAGCCTCTTCTTACAGCGCACTGCCTAAGTGTTCTGTACTACCTATCTTCAAGTCCCTAGAGCTGCTTAATGCCTTGCTATTTACACACTTCTCCCGTTCGTGGTGAGTTATATACAGGATGACATGGCCTATGGCACTGAAAGGAGATGGTTTCAAAAGCACACTAGCTAGACACAAAAGAGAAACTAAAAGATGCAGTACCAGCTACCTCTCTACTTAGGTTCATTGGCCCTTCCATGCAAATAAGAATTGCCCTGCTGGGCTGAAGTTGTAGCTCAGTGGTAGAGCGCTTGCCTAGCATGTGTGAGGCACTGGGTTCAATCCTCAGCACCACATAAAAATAAATAAATAAAGTTATAAAAAAAATTAAAAAAAAAAGAATTGCCCTGCTGATAAAGGTTTATTTGCTTGATGTGTAAACTGATCTTCCTAACCAGTAAGTTTACTTGCATGTGAACTTGGAAAATGTCTTTTCACACACACACACACACACACACACACACACACGCAAAAATTATGAGCAGAAATTTATGAGAAGCTGTGACTCCAGATGGTCTTTTAGATTTACTTACTTATTTACTTGCTGTTAATACAGATGTGTTACAGATCTTTTACTTGCCCTAAGGCTCATTCAGATATTGAAGAAGAATCAGATTTCCTCCATTTGGTCCTTGTTTACTAGGCACAGAGAAGAAGGGACCCTGTGACATAGCAGCAAAAGAAAAAAGCCAACAACTCTTTCCCTCCCTGATTCATGGCATGATGCTGGGATGCTGCCCTTTGCTAATGGGCTGTCTTCCAACTTTGACCTTTTCCTACACATATCTAAGGAACAGATGTGAAAGAAGGAAAGCTGTCCCACCTCAACAGGAGGAGAGAAGCTTATGTATTCTCCACAGGCCTAAGGAAGGTTAGATGGTCGGGCTCTACAATAACCAAATTACTGAGTGACTATAAAAATGGGCAACTAACAATACTGACACACATCACAGTTCTCCACACATCTTAATGGTTTTAGCAAAGTGTTGGAATCTCATAGCAAGATTGTGGATGTGGGTGCTTTTTAGAATTTATGGAAATTATTAATTCATTCAGTAAGTAATCATTGTGCAGGTATTCTTAGCCATGCCATGTGTCAGGAATACCTTTTGTCCTGTTAGAATTTATGGTCTGAAAGGGGCATGGACAGGTTGGAGATAGAAGTGTTAAAGTTGGCTTGTTGAAGGAGGCAAGGCATCAGAGCAGTTAAGAAAAGCCTGGCATTTGGAGTGAAGTGACCAGGTTTTCAGTCTTAGCTCTACCATTTAATAGTTGTGTCTTCTTGGGTAAGTCAGTCAAATTCTCTTGCTTCATTTCCCCAGGTGTAAAATGGAATCGTAGTAACAGAACTAATTTCTTAATGATGTTGATTAAATAAGTCATTTGTGTGGCACCTTATAGAGGCTCAAGAAATTTCAGCTGCTCTATTTATGTGAGAAATGACATACTTGAATCACTTAGCCCATGACTCTACTTCCAGAAGTACATCAGACATTGCATGGAAGGACATGGATTTTCTCATTGATATTTACTTTAAAAGATTAGTGAGTGGTACTACATTATCCATTTCCCTCAGTGGTTTAATGTAGAGATGTCACCTGGAATAGATTTACATTTCCCTGAGGTGGGCTAAATAGTATCCTTAAAAATAAGACCAGTTAATACCTCTCTCAATCCTAGGATCACAGGAATCCCAATCTAGAACTTGAGTGTCTACTTGACCCTGTACTTTTAGAATAAGTCTGGGTTTCCATTTAGTTCCCCAGAATGTGGGCTTAGTGGGAAAATGAAAAATTTAAACTATCCAGTAAGAGTTTGGAGTCCTCGAAACTGAAGAGCCCAAACTTATCAATTTAATTAAATTACTAATTTAAATTAATGAATGACTCTTAAGTGAATGTGATCATAGTTGCAAAAGATTAGACGCTCCTTGTTGAGTAGACTTCAATGTATGTTTTTGAAAGCTAGATCCCTGGCTAAAGCTGCTAAAGAAAGGGCAACTGCATCTGCAGGTCCACAGGCAGTACAAATTTGCCCTCTTCCCAACCTTGACCAGGAGTGTGTTAAAAATTTCGTGCCTTGATGTGGTTTTTGGCTTGGAATCTTTTCTTTGCTCAGTACCTCCTTAAGTGTGACTTTCCCTAAGAAATATGAGGAAGATGTTGCCAGGGCTTCAAAGCAAGTTTTAGTGATGATCATTCTTAATCAAAAGCATGATGTTCCTGTGAAGAAGTGTCAGGATTCGAGTAAGAATAGTCCCAGTTCTCTGATGGATGATATTTGGGAAAAGATGGATTGTTAGAACTAATTCAGAACAAAAAAAGTCTTCAAAAAATATTGTTGTTTTTGTTTATTCCCCATCATTTAAACTTAGATCTCCTCCCCCTTTCTCACAAGGATAATAATGCTTAGGAAATGTGCCCTCAAACTCAGTTGGGTTTGTTTTGTATTATTTTGTTTGAAATAGTGTTCTTGTTTCCTAAGTTATTCTGGCAGGTTCATATGTTAATGTGAAGTTATTAACATTGTCGCTTTTTAAATTCTCTTTTTGTCAGAGATGTGGCTGAGTTACACTAATGGATCCTATTCGGCACACTGATAACTCTTGCTCACATGAAGTCCAACACTTTGAACTCCTCATTCTGCAACAGGATTCTTTTTAGGTAGTTCTGATGGATTTGAACAGAAAGTTAATTACATGACTTTAATTTTTTAGATATGCAGTGTAATCTCTTAAAGTCCTGGTGACCAGGATTCAAAGAGTAGTTTAATTGAATGCAGTATGTACTCACTCTACTGTATGTCTTTGGAATGACAATTGCCATACTTAAGTATGAACTGCTCATTTCTGGAGGTCTCAGGAGTCTAAATTATAGGAAAATAGAAACTTTCTCTGGCTAAGCAGCTGAGATATCAAGTTTATTTTTGTTGTCAGTGTTCACCTAAGTGGACAGATACTTGCTAAACCGGCTAAGGTGTACATATTTGATTGCCACACAGCACCCTGTAATTTCAGACAGCAAAAAGTATGTGCTAGTATTATCCCACCTGATTGTTTCACAGAAGTGTTGAAAAAGTGCAAAGGGCAGGCAAAAGAGTAAACAGGAAAGAGCTGCAGCCCCCCTGACAGAAACAACAGGCAGAGGCTTAGTCAAGTTTGGGTCCAAGTCATGTAACCATTGCACCAAAGAGAGCTTCTTTTTCTCTCTTAGATTCTTTGCATGGGGATCTGTTTGTCAGCTCAGTCCCCCAGAGAGAGATTCTGAGCTGTCTTTGAGCTAAATTAAACATTAGTTTTCTCCTTGGGAACCTGATCTTCCATAGACTAAGCAACAATATCTTTCTGAGAGAGCTCCCAGCTAAGCATTTCCCTCAGGAAGGTACTGGCTCAGGAGCCTTTTCACCTCTGCTGCCTGCTTAGCTGGTGCTAGTGTGTGTTGCATGGGAATTGTTTTGTCTAACCAGGTCTAAAGGCCTTTAGAGTAAGGGCTTGTGCTTTAATTTTGGCATATGCTGGATGGTCAACCCATGCTGGCTTAGCACATAATAAATGAAATGGTCAGAGGAACACCGGGATCATGTAGGATTGCAACCACTGAGAAGGAGTTTCCTTTCTGTCTCCCAAGTTCTGTGTCCACAGCAATGAAAGGGAGTGTGTTGCAAAATAGAAGCCATCTCATTTCTAGCCTTCTCTCATCTCCATCCTGCCCATCCCCCAGAGGGCCAGTTCATATTGCTCTAAAAATAGGCCACTATTCTACAATTTATAGAGTTGTATGAGCCCTTAGAGAGAAAACAGTCTAAACCCTCTTTTCACAGATGAAGAAATTAAAGCCCATTTAAAAAAACAAAAACCTTCTAATATTCTATAGTGTTCAAGCTAGGATGAGAACCCTAGTTTTCTCACTTCTGTTCCAGGGTATACAAAGTAGCCATTTTATTAAGGTATTTTTGTAAGTTTATATTTTTAAAAGGACAATAGTTCAGGGAATTGGGGACTTGCATTAAAATTTTGGTAGTAGGAGCCTGTACTGGACCCATTTTTTTTTAAATGATTATAACTATTCTTCTATCTCATGTACCCTTTGTTAATGCAGTGTTACCACTCATATCATTAAAAAGTCAACGTGATTTCCTCCTTTGAATCTTGAATAGCCTCATAATCTGCTTTGACCAATACTGTGTGACAGAAATGACATTATGCTTCTCAGAACAACCTTTATGAAACCCTCTTGGAGCACTAATCCGAGACCACTATATAAAGAGGGTGGTCTAGCCAACTGGAGGATGAACATCCATATATAGAGAACGAGGATCCCCTGCCCCTGACCATCACCACTGTTCACTTGTGACCCAGCCAATCCTCCAACTCAAGGCAGTCACATGAGCTAACTTAGGTGAAACCAGCAGAGAAACTGCCCAGCCAATCTGCAGATTCCTGAGCAATAGTACATTTGTTTTAAGCCACTAAATCTCAGGGTGGTTTGTAATTGTAGCAAAGATTAACAGAGCTGGAGAACTTTAATATGGAAGATGGCTCCACTTCTTTAGCTGTGTTACTTCGCATAGGTTTCTTAACATTCTTAAGCATCATTGTTTGTTTTTCAGGATAATAGTATCTCAAAGGATTGTAGGGATTAAAGGAGGTAATACATGAAAGAGCCTCACATGTTGAGCAGCATGTGGCAATTTAGCAAACGTTAGTTTCTTTGCTTTCTTTTTTGTCTCTTGTCACTGTATAACTCAAGCTCCTCTTCCTTTGTCATCTCACCTTTGTTTTATGTGCACCAACATTCTCCTAGGCTTCCCCAGCCCACGGTTCCTCTGAACAACAATTTATTTTTTCCCTCACTGGAGGATGGTCTGGTGCTGTCATTTCTCCTAACTACCAAATTTCCAGCATTCTTGTTACGCTCCAGGGAACACATCTGCCTTTGGTAGTCTACCCTTAAAATAGAAAAGGGTTAACCTCATAAAGATGTCACTCCCCTTGTACTGTTACGCTGCCCTTGGGAGAGTCAAGCAGCATAGCAAATATATATGGGCAATGTAATTGCATTCGATCTTCTAGGTCACAGAAGACTTTGTTAGCTTGTGCAGCATACAGGGGAAGAAGTAAACATATTCCATCTTTAAGAATACTGCTTCTAAATTCTGTCATTTTGGGGAGATTTTTTTGGTAGGAAATTACTCCAAGTGCCTCCTTTTTTCATCTTACCCTTCAAAATGTCTGAATAAACACAGATGCACTGAAGTCTGCCTATTTATTGTATTTAGAGTCTCGCCTGGCAGTTGGGCATTGAGGTCCTGGTGTTGGCTCTGATACTAACTAGTTGTGTAACTTGATCAAGTTTCTTACTTGACTTGCTTTTTCCCTTGGACAAGCAGTAAGGAGCACATGTTGAGAGGTCTGAATCACCACTGAGGTTTCTTTTGGTATCATGCGCTTTGAGCAATTTCCTGATATTTTGCTTTTGCTTCTTTAATTTCACTCTCTCCTTAAATATATCTTTTGAGGAAGAATCAAAAGGAGAGGTGAAGTGGGTGGGAATGTTTTTGTTTTTTTAAAAAGAAGCACTAGAGAGGAGGGCCTGAATAATCTTGGGCACAGGGTCCAGCCGTGGCCCCAGGGGGAGAGTCCAGCCACATTAATTGCTTAGCACCCTTCCTAGAAGTCATTGATAAATCACTCCATATCTGACCCCATTGGGGCAGGAGCGGGGATGGTTAGGCTTCTAGTGTGAGAAACTCGATTGTAGGAGTAGTTTGATTCATTTGATTTATTTTTAGAGACAGCACTGATTTTTTACCCCCAAATTCTCCCAACTACACTTGGCAACATTTCTGTGGGTTAAGGAAAATCCCAAGTGAGCACCCCTAAGAAGTAATTAAATGAAATATAAAATGAAAAGTCAAATATTCCTTGTAAAGCCTTCCTGCTCAGGAATTGAGTTGTGTTTCAGTCTTGTACATCAGTCTCTCCATCTGTTTGTCTCTCTCTCAGAGACACATAACAATTCAAAAGTGCAGATTGATTGATGGATGGGATTTTATATATGCCACCACTTCATTTTTTAAAATCTATTTCCGCTTTAAAAGGAAACTATAAAAGAAAGTCACTGAGAAATTGGCCTGGGGGAGGGGAATTCAATCCTCTGCTTCTCTTATTTTCTTATCACTAAAACCCTAAGCAGAGAGTGTAATCACCTATTTCCCAAGGGCAGCCCTAAGCCCTTAAAACTCAGCCCTGTTTAGGGATTTAATAGAACTGGAAAAAAGAAACACACAAGATTTGCTCCCAACAAACCAACAAAGGGAAAAATTCCCAAATAAATATTAAGTCAAGATAATTTCTTAGCACAGACCCCTTCCTCGCTAATTCTAGATTTGGTTAGAAGTCTGCAAATTGCATTTTTATGACTCCTAGAGTCTCGGGGGCGTCTTTCGATCATGTCTCAGGCTCCAGGCCAGCCCATTGCATTTTCCTTAACAAAGCAAGATATAACTAGCATGAAGCCAAAGGGTCATTTGGTCGTGGTTGTCATTTTATTTTGTTTTAAAGGGTCGGGGCACTCAGTTTCATTGTCTGTTAAGTTGGATCCATAGAGACACTGACATTTTTTTTCAGTTACTTCTGAACACCTTGGAATTTCTTTTGTTAAGATTTTCAGAGGCAAATATCTTGGTTTAATGTTATGTGATATGGCTTGTCTTTTTTATTTACTATGAAAACAGAGCAAGTCAAGTTGCTTTTCTTTTCCAATAGATCCAGTCTTATTTTAGAAAACATACCCCAAGCTCCCATCCCACACACATGCACAAGTATACCCATGCACTCTTTGTTTACCATGATTATTTTTAATATATATGGACACAAACTGGTTACATCGGTGATTTTTCAGACAAAATAAGAAAGAATAAGTACATTAAAGGGTATTTAAAGGGAATTGTGCCAGAAGGCAAGAGCATGCCAATTTACAGAAACTGAGAAAAAGAACACTGTATTATAGCGGTTAGTGTGGAATGACAGGAAACCTTCATTCTGGTCCAGGCTTTAACTCACAGGATGACTTTGGAGCCAGTTACTCTCCTTTGCTCCTTTATTCCCCCATCTGTAACCCAAAAGGATTGGATTCCCTAGCACTTTGCTTGGCTAGATTATTCTTGTCATACAGGATTCAGCTCAAATATCACCTCTTAGGAGAGACCCCCTTGGCTACCCTAATTAGAATAGACACATGACAGATCTTCTCTCCCCATTTTCCCCATTGCTTTATCCCATTGCAGAAGTTATATCTTCTTCATAACTTTTATCGTTACCTGAATTCATATTGACCTCTAGTTTATTTGTGTATTTCCTCTCTTTCCTCATTGGAACATAAGCTCCATGAGACAGGAACCTTTTCAGTTTTGTGCATATCCCCGTCCTTCAGTAGTTCCTGGCGTGTATGTAGTACACAAAACGTATTTATTGATTCTATGATTATATTAGTGGCTTTTAAACTAGAGATGTGTTATGAATCTTTTCAGGCATAGGGTGGGAAAGAAAGAGAAGTCTGTGTTGGGACTCCATGATCCCCACTTCCTGTTTAATCATGCGCTTAATGTAAGTGCACGGGTGTGTGCAGCACCTTAGTGTGATAAAAAACAGGGTTCCAGTGAAAATTCAGTGATAATATCTTCTATAAAATTCTTCCCAGTTCCAAATTCTAAATCCCAATCTTTCACGACAGGAGAATGTTGGTGCAGGAAAGGGTGATGGAGTAGAAGTGACAGATGCTGAGTGCCCGCTGCAAGCTGGGTCCTGTGCTAGGCTCTCAGGCCCCAAGGGGCCCAAATTTTCTGTTGTGGAGTTTAGACTTCAATGAGGGAAATACAGAGAGTAAACAAACAAATAAAGGAACAAAATAAATGTTACAATAAACAACTTTTGATCCTTACTTAATCTGGCTGAATGGAGATCTATGTGGGTTAATTGAAAGAAAGAAAATCCAAGAAACACTTTGGAAAGTGTGAAGTGAGAACCATATGCAAATGTCCACCCTCAAAACTGAAGAGGGCCTCCTTTGCCTGTGGTTGCTCCATCTTGGACATCTGCCTGCGCAGTGTTCTTCCTGGCTCAGGCTGTGTGCTGCTTTAGCCAGTCTGTGTGAAATGCTGATCTTGATACTTTTAGGGAAGAAGGTGGTCGTGTCAGCATCCTCTGTGCCTGAGAGCTATTGCAATAATTTTGCTAGAAGTCATTGAGGTTGAGAATTAAAGAGAAACTGCTGAAAGTTACCTTTTGTAGAAAAGAATGTCTTTCCTCTTTAGAAATAGAAACAGAGGACTAGTGTGCAGCTCTGTGGTAGAGTAGTTGACTAGAATGAACAGGCCCTTGGTTCAATCCCCAGCACCACAGAAGAAGAAAGAAATAGAAACAAAAAAAGAAATGGTCAGGAAATTGGCATCAGAGGCACAAGGAGAGGTAGAGTCATGGCAGGCCGACAGGAAGTATGTCGAAGCAGATAATGACATTTGCATCAGTTATAATGATATCATATGTGTATATGAACCATATAATCCTCAAAGAAACCCTGTGCTATCAAAACTAACAATATAGCTACTCTCAGTTTACATATGAGAAAAAGACTTGGAGTAGTTGAGAAATGGTGATAGTATCTTACTTTGGATGATGATAGTATCTTACTTTGGAATAGCAAATTTTTAGTGTGTAGCGTAGTACATTATCTCAATGTATTCATCCTCCATTTTAGAAACAAGTAGGAGAGGCTCCAATTTGTGTATGCTGCCTGGTGCAGTGGTGCATACCTGTAATTCCAGGGAATCTGGAGGCTGAGGCAGGAGGATGGCAAGTTCAAGGCCAGACTGGGGAAGTTGGCCAGACCATCAGCACTCTTGCAAGACCCTGTCTCAAAATAAAATTTTTCTTTAAAAAGGGCCTAGAAATGTAGGTCAGTGGTAAAGCACCCCTGAATTTAATCCCTAGTACCTCTAGTGGTAACTCCACTAATGAACATCAGTCTGCTCTCAGGAAAGGCCTGATCCTATGTAAGGTGCATGGTCAGCAAAGTTGAGAGGTGGGGCCCTACATCCCTAACTACATTTGCAACTAGATTGGGACATTGAATGTCCAGCTCCCAGACATTCACCCACACATAATCTGAAGCAATGAAGCAATGACTCTCCTAGAAAGAATGGCAATTATGAATGGAATGAGGATGTCAGATACCCAGGCCACACCAAATCAAGAATAAAGGAGACTGAAAAAAGAGAGTTTTATTTTTTTTTCTTCTTTAAATTCAGCAATTTATTTTAAACAAGGCAAGATGAGAAAACTTTTTAATTTATCAATTAAAAATCATAAATCAGACCCTTGTGAATCTAGGGAGTACACTGGCAGGTCTGGGGAGAGAGAGAGAGAGCTATAAGATCATAATGAAGAGAAAATTGATCTTAAAAAAGCAGATTTTTCTCCAGAATCAATATAAGTCTCTAAGTTTTTTCCTTATTGTTGCATATTTTGGAACTTATTGGAATATATATATGTATATGTATATATATATATATGCATATATGTATATAAAATGAACCCCTGATTCTCTTTTGCTGTTTAGTTTTGACACTTTTTTTAAACTTTGTTTTTAAGTGACCTCTCACATATACATATATACATACATATATATATATTTAAAGCTACTGAGTGTTTTCTTGTTACCTAGATGAGATTTTGCTTTAAAGTGAACATGTGCTTTATTTATCTTTGTACTTCCAAGGCCTACAGTAATGTCAGACATCCAGTAAGTAAGCATTCAGTACCTATTTGTTGAATTTAACTGGGATGAGCTTATAAGCATGAAGTTTTAAAGGACTACAACCTTTATATTCTCTGACTAAATGTACTATGCACAAAATATGAAACACTGATCTTCAAGCTATTTTTTCGATTCAGCACATTTTTAAAAATCACAATTATTGCTTGATATGTCTGGCACTAAGGTGTTTTTTTTTTTTAATATTAACTCATATCCTCAAATTGCCCTATGAAATCATTCCCATTTGACAGATAAGGAAATTGAGGCATGAGCTGAAGGAACATGACCAAGTCACATATAAGTGGCAGAGTCAGAAACTGAACAGAGCAGGATGATGCCAATGCCCCGGATTCTACTCACTGTTTCAAACCACACATAGGAATCATTAGCTTCCAGCTCACATGAAATCCAGGCCTGACTTTGGAAGCCCTTTTCGGCAAGACATTTAAAAGTCATTGATGATTTGTCCTAACAGTCATCTAAGTGGCAGATGAAATTCAGAATGAATGAATGTCTAGGCACCACAGATTTGAGATGGTTGCCAGTCTCCTGTTTTAAGGTGTAGGAAGGTGATTGAACACATAGCATGGCTTTCATTCTAGGGTGGGTTTTAGTAGCCACCAGGAGGGCTGTGGAGGATTCTAAAGTGGTACCCAAGCTCAATGGGAAAGAGAGTTATGCTGGTTCATTATTGATATCTGCCCCTTGGGCATAAGAAATAGCATGGCTCACAGGTTCCTTGGTTGGATTTTTCAGACATGGAGCATCTTCAATGTAGACTCCTGATGAAATGTTAATTCCCATGGAGGAATTAATCAGGACCTGATTATGCTGTGAGTGGGCCTAAAATCCATTTGTAGAATGAGCTTAATTTTAAATAAGTTAATTAACTTTTTGGCAAGTGCCTTGAAAACAGGCAAGTTTCTTGAAGACACTAAAGACCTCTCTTTGAGAGCACAGTAAGGGTTTCTCCACTCTTTTGTAAAGTGCCTTATGAATCCCGCTTCACTTTCCTCCTGACCTGCAACTAGATTACTCTCCCTGAGTACACAAAGGTACTGGGCAGCCAGAGGACAGTGCACAGGAAGGGTAAAAAGAGCACCCAGGATCTGGGACCCACTTTCCTACAGAACAGCTCTTGCTTCACATTGACTCCTTTCTTCTAGAACTATTTTTTGGAAATTCTGGAGATATTATTGTTTGTGGTGTGTGTTATGAGGGAAATCATCTTTGGGTAGAAGCAGAAACAATGTAGAAATGGTGAAAAACAGTGCTCTAAATCTAAGTGTGATCACTGGAACTTTCTTTTCGGAAATCAAATTTTGTTGTAAGCTGCTATGAAACATTTTTTAGCAATTATATCTTGAAATGTTATATCTAAGCCCCACCCTAGGCACTAGGAAAGGAGGTGAATAAACAAATCTCCATGATCTTTTGGAGAGTACTTTCTTTTTAACAGCAGCCTCTTTTTATGCAAACAGATAAGTGACCTAGCTTCTGAGTTTGAGTTCTCTGAATAGAATGCACAAATGCATGCAGTGGTGTTTATGCATTTTCAATGTGAACACCTTTTTTATGGCTTTATCAGATTCTCCAACAGTTCCCAGGGCCAGAGAACCTAAAGTCCAGGCACAGGGTGATAAGGAAGGAGAATCCATTGAGAATAGGGATAGTGTGATTCTCCACTTCACACAGAGCAGCTAGTTCCAGGAGATCCACACATTTCCCTTCTTTATTGTCTGTCTGTTCTGGTTTTCAGGAATCTGAAGAGAAAGCAAATACAGCTCTCTCATGCCTTACATATTTCCTTAACCTTAGATTTTTGTTATCTATTTTGTTATCTATATATTTTCTTCTTTTCTAGAAGGCAAGCAATGATCAGATTGCTGCTGAACCCTTCATTCTCTTTTGCAGTTGAGTTTTGACAGCCTTTTTAAACTTTGTTTTTAAGTGACCTCTCACCATTCTAGGCTTTCTCCCTACTCACCTCAGCCTCTTGCTTAAAATATATGTTTGCATGTCATTGTGGGGAAGTTCTTGGTGAAAAGTAGAAAACTGGCTTGCAGCTCTGGCTTGGGGAGTTTCATAGTCACTCTGACTCTTTATTATTAGCTGTGCACTCCAGGCTGCTGGAGTTCCTATTTTGGCAGTGGACCATCAAATACCCTATTTTTAAGAGCCTTTAACTTAGTTGTAAACATGTGCTATGACTGGGAGCTCACTTTCTTCACTCATATTTACTAAAAGCAGTTTAGCTGTTGAAAAGTTGTTGTGATGAAAAAAATAAAATAAAAGCTCAGCCTCCAGGATTATTTTTCCACTCATTTAACTTAAAACTGTGCATGATCTTAAAAAAAAAAAAAAGAAGAAGAAGAAGAAAAGAAAGAAAATTCGGTATTTAGTTGCTTAATTTGATGGTCCAGTCATATTGCTAATTTGAAGGGAATTGCTAGGTCATTTTACTATAACAAATGTCTATCAAATCTGTGTGGAGGGAATAATGTTTACTACTTATATTTATAAGATTGACCAGAACTGCTCAAAGAGTCAGTCCAGTTTGCTGCATAAATTATTTATGCCCTTAAAATTTTCTATATTTAGAATAAAATTGTTCTACAGACATTTTCCCCACAGTCTAAATTTTGGAGCCTTTATAAGACCCATCAGGAGAACATAAATACCACCCAAGCTCTCACTATTAGCATGTACATGCACCCATGGACTGTTGGTCTGAGGACCTTAAACAACAATATGCTGGAATTTAATGAAGAAAGATATATCACAAATATATCTGTTTCTTTGATCTCTGGAAGGAATTTAAGCCAGTGTAGCAAAACACATAGTAAACTTTTGAGGAGATTGTGACTTATGTCCTTAAAGCGGAGCTTCTGGAATTTAAATGTTAAAAAGGAGAGGTCAAACTCCGACATTTTCCTCTTATGATTTAATATTCTAAAAGTAGTGTTAGGCACATTCTTGTACTCCATCACTGGAGAAATCCCAGCTTTCCTCGAGGGTTTAGCATTTCATGAAACCTTGAGCAGTAGGGGAGGGCAACTGTGCTCAGCCATTGGCTGCATTTATGAGGCGGGAGTGTGTGCGCAGGGGTCCAGAGCCCGGTAGGCAGCCATATGCTATCCAAGTACCTTGGCCTGGAAGCCCTCTGACTAAATGGTGAGTGTGTCTTTTCTACATGGATCCCTTTTGAAGGTACCTTGCCTCAGCGCTGATTTTACCCCTCAGGTAAAATGTTTTCTGCCCCACATCTGAGGCAGATGAGCTTCGACATTGGCCCCCACCTGGTTTCCACATGTTTTCTCTCTCTTCCCCAAATGACTATTCTCTGAACACATTTGCTTTCTTGGTCCTTGTCATGTAATATGTTGTCTTATTGCCTTCCTTCCTGTTCTGACTTTTAAATCATTCTTTTGAGTGCTTTCAAAGACAAGGCATTTGTTCACTACACATGCTGGACAAGTAGATTTTCTGGCATACAAAATCCACATAAACACAACTAACACACACAGTCTTACCTCACCAACTGCTCTTGCCCCTACCTGCTTAAAGTAAAAATTAGTTGAAAACTATCACTCTTACATTAATCTTGAAATTGACAAGATAATGTACCCATGCCAGCAGAAAGTGGGTAAGGAGAGGAGGAGAAACAAAACCAGTCCCCAAATGGGAAATGTCCACTCGCTCCTGTCAGTTAGATCTGCTCAGAGATGAGACCGGGTGTTCTACCAGAGTAATCTCTAGAGTCTATGCAGTGAGCTTCCCGCTTGAGTTGTCATGAGCTTGGGTATACCAGAGGCTAGAGAATAATCTCAGAATTGTGCCCTTCAATCCGCTAAATAGGGTTGGTTTGGGGCTATGGTGATATTTGTAAGTGGTGCTTTTTCTGATGACTGCTTTCTCAGCCTTCCAGTGTGTCATCAGACCATTAGACTGTTTCATTGTTAGGTTTGCTATGGGGCATTAATCGACCGGTGATATAAGCCAATCAGTATAACAAGAAGTTAATTCTACTTCATCCCACTTTCCCTTAGTTGAATTGCAAGTATTTCATAGTTGTATACTAACTCATGAAACCCCTTTGGCAGAAAAAGTACCATTGCAGTCTAGGCTACACCTCCCTGACCATCACGGCAAGATCCTTGTAGCTTCTGGAGAACAAGTCAGCAATTCCCACTGATGAATATCCTTTGCATAACTTCTTTGCATATGTACTTTGCTAAATGCAGAAAAATCTCAAACAATTCCTTTTGAAGGCTAGCCTTCTATGTATGGGCTGTGATATACCTTATTGGCTTCATGTACTTAATACAATCTGAAAATTATCTAAATGTTTTGCTTTATGGTATTTCCTTTACTATAGAATTTAAACTCTAAAAAAAAATAAAACTAGAATCAAAATGAATTTAATGTTAGTAGGAAGGTTTTTTCCTAAACGTTCCCCAAAACATCTAATCTCTCCTTTGAGGAGGGGTACTGCTCCACACAACCAAGTCTGTAGCTGCCTATGTGCTTAACATTCGAAAGCAGTAAAGAAAAAGAGGCTATAGTAGATCATAAGAACACATCTTAGCTTTAAATTCTTTTAGGAGAGAGATGGATTTGTCAAACTGAGCTTTTAAAATTCTCATATGACTTTTTTAAATTGTTGTTATTCAAAAGTTAGATCCCAGTTGCCATATTAACAAGATGACAGTTGCAAACAATAAACATATATTATCCCACACACTTTCTGAGGGTCAGGAATTTGGGATCTACATGGACAGGTGGTATCTGCTCAAGATCTCATGGGGTTCCAAGACCAGCTATTGGCTGGGCAGCAGTCATCTTCAAGTTTGACTGGGGATAGAGGATCTGCGTCCTAGTACACTCACATGGTTGTTGGCCAGAGACCTCAGTTTCTCACTGGCTACTGCCCAGCACCTCAGTTTCTTCCTGTATTGGCTTCTCCATAGGCAGTGTCCTCAAGTCACAGAAGCTGACTTTCCCCAGAGATAATGATCCCACAGGGAGAGCCCAATGCAGAGGCCAGTGCTTACAACCTAATCTTAGGAGTGATAACCCTTCTCTTCTGCCATGTTCTGTTAGTCACATAGACCAAACATGGAACAGTATGGGAGCAGACTACATAAGGTGGTGAACACCAGGGGGCAGGATCATTAGGGGCCATTGTAGCTATTAACACATGAATGAATAAAATTGGCCCAAGGGCCCAGGTTACAATATCCTCCACAATGATGGTAATTAAGGAAGGTTATGCCACTGACTATTCTAAGATTTGACCATCTCTTCATTCTATAAGAATTTATTGATTATCTGTGATAGACTGGACAATTCCTAAACACAGTATGTATCAGAGGATGAAACAAACCTTCTCACCCTCATGAGTCTTACATTCTGTTTCATATTCTGCTATTCACATAGCAAATCCCATGGACCTATGTAATTAGGGTAAATGGATGGACCTCAAACCATTGTTTCAGACTTGCCTTGCCCTTGACCAGCTTCAGCAGGAAATAGGGGTAGCTACTTTCTTTATCTGCTAGAATAAATGTAGGCTTCCTAGAAGAATGTCACAATAATATAATCTCTCTAGTGATTGCATTCTTCTGTTGGTTAACTCTCTTAAATAATTGCTTCTCTGTCTTTGATGGCTAAAGTGAGGAAGTAAATTACTTTACTTATGAATTAAGGGAAGTAAAGCACATTGCTTAAGAAGTACAGTTTGGAGTCTGACCACCCTATATTTGAGTCATAACCCTCCTGCTCACTTCTTACTTTGTTGCCTTGAACATGCTGTTTGACTCATCTCACCTCACTTTGTCATCTCTGAAATGGTGATAGCAGTAGCACCTTTCCTGGAGCTGTAAGTAACAAATGACCTAAAGCTCTTATCACAGGATCTGGTACATAGATACTGCTCTGTTTTATCTGCTTTTCTTTGTGTGGACTGCCTCTGTGTACTGACTCATCACCAAAGTTGCTATTAGAAATGACCTCCTGAAAAGTCCAAGACAGTGAGAAGCATAATTTTTTTCCAAAGAGACCTCCCTCAGTCTCTCACTTGTCAGAGCTCTGAGTACCCCCAGCATTTGTAGTAAATAAGAAGCATAACTCAGTCCAGGGTTCATGGCCTTTGTCTTTTGATTTATCACCAAGAATTTGCCATTTAGATATGTAAAATTGCTTTCACTAGTCACCTGATGGTTTCTTACTTATGCTTTTCCTGTTGACTCTAATATTCTCCTACGTCACCTGTCAGCAAAGGAACCTGGAGAAGAGAGACTCACATGCCCTGCAGTTCCTGTCTCATTTTGTTAGTCTCCAGGACCTAAGCTAGGAAGCCCCTGATTTTCCTCAGTTACTGACTGGCAGCCACTTTGCAGGTTGGGAAGTCTGCAGCCCTGTTCTCGGTTCCTGTGCTATTTGCTTTTCTGGAGTGACACTAACATTAGAGAAACTGCCAGTGAAACCTTTGTAACTGCCAGCTTCAGAAAGAATGCAAAAATTCAGGAGACAGGTGTGTTTCAGTGCAGTTGGGTGCAGTATAATTCTTGAAGACACCTGGTAGTTTGAAGCTTTGCATACCTCACATACCTTAGTAATTTCTCTGGCCTACATTGGGCAGCAAATATGTGCATGGGTAATACATAATCCCTTGAACCATCCAAAGACATGAACCAGTTTCCAAGAAGTCATGGACCTTGATTAGTTTTGAATGAAAGCCATTCTAAAGATATAAGAGAGTAGAAAGGGCTGGAGAGGAGAAAGCAGATGCTTTGAAGTCAGACTAACCTGACCCTGACACTGGTTGGCTGGGACCTTAAGGGATGGTATTTCTTAATATCCAAGCCTATTCATGTACAAAATGTAAATAACACCTAACCCGTGAGATCAAATAACATGTAACAATGCATTTAAAAAAAAAATCCCAGGAAACTTTACTTTTTCTTTCTGTACCCTACAATTTTATAGATTATTCAAGTTAGAATCTCTCTTTTTACTAGGAGAAGATATTTACAACTTCCAGGACTTTATTTCTAAAATCTTAACCATGCACATCAGTCATGGGAAATGTGCTAAAATACTGGGCTCTACCTGCAGAAATTCTGAATCAGAAGGTCTAGAATAGGACTCCTAGAGGAGGTTCCTAGGCCATATTTGGAGACATGAACTTTTAAGTAACTGTTAATCTTGGGAGGTTTTGGAGTTTCATTGGCTTAAACACTTTAAGTATTTGTGGAGGTCAAAGTTGAAGCACATTCTTTTAGTTTTGATGACCCTGCACTATAGATGTTGGAGAGCTATCAGTGCTTCTAGATGCTTTGAAAAGCACCAAAGCAGAGATTTGCTAGGGCACATCTTCCATTCTGTGGCAAACCTGATGGCTGGGCTACATGAGTGACCTGAATGGAATAATTTACTACTTCCCATGAACACCATTTCAGAATGCCATCAGGAACAGGGCACTCTGGCATATCTGCAGAATGCAGGCCTGAAGCTGCAGGACAAGTAAAACCAGAGGACTTGGGCAGATAAAGAATACCAAGACACTGAGTGCTTAACTCTTAAATGATAATGACTATCCATGGGTGCAGAAGAGGTTGGGAGCCCTATCAGCAGGGAGCCTAACTGACCTGCTATGGATTGCAGGATCACTGTCTCAATTTGGTCTCTAAGACACAGCTTGAAGGCTCTGTCTGGTCTCCACTTTGGCCAGTTAAGGATTCTCTCTACCCTGACTGGCAATGGCCATCCCACCCATCTCACTTCAAATATATACTGAGTGCACCAGCACAAGTTACCTTCTTACAGCACAAGATTGTTCTCATCATGCATCTGCTGGAAACTCCTACATAGCCTTCTGCTGCACTTAGGATAAAATCCTCTCCTCACCCAAGCCTGTAAGTCCATAAAGTTATGTGTGCTGTTCCCTGCGTCCTTACCCAGGCCACCTTTGCCCACACTGCATGCCAGTCATACGTAGATCATATAACGTGTAAGTCAAGGTCTTTCTTTTCATAGGGCCATTTATCATCACCTGGCTGGCTCTCTCTTAACTTGTACATCTTATCTGAAATGGCAGCCAACTGGACATCCCCTCTATAAATAATTCTCTCCAGCAATTCTGTCTCTTAGCCCCTTCCTTATTTTTTTTGTGGGGGGCACTTATTGCAACTTGCATTGCCTTTTTTTTAACTTATTTTTTCCCCATGTTAGCCTGTTGTCCTCTTTAGAATATAAACTCCACCTTGCTGTGGTCTTTCTCTATGTATCTGTGGTACCTTCTCCCACCCACAGAGTGTTGAGTATATTGGTTGCTTATGAATGAGTGTACAAGTACCCTGACTTGCTCTGTCCCAGAAGATAGGGTATGATGAGTTAGCAGGAATAACCACTGTCACTTTCTCAAATAAATTTATCGTACTAGAATATTCAATGATTCACCCAAACTGAAATTCAAGGAACCAGAGGCTCCTCATATTGTTCAGAAGAGTTACAAGCCTATGTGCTGTTCAAGTGTCAGTGGGGCTGTCTGTGTTAATAGAAAGCCTGCATATCACTCTACAGGTGCTTTTGGTTACTTTAATGGCTAGAGTCTACCTGATGATCTTACCACTGAGAATAAATGAATTGTAAAGCTGGGTTTCATAGAACTGAAACTTGTGTAAAAAAGATCAGGATCTACTTAGAGCTCCTTGCAGCCAGTCTTTCTAGAGGCACAGTCCAGCTTAAACAGGAAGCTGGGGACTCAGAGCCATATGTTCTCAGAAACAGGCTGGATTGCTCTCTTCTCTGCTGGGTGTTCTGGGTACTGGGGAGAAGACTGTGTTAGGCTGACCTATTAGAGTGGTTGAGTGAATGCTGTATGAAGACATACTGAGAGTACTAGAACTCTTTGAGTCCGAAGAGACAAAAACTTAAAAGGGTACAGGAAAGAAACAGGCATGTGGAAGCCAAGATCCCTGGACAAAAGGACTAGATTTGATTTTACAGTTGAAAAGAGAGAATTAGAATGAGTAAATGGTAGTTCTACTTTATAGTACAAGTGGTAATCATATGGGAAATCTGCTTCCAAGAGATTGCATACAGAATGAAAATATAAATGCAAAATAAATTTAGGTAAAACATAGGTGTATTTTACAGGTAACCGTAATGGGTTATTTCGAAAATGTCCAGAGGTATCATGTTCAGCCTTTGAGATTAATAATAAATAGGATAACCATGTCCTCCCAAAAATTGTCCCTTGTCACCCTTTGGTCCCTTATCCTTTCAATAAATATTTATTCACCACCTTCTGCATGCATGATACCATGAGTGGGGGCAGATATTGCCAGTTATCGCCCCCCGATCCCCGGGGAGGCTAAAAATCTGTCTGGTTGAGAACATCTTCATTAGTATACTCTCTAGAGCTGATGAAAAGAGTCCAGGTTGTTGAAATCATACACAGTTAGAACTTTTACAGTTGGCACTCTGTTCTTTTGAGTAGGACACTTGTTTAATTTTTTTTAAAAAAATTGTGGAACGAGAACCCAGTTCCCCGTGGGCTGCTATGACACCAACTTCCAGTTCAAATGCTAAGTTTGTTGGTCTTCTGGCCTGTCATCTGGACAGCAAGGGGCTGGGACCAGCTATGCCTACCCCTGCTCCTCCCATGGCACCTTCTTCCATGGACCCATTTGATACAAGGCTGTTTCTATGCCAAATATTTATCCTAGGTACAAAATTAGTCTGCCTTATCTTCTAAACAGAATAATGAAATAGTAGTTGGCTCAGGGCAGGAATTTGGGAGGTATCTTGGAAAAAGGGAAAAATACTGAAATAATCTGCCGATTGCCTAGTTTCCCTGTCATTTAGGTTATCTTAGCAGGAGTTGAAACAAAGAGAAGGAGGTGGCAATGCCCCTGTGTAAAACGCTGATTATACCTCTTAGATACAGAAGTGGTCACCAACTCACAGGAAGGATGTTGTTATTGTCTGGGAGTGGGTGAGGCCTCATGAAAAAAATCTGAGGTATGAGGAAATGTTAAACAAGCTGGTCTTGTTCTTATTAGGAAAGAAGGGATATCAAGATGACTTCAAATACTTCCCAAACTACTACTCAGAGTTAAAGGTGCTATCTTTGAAATAATCCAAAATGACCATCTGTGTCAGGGCCTAGCAGGCCACAGCCTTTCGAATTGCAGCTGTGGGGCCCAGCTGGTGGGCACAGGCAGAGGCACAACCTTTGATTCCTGCTTCTTTTTTGCATTCATTTTCCATCTTTAAATCTCATCAGCCAAGGCTCAAGTTAAGCAAGATCTCTGCAGTACTAGCTTTGTGAGACCCTAGAAAGTTACTGTTCTTAAAAAGTTTCATTGCAGCTTGCCTGAAATTTGTTCCTTTCCTTTTTCACATACCCACTCACTCCCAAAGATTCCATGGCAAGCAAACAAATTTAAAAAATAGAAACACCAGGTGAATTACTAATGTTTCTAACTAAGCATGTTTAGGTATGTAAATCACCAGATTTAGCTGGCATCAGAGCAACCTAGAGTGCTTGATAAAATGTAGATTCTAGGGTTTCATTCAAACCTGGAAAAATTCAAATTTCTAGTGTCAGGCCCTAATAGCTGTATTTTTAGCAAAGTACCAAAAGCTACATAAAGTTAGGTGTCTTTTTCTTCTTTTTCTTTCATGAATATATTCCAAATATCTTGACTACTTCCAGAAAACACCTAAAAAAGTATGGAACTTTGTGAATATTTATCAGATGGATGAGTGAGCCAAAGCCTGGAAGGAGCTCTTTAGGAGACTGCTCTTCTATAAAATGATAGTAGAAACCTGAGGCAGGAGAGAACAGCCTTTAATGGGAGGAGAGCAGACTAGAAAAGAGGAAGGAAAAAATCTGTTTGAAGAATGGGGTAATTTCTGGAAGGCTCAGCTGGTAGGGCACTGGAATGGAGATTTTATGTGACTAGAACTTGGTGGTAGGACATGGCAGAGGACGAAAGGGGCAGGAAGGGGGAATGCAATGAGGTTTGGATAGAGCAATGGTTCTTCACAGGGAGCCAGAGAATCACCCACAGAGCTTTCTTGAACACTGATTGCTGCTCACTCCATGCTAGTGCTTGGATGGGGGCCTGGGATTTGTGTTTCCAACAGCTTCTGAGGTGAGTGCCGATGTTTGGTGCTTGTGACCCTTTTAGAGTTAGTCTGTTGGTCTCAGAAGCTAGACAGGGAGGTTGTGAACCCCAACTCTGCAACTTGGTTAGCTGTGGGATCTTAGCATTTATCTAGTCTCTGTGCTCCAGGTTCCTTCATATATAAAATCGGTAAAATGGTGATGATTGTGAGTCTTGCTGAATTGATACATGTAAAATATTTAGCAAAGGACCAACACATCTAAGCACTTGCTGCCTTAATAAATGTTATTATTTTGTCTGGTACTATCTCTATACCTTTTTAGGGAAGTAGAAAATACAGTTTTTTGATGAAAGGAGAGATATGACAGCTTGTAACTAGCATAATATTTAATAAGGGGATGGACTAGCTCAGATTCCAGTACAACTAAAATATTTATTTCTGGGTCACAGTATGATGCCTAAATAGCTGAAACTACTTTCTAATAAGAAAATTCTGTAGTACTCATTTTGGTAATAGGTAAAATAGATGGCCTGACTGGAGATGTACTGTAGTGCCAATTGTGCAATAGTGTGAATATATTTAACACCACAAACTTCACACTTAACAATGGTTAAAATGGCAAATTTTATATTATGTATGTTCTCCTACAATAAAAAAAATAGATAGCCTGAGAATTATGTTCCGTTTCCTCCCTCATGATGTCCTGTGGGGAAACTCATTTTAGCAGATACTTTCACAACCATTGTTCAAATTACCCTACTTAGTTTAAAAAATATCTACATATTGAAACATATATTCTGAGGTGAGCTCTCTGGGGTTGCCGCTGTGACATAAATCCATTGTAAAGATGAATCCAATGATGTTTTAAGTTCCCTAATGCCGAGTTGGAACCAGTTCTTATACACAAAAGCACATATTTTTGGATTCTCATTGGGTGATTAGAAAAGAAAAAGCCCCTGAGGACTTTGCCTGATATTGTCTATCTTTTGCTTTGAACTTTCCTTTGTGAGATGATGAACTTGATCAAGAAATATGGGCCATTCGCTCATTCTAGTTGCATAGGCCTTTTTGTGGTGTCCATAGTCTTCTTTATTATGGTTACGTGCTACACTGGCAAGGAAGGATAACTTTGTTCTTAAAATCCAACAGTACACCAATGGAAAAAAGACCATTTGATTAGAAGCAATGAAAAGATCTAAAAAAAACCACAATCATTTGAAAAGCAAATGCAGGCAAGTTTTTCAGTTGCCCAATTCAGAGTAAAACTCAATCTCGTGGAGGTAGTCCCCTATTCTAGGCAAGTCGGATTCCAAAAGTTTGTAAGAAAGCTGTCTACAATTTGGCATGAATTTTCCTTTAACACCATTTCTACATATATGATTGTGTTTTCAACTTCAGCATGGAACTTGGAAAATCAAGAGTCGTCTTTGCTCAGCTCCGAGAATCCTATTTATGTATCCCAGTGTCTAGCAATGTGGAACACCAACCTTCTGCTACCACTGCTGCCTTCCCCACGGGACAAATGTTGTAAACTATTCATCGATAATCCAGGGAGTATTAACATTTAAAGTTGAAGATATTCTATAAATCACAATTTGATTTTATAAGGTACTTCACAGAAATATCTTAGATAATCTCAGGATATCTTGTGATTTATACAAAACAATTACAACAAGTTGTGACAAGTTTCTTGTGTTTCTTCCTACACTTTGGCTGCTGCTTTTGTTCCCTCCGCCATTCTGCTACATGCCATGATTTCTCAAACTCCTACTCAGTATAAACATTGGAACATGTGAAAATGACAATAATGGTGTAAATCCATGTGGACCTGGATTTTACTATCAACTCTTGAACAAATTACTTAACCTCTTTGAGCTTCAGGGTCAAAATGGAATGATAACCCATGAAGAGTTCTTGTGAGAGTTAAATGAGATGACATATATAAAGTGCTTCACCTGGTGCCCAAATAGAGTTGGAACTCCTTAAATGTTAGCCATTACTGTGGGTACCTGTTTCTTGGGCTATTTATTACTACTATTATATGGTTAATGTACTTAATGCGTATATCTCCATTTGCATAAATGATCTTGAAAAAAGTACATGTTATAAAAGTCTCATGAATTTCATAGCATGTTGCAACTTATAAAACAATTTCTCATTTGATCCTTACAACAACCCTGTGGAATTAGAAGAGCTGAAGATACTTTCCCTTTTTACACTTGAAGAATCTGAGGCTCAGAAAGGTACAGTGGCTTGGTTTGAATTGGCTTAGACAGAAAGAAAGGCTAAATTAGTGGTTCTTAGTCCAGTGCTTTCTATTGCTTATGAGAACTTATCAGTTGTAAATCACTGATACCATAGCATTGCTGACCTATGGACTAGAGAGAAACGACTTACATGGTTTCTTGCTTTTGTTTATTAGAAAAAGTATTCCAGAAAACATGTTTGATTAACAAGGTTAGAATATTTATTTTTCTTCAATGTACCAAAAATTTCCAACTCATGTGCAACAATATCTTAACTTGGAAGATAATTCCAGGTGTTTCATTCTTCTGGCATTTTAAGATCACATTGGAGTGGAATTTGATACACTCTGATCATCCCCAAGTTAATAATGTTGATGAAATGGCAGAACTCCTGATTTCTTTGTTAAGAAAAATGAATCTAAAAGGTTGTTTCAATATTTCTACCCTTCCAAGTAACTCTGACTTTCCACTTACTGATTTTTGGTGAAAAACAAAAAACAAAAGAACTTTGACTTCTAAGGCAATAATAGTTGTGCCTATTTTCTAGAGTAGCTTTCTTTGCATATCAATCCTGAATTTGTTCATTAAAGAATTTCCTTTTTGAAATAATCACAGCATAAACTGAACCATTGGGACTCCTTGGTTTAAACAGGACTAGTTTTTAAAAGAGCAAGAAGTAAGTGTTCTCCCTATCTGTCATTATATACATTTTGGAAACAAACTCTTGAAAATCATCTATTTGGAACATGGAATATCACAGTAGTTAAGACCGTGGGCATTAGAAACCAAAGTCTACCAGTTATTAACTGAGAAAATCAAATTGTTTAATTCCAAGATTTTAATTCCACTTCTGTTAAATGGTGATATAATAGAACCTGCATAACAGGGTTGATGGGAAGACTAAATGAGAAGGTGTAGTTTTAGTGCTCAGTAATGGTAGATATCACCATTATCATCGTCATCGATGATGGTTTCAGTGATCTTGAAATAAAATTAGATACAGCTCTCTGTGCAGATTCCATCATTTTAGTAGAATTAATAAATAATAACTGTGGGTAGAATAATGTATGTTAAAACTAATTCATGCAATTACTAGAGTCTTTCTACTGAATCACATACATAGGGTTAAACTGAAGGGCAGTTTTGAAACACTGGCCTCTGGGTGTGAAAGCATTGCTGAGCACTCGAGAATAAAATATAATGGCATGCCAGATCTCAGTACAAAGTCAGACACAATGGATTACTCATTTCAGTGGGAGTTCATTCTCTCCAAAAGTAAAAAAAAAAAAAATCATCCAGAACTTTCAAGACTTATTGATGAAGATATTGCCAGCTAATACCACCAGACACTTGCTTCTCTTTCTTTCTGTAGCTGTTTTATTGAACTTAGCCAATGAATTGTTTTTATTTCATTTTTTTCAGTGAATTATTTTGTTCATTTCTGCTGCAGAACTTTCACATTTGAATGGGAGTATGCAGAGCAGAAGGTATATAGCACATGTGTGCTTCACTGGGCATGGATAAATGAAATATTCATTTGTTGAATAAGTATTTGTTTAATATCCATCGCATATAAGACATCAAGTTAAGTACATGATCCCTGACTTCAATGATTTTAAATTCTAATAGGGAGATGGATTAAAAGCAAGCAAACACGCTTAAAAACACACACACACTGTAATAGCAAGTCATTTTTTTTTAACCATAAAAACAACTTTCTTCAGATTTAAGCTGACTGAGACATAAAGAAGTAGAATTAGCCATGGAAATAATTTGGGGAAGTGTATTTTGAGATGATGGAGCAACTCTGACCTGAACCTCAGCTCATTTTTTATCTTAATGTTTTATGTGTAAAGTAAGTTTCTTACTGATAAAAGTTGCAACATAATTAGGTTGTGGTTTTGGAGAAATAATTGGATATTAGAGAATGAGACATAATGGGGTATGTAATAAAGTGAAAAATTAGTGTCAGAATTTAGAGTAATTCCATAATTATTTAAACTGTCACTAGAGTGGATCCTGAGGGATAATATTTAAACATATATAGTCTTAAATGACACAGCAGTCACCCATGTGTCAGTTACATTTCAGAATTCTGCTGTTGTTTAGCAAAATCACTGGATTTTTTTCCCCTCCTGGTTTAGGATATCATTGAAATATCTTGGTGTAATTACTACCATATTTTGTCATTACTATTTCATATTCTTTATTTCATGTACTAACTCCCCAGATTTTGACTATGCTGAAATGAAACCTTCTCTGAAATTTTGATTTTAATTGTGAGATTGGATGATCCCAAATATAATCTATAGCACTGTATAAATTCTGAGTCTAGAATTGTAAAGAAGCCAAAATCTTCTATGAGCAAATGCAGGGTTTTACCATAATTCCGGAGTGGAACAATCAGCATTCAAAATCACATGAAGCTAGCACTCTCTTCCTTGCCCCTTCCTCAATAAAACGATATCCACCCATGAGTCACAAGCCATTCATTTCCTTGGGCTTGGCGTTAGTTCTGCTCCTAAACTCTCATGAACCATCCGTGGATAGAAAATCAAATTAATACACAGGAGAGATTATCATTGTAGGGGATTTGTGGGAGCCAGACACTTTTTATGAGAAGAGACTGTCACCTCCAAGGATGTTATTTGAATCTGAAAAGAGGCGGTCATAAAGGAAGTGGAGCTGCTTTAATCTGCTGCTGTAGGGAGCTGCCACCCTGCTTACTGCTAGGCGGCCTCCCCCCATGGGCGGAATGATCACTCCACTGGAGAAAGCAGCTGAGGTTTGCAAGCAGTTCCAATTTTGCAGTTTCAGGAATGTGTCGGAGCTGCTGCAGCTTTAAGATGGCATTTCTCCCCCTTGCTGCTGTGGAGAGCCCCTGGGCTGGATGTGAATGGGAGTTTTGTATGAAGATTGTAGTTGAGCCAGAGCCACTTGGTAATCAGGGCAGCAAGGCACATTAATCCTTGAGGAATATACTTTACATACAGCTTCTCTCTCTTCTTTTAAAGTGAAAGTATAGGGAAAACTTCCCTATGCTGCCCTTGGTCTCATTTTAAGTTCAGCACTAAAAGCAACTTGATCTCCTCCGTCACTGTCTCCTTTCATAGATGGTAATTAGCACAGTATTGGGAGGCTGGCTGCAATGATATCCTTTGCTGTTAGAAAAGGGGAGCTGAGTAGGAATCCCAGTGATTGTTTGCTGTGTTGGTGACTATGATGTTGCCATGGGAAAGCTCGAGACTTGGGGAGAGTTTGTGTTTTGTTGGGCAAGATGCCAAGCTGTTGTGACTTATTACAGCCCTGTGAGTGAGTGTACTGAACAGTATCCTATGTAGCGATTCAAAGGGCAGGGTCGCTTTAATCAGGGGAGGACAGAGCGCTGAGTATTCACATGATGCTTTATTTCAACTTGGAAATGATAAACAAACCCAACATTTTGGTAGTTCTGGGCTTGGTCTTTTTACTTTGGAGGAAAACCAAGTCAATTCCTCGTGCTCACCCCAACTGAAAAGCAAAACAAAAATGTTTCTGCTTTACATATAAAGATCCCTTGTAAAGAATGGTGTGCTCTCAAATAACCACTCCACCCACAAATGCTAGTTCATCTTGATGCAGTCTCTAGAAAAGCAAAATTTCACAGGCTAAGTTGATTTGGTATGAAAAAAGACAAAAAACAAGCAAAAAAGAAAACTAAATAGGATAAGAAGATTTCTTCCAAAGTCAGACTCCGTGCATTCCTTGGCCTCACTTATCTAGAAGGTTCAGCTATTTGTACCCACAATAGAGGCAGAGTAGCTGACCCAGACTAATGTTCAGCCATTGTCCAGCCTTGTGAAAGGCAAGTTTCTGTAGAGGATATATGAAAATTTAATTTATAGATTCAAATAAAGGAAATTTCTGGAGCTCTGTGAGCTATTTTGCCCTCAGATCACAAAGGGAGCTTGCTCTCGCCCATTTTGCAGTAGTCAAGTCAGCCCTAATTCTTTAGGTGGATGCCAAGTCTCCATTTCATTTTGTGCTGTGTAGACATTGCCTAGAAGTTCCTTTGGAGCCAAGTCTTTTGAAGCTTTTTGATCCATTCCAGGGAACTCTTGGAAGAGGAGAGAAGAACTTCACAATTTCCATTTTTAGCCTAAAACAGATGTCAACATGTTAACTCTTCTTCCTTCGATATGTGGGCTTGAGCTTGTACAGTGATCACAAAGGCATAACTCAAGTGCTCCATTTTTTCCAGAATGTATTTTCATTGATAAACTTACAGAAAATATGTATTGCAGATAAAAGAAGCAGCTGCCTGTCTTGCAGCATAACATGAAGAAAGGTATGTTTCATATTCTGAAATACTAGAGTACAAGTTTCATGTGATGCATCTTAAATGTTCACTTTCTGAGAGTTTTGCCTTATCTTTTGGACACACTTTTTACAATATTGGTGTTTGTATTTGTTGCTTTGTGGTTTTATTTGGTTGCCAGGTTAGCTATTTATTTTGACCCAGTTTGACTTCAGAGGGGCATATTTTGCATAGACACTGATGTTTTCATCTGCCTTCATTTTCAGTTACCATATTTCTGAGTTCCAGTAACATTCAGAATGGTTAATCATACAAGCAGTGGACACCTTTTCTAATGCAAAAATTATAATAACATATGATACAAATATCTAACACAAATACACCATTTTGTTTTCATGCAAAATATTTTCACTGCTCTGAAAATCCTTTGTGCTCTGCCTATTCATCCTTTCCTCCCTGAAACCTTTGGAAAACACTGAATGAAGCTTTTATTGTCTCCATATTATTTTAAAATGCAATGGCTTTAATTTAGGAATATTACAATAAAATTTGAAAATTCCTTAAAAACATACAAGAGTGGTTTTCTTTCTTCTTCTTTTTTCTTTTTTTGCATTGAGAAATTTTTACAAATGGTGTAACTCTAACTCCTTTTCTCTAAGTGAGAATTTCTTGACCTAATAATGGTATTTCAGCATGTTATTCTCAGTCAGGGGAATTGTAGCCTTCAGGACTTTGGAATTTTCAAAAAGTGGTTGAGTCAGTAACTTCATGAATAGAAGCATAAACTGCATAACACAGAACAGCACAACACAGCATTAAACCCATGGAGATTCTTTTCTTTTTAATGATCTTTCATGCTGGAGGGAGCCATCTCTCTCTTCCAAATTCACTTCAGCACTATTGCAGCACATCCAAACTGGCCTTTTTCGCTATAGCCTATCCTCTATCCTTTGCCAGTCAAATTTCTAAAATGCAACTTTTTTTATCAATTCCATGCTTAAAATATTCCAATGGCACTCTCTGCCTACACCTAGAATTGTAAACTTCCTAACCAACTTTGAATTTAGAGGATTCCTGTGTTGGGGGACTCTAGACTTATTTGAAGCATGGATGTGATGGACATCAGCCTGACTTTTCATTCTGAGGAATGAGGGAGTGAATCTGGTATCAGCAATAAAGGCAG
Source organism: Geosciurus inauris (assembly GCA_004024805.1). Lineage (NCBI taxonomy): Eukaryota > Metazoa > Chordata > Mammalia > Rodentia > Sciuridae > Geosciurus > Geosciurus inauris. The sequence goes on along the minus strand of PVHX01000443.1, from coordinate 226,180 downwards.
TATCCCCTCCTCAGAATCGGAAAACTGATCAGGAGAGGCTTAAAGCTGACATGCAACTCAAAGGATGACTGAGATGGACAGATTCCATGGGTATTAAGGATCAAGTGGCCCTGTGTTGGATTGGAAAAATGTATACACATTGATGGTTAAGGACAAGTCTGTATCTTGGCACTCTCTTCCTTACACATAGTGATAGTGTGTTAAGTGTTGATAGGACTGGTTGATACACAGTAGTACTTCAGACTTTTTTAAAAAAATTTTCTCAGATACTCTGAACAGAGGTCAAACACTATAAAGAATATGTTGGCTCTCTAGGGTGAGCCTAGGAGTCAAACAGGTATACTCCAGCATTCTTTAGATATCAAAGAAAGCTAGGACACCATGCTTTACCAAGCTGCCCATCTGTGTCTTCTGAGATTCATTTTCTTGGATCTGTACTTATTGCACACTTATTTCATCTCTTTATTCAGCTCATCTTGTGCCAAAGCTGGTCACCTAGTCATTACTTGTAAGATAGATTCTTAGCATTGAAATAGTTCAATGGAGAAAAGGACTTTTCTTTCTTTGCTTTGTTTTCTTTCTGCTTAAGAAGTTTTAGATGGGTCACACTGAATTGTTAGAAGGACTGTCTCAGCAGTTTTTTTTACATTGTTGTTAATATATACTTAATCAGAACTAATGGAAAACTGATTTTCACACTCTATATTCTATACCCATTCAGAGGGAGAATTTACTATTATAGAGATGACTATAATTCCGGCAAGATTAGCAAGGGAAAAGTATCAATTGTACTTTGAGATTATATGATATTTTGACATTAGAGCAATTTCCATATTGGTAAGTTATGTGATACTTCTATAAAGTTAATTAATATACCACTATTAGGGGAAATTCATATGCCTGAGCAGGGAATTTTATCTCCTTTCAAATGTGTGATTCACATGCTATACTTTTTCACAGAGTGTTTTAAAGCATTAGAACAAAATGTCAAAATGACATTAATGATCAATGCTAACTGGACATTTGATAAATAAATAAAATGAGCCCTTGAATTCATTGTAAATTGTCAGAGCCCTTTTCGAGAACATTTTGCCAATATCTTTCAAGGGCTATAATAGTATCTGTGCCCTTTGCTTCAGTAATTTCACTTCTGGGAATTTCTCAGGAAAGAATCCAAAATATAAAAAATAAAAAAGTGATGTGCATGAAAATAGGAAAATAATTAACTAAAATCTACCTGTAAAAATATGAATATGAACAATTCTGGAGAATAATATATATAAATTATAATGGAAAGACTAAGACCATGTGTTTCAGTATGTCTTTGGTTGCAAGAACAGACATAGGCTTTGGCAAATCAAGGAAATAAATTTATTAGAAGGACATGGGGTCTTTGTATAGTCTAGGAAAAGTCTGGGTAATCAAATTTGTCAAGATAAGAAATCAGGGCAGCTCCAAGGCTCCTGGTAGCAGGAACTAGACAGGCCTGTCTCCAGGGCACCTTCTCAGGAGAGAATCCGCTCTAGCAGGTTTCTGTCCAGGTGCAGTCTCCAGGGAGTGAGGGCTCCTTTGGTCTGGCTGGAATCCTATGCCCATTTTGTGATCAATGTGACAACCCCACCGAGACCACCCACAGAAGGAGGGTGATTCTCCTCAGGTTAAAGAAATATACTGTACACAGAGAAGGAAAGAAAGGGTGCTAAGTGGAGCAAAACAACAGATGGACAATACATAGTGGATTTTTTCTGTTTATAATCCAAAGATAGTCATTTGACTAGAAACCTTTCCCATTGTATTATTGCAACAGACAACACTGTATGAAGTGACAGCATGAAAACAAATCCCTGTCTTTAAGTAGAAACTTCTTAATATCTTAATGAATAAAAAATAACTAATAGGGCGTGGTGCGGTAGTGCATGCCTGTAACGCATGCCTGTAATCTCAGGGGCTCTGGAGGCTGAGGCAGGAGGATCACAATGTCAAAGCCAGCCTCAGCAAAAGCAAGGTGCTAAGCAACTCAGGGAGACCCTGTCTCTAAACAAAACACAAAATAGGGCTGGGTATGTGGCTCAGTGGCCGAGTGCCCCTGAGTTCAATCCCCGGTACCCCAAAAAACAAACAAACAAAAAAAACCTAATAGGTATTTTATGAGGATTAAATGAAATTAAGTGAAATAGCATGTGAGAAAGAACTTTGCACAAGGCCCTGTACATGCAAAAAAAGTTCTTTTTAAACCCCAGTAAAGGCTGAAAGTTATGAAGAATGAGGTTACAACAGTTTATGTTGTAGCCAACAAGAAACTGCTAAGTTGCATACATTGGCAGGTGATAATAATTGTAAAACATGTGAATTATGATTCAATTTAGATTTTCTTTGCCAGTGCTATTAATTTATATAAGTAAACGTGTCAGCACCTGATGTACTGAGTGTGAAGTACAATTCATAAAGTAGCTGCTTAATTTTCCCAGCCCTAAATTTACTTGTTTGCCTTCAACTATGGCATGTATATTTTAAATGTCCAACAGTTAAGAGTTGTATCATGTAAGATAGGAATCAATTATATAAATTGTAGTGAGCAGACCTGAGAAATATAGTATTTGTTCATATCTTTTTGTCATGGACCATCCACAGAGTCACGAGTCATTCTGCTTTTAACCCATGTCAGGTAATGTAAATGATTGGTGTAACTGGGGTGTGTTTGTGGAAGGGCTCTACTCTGGAATCTAGCTGTTGACCTAAGGGGTGAGTACTGACAGAGAGGGCAGGGACTAGGGGAAGCACATGGAGGGAACCCCTCTTCTCCCTCTATGCACTTACTGGTTGTGAGTGTTTTCTAAATTCTGTGACCTACTTACCTCACTGTAGTTCAATCCTGGGACAGAAAAACTAGGCATTTATACAGATTGAGAATTTTTACTTTCTAGGAAGAAGGAATTAATTTTTGAGTAGTTGTATCTGTGTTGGTGTGTGTATACAGCTATGCCTAACCTGGAACCTAACAATGCCTGGGATCCTTGGCCAATTGGTATTAAAATCCTTAATATCAAAGGATTCATACAAAACCATGAGACTAGTTATCATAAACAAAAATGGGCATTTATTGAGTGCTCACTATTAGCCAGGAGTGGGGCTATGCATTTTATACTTCATCCTCAAAATAATCTGATGAGTAACTATTCCCATTGCACAGATGAGGAACTAAGGCATAGCATGAGTCCAAGAATCCAGAGTCAGCAGCAGATCCAAGAACTAACTCAAGTCTGACTCCAAAGTCCATACTTTCCACAGGGTATTATGATACCACCATCCTGGCAGTTCCCTCAGTCCCCTCCCTCTCCCACTCACTGCCCAAAGCCTCTGGGGCCCTGAGTCCCCTCTTATGATGTCATCTGATACAGGGATCCTCCCTTTCTTCCAATAGCTTATCTTCCCTCTGCTGACTTCCCTTCCAGCTCTTTCCACTGTGTGTATTGAATGCTCTTTTCCATAATAAATAAACTTCCCCACACCCTCAGTCTCTGCACACGGTGGGTGCTGCTTTTACCTCCAGTCTCCAGTGAGACCTGATTTTCCCCTAAGAACATTTCCTTCCTTTTGTTTCTTTCAGGTAGAGATGGGCAAGTCTGGTATAGCTCACTGGAGTTATCCTGGTTCCAAAGTGCCTCTCCAAACCTCTCCTTCCCCTCTGTTGTAGGTACCATCCTGTTTTATTGCCTTCGACCTATTTTGCCTCAGCTGTGTCTATATACCAGTCACTTCCATGCATTTACAGCTTGCCTACTCTTCTTCCCAATTCCTGCCATCATCCCAGCAGATCAGTATTCCTGAAAGAAACACTTCTGAACTCTAGTTACTAGTTTCATGACACTTTGTTTCCTTGGTGTTCACCTGAGAACTGATTCCAGTGTCCCCACTGAGAACTGATTCCAGTGGTCTCACCCTTGACCTTATCATCACCTCAAGCTGTCAACCTATGAAATCCCAAACTCAAATAGCACACTATCTCTTACCAACGTCCACCTTTCTTCTTTCCTCACTCTCTCTAAGCCTCTTTGTTAGACCTCAGCAGTTCTAACCTTTCCATGGTTTCTTATTCTCTCTACCTCCTCTTGATTTTAATGCCTGTTTTACACAAACTGAGCTTTATGGTCAGCATTAGAGTACTCTCACCAGAGTACTTTCAATTCCTTTACTTATTCCTTTTCTCCTTTGTTTTGGTTTTGAGTCCCAGAAGTGGATTTTGAGGATTTGAATGCAAGTAGTCTCCTTAGGAAGTGATTCTGGACGTTTTACATAATGGTAAGTGAGACAGAGAAAAGGGGGTGAGTTCAGAAGCAGGTTGCTGCTCTGGCAGCTGGACATCAAGTCAACTATAAGCCCTGGATAACATGAAGAACTTGTCTTGGAGCTGCCTGAGACAGGCAGGGCAGGATAGCAAGGATCTACCCACGTACATTTATGGGCAGCTGCAGAAGGTGACTTCTTCTTTAAGAACTTCTTGCCTGCCTTTTGTCTGAGAATCAGTCCTGCTCACACAGCTAGAGAAAGTTCCAGCTGCAGTGTGAATAAGTTGTCAGCATGCACAAGAAAGGTAGGTGCCTAGAATGTGGGGAGTGGCATTCTGCAGCATCTACCACATCCCAGTGGACCAGGCAGACCTCCAGTACTGGGTTGATCCTTAAAGCTGCCTCTGGTTACCAGCTGTACTTTCATATTATCAATGTATGGTTCCTGGTCTCAGCAGGACCCATAAAGACATGCTATAATCTTTTAACCTGTTACCTCTCTTTCATTTCCCTCAAGTTGTGAATCTGGGCAGACACTAAAACCCTCTCTAAATCATACTTCCTAATCTGTAAAATCCAGGTATTAAAACTGACATGGCTTTTTGTTAAACATTGTTTGATGAAATATATGTATATATATACTTTTACATTTATGTGTATATAACATGTATTTCATAACACATATAAAACCTAGTGCAATTTCTAACATATAGCAGGACTCAGTAGCTGTATTTTTATTTAGTTATCTTTTCATGTATAATCTCAGCCCTTTTAGCAAATGGTCTTGCCTGGTATAGTTCACACAGAAAACAGACTACTGGCCCTTATCTCCCCAACTTCTCAGCTCCCTCAGCAAAGAACACCTACCCCCATATTCACATTTCCTGAGATGCCAGGGGAGGCATGCTGTTTTTCCTGTTCAAGGCCAACCTTTATCTCAGCCCATTTCTACTCCTCTAGGACTTTACATCTTTGATTACCAGCATCCTCCTCCCAAACTTCAGCTTTTCCATTTTCACTGTTTCTCTGCAAAGAATTTTCTCTATATGATTATAACCACTTGGCACACATACATTTCATTTTTACTTTATCCCATTCAGAATATATAGGTGGCCCTTATTAACTGAAGTGATAGGAGATGTCCTTACAGCCCAGACTTGCCAAGATAGATATCAGTGTTGCACAAAGTCATGTTGTTTTCCACATACACCTTGGGGGAAAATACTAAATTAAGAAAAAAACAGTATTTTTCATAAAGTGTTTAGACCTTAGGATTGTGAAGACAAAAATGAGATTGACAGACTGTGCATAAAATTTACCTGAGGGACATACAATGTCTGTTCCTGTTTTAAGGCCCCATTTCACCATCGGTGTTGTCCTTCCAGTCTGCAACACTGAGTGCTGACACGGTGGACCACTTCACTAACGATGTACTATGGCATACATAGATTGTGAAAAGGAGAGAAGAGTAAATGCAAGTTCCTCCTAGACTGTCAGCCATGATGGAACAACTGGTCAGCTTGAAGCTGGTGTTTCCATAGCCAACGTGCTCATGGCAAGGCAGTGCCACAAGTGGGAACAAACAAAGCATTCTCTGAGAATTTGGACTCTGATTTTTACCAGCTCTATGCTCACTATAATCTCATAAGCCTTTCTAAAAAGGGAAAAGTTTTCTGTTTTTAAGACAGTGGTTAACACAGAGAAGAGAAATATTTCAAGTGACATTCATAGTGGAATACAGTCTGAAAAAACAAAAAAAACAGATCCAAAGAAATCTTGAATTTTATTCAATGGTTCCATTTTAGTAGTACCATTATTTTGAAACTGTCTATACTGCCAAATAAAGCTACTAACATATTAATGTTGCTAGCTACTATGATTTCAGCCCAAAATCAAATCAGAAAATCCTTTAATGTTAAATCTGAACTAAAATTCATGATTACTTTTTTAAAAATAGTGTTTTTGTTCACTAAAAATGCATGAAGTGACATCTGGGGAACAATGAGAACTCATAATGCCTAGGTTGTGGTCTCTAAAGATCACTTTTCACTGAAAGGAATCAGGGTTTTTTCACTGGAAGCTTTCAGGGATTTATGAAGAATGGGTGATGATTCCATACATGAAATCAGAAATGATCAAGATGTGCATCTTGTGTTCCAGTAAGCTAGGAAGACAGCAAAGACTGAAGAAGTCTTGTTCAATGGGAACAGAAACCAGTGTGAAGGGACAGAGCTAAAGACGCAACAGTTAGACTATCAGCAATAATTAGGATTGATTAAACACACTGAATACATAAAAATCCATATGCTCAAAAACCAAACAATAACAACAACAAAGCTTTCATTGTTCTTTCATCTGAAAATTAATACTTAAGGAGAAAAACTGAAGTATTTGTTTGCTTTTCCTTTAATAATCTTGTTTCCAAGGATCCAAACAAACTGGTTAAAGGCAAAGTTCTTTACAGAAGGATTTTAGCTACTGAGTATGGAGGGGAAAAATAGAAAATGACCATTTTGCAACCTTCTTCCGAAATAACTAATTTGGACAAATGAGTCGTTATGTGAAAGAATTTTACAGTAGCTGAATTTAGTTGTCACACCTGAATTTGCTGATTAGTCAGAGCATCAGATTGGGTCAAACTAGCATTGGGTGCTTCCTGACGTGGTAGAAGAAGCAGCACCATTTATCAAGTATTCTTGTCAAAATATAAAAATAAAAAATTAGAACTGGGATCTAATTAAGCATTACAGTTAAATGCTAGTTCCTAACTCCTAGGCAATATGGAGATAAAGGAGTTAGGAAATGATCTTTGAGAAAGTAAACAGATAAATGTGCACTGTGGGACATTTTACAAGAAAATTGACCTGATTTCTTTGGTAAGTCAAAGGTCTAAAGTAAAATAATGTTGAGATTGAAAGGGGAGTGCTCCTTTAGACTATAGAAACTTAAGACACGTGCTAAAGTGATGTGCAGACCTTGTTTAGATCCTGAGACTAAAAAGCAACTATAAAAAAATAACTTTGAGACAGCTGGTATATTTGAATATGGCTGTGTTTTAGAAAGAACCAAGGCATTGTTAATTTTTTAAATATAATAATTACATTGAGGTTATATAAAGAAAATATGTTATCAGAGATATATGCTAAATAAATAGGGGTGAAATTATGTCTAAGATTTGCTTTAAAATACTAAAGTAGCAGCAACAATGTAGAGGGTAAATCAAGTGACATGATTATATTACAAATTATTGAATCTGGTTGATGGGTGTATAGGGTCTTCTGTTATCATTCTGTTACTTGAATACATTTGAAATTTTTCTTATTAATCTTTATAAAAGAGAAATAGAAAAACAAGTCTACCTTCTCTGATTAACATCTTAAATATTTACATTTTAAAATTAATTTTTGTGTTTCTATTTGTGTGGTGCTGGGGATCAAACACAGGGCCTTGTGAATGCTAAGTATGTGCTCACCATTGAGCAACACCCCCAGCCCCTAAATTAAATTTTAAGTTACAAATTTTAAATTACAACTTTCAAGGGAAATTTTTAAGTGGAAAAGCCATTGGAGGTCACTCTAGAAAGAGTTTTCACTTCCACCATCTCTCAGCATCAGCTAGGGTCTGGCCCAGCCTCAGCCTTTCCCTTGCCAAAGCTATCACTGAGGTCAATGATGCTCTTAAGCCAAACCAAGCTCGTAGTGCCTGTGATGTATGCAGGTGGATGGACACGACTCATTACTTTTAATTATAGAAAAGCTTAACAAAATTGGCAGGGCACCACAGCAAGTATTCAATTCATGTGAGGGCTCTATGAGGCGCTGAGTGACTGAGCAGCAAGCATTTATCCTCTCTCAGTTTTCCCATCTGTGATGTGGATGCAATATAGTTTTGCCTTTATTGTTCAGGAGCCTACTCAAATATCTTGAATTCTTTTTTGGCCACTAACCCAAAGAACTTCCTTCTTTTTATTAAGATGCAGTACAATTAGCAAGGTAAAATGTTATGTTTATGTTTTCATGTTAAGTTTATGCTTTTAAACAATAAAAGTAGTTGCTGTATATTTTCTCTGTTATTTTTATTCTCACTTGACCACTGAACTTTCACCTTTGGAATTTATGCACTTTAGGGTGATATTTTTTCAATTTACTGGCCATGACTTGGTCATGAAATCAAAATAGTGAGTTGCAACTAACATTTAAAAAAATGAAATGGAATACAAAAGAAATGAATGTGTTGCATACTGTAGAAGTATTATTTTCGAAACTTTTGTTCCGTATGTGTGTGTACTGGGTATGATATAAAGTGTGTTTCTTGCTGTGGGTGTTGGTAAAAAAATAATTTGAAGCCGGGCATGGTGATGCACACCTGTAATCCCAGCACTTTGGGAGGCTGAGACAGGAGAATCACAAGTTCAAAGCCAGCCTCAGGAATAGCAAAGCATTAAGTAACTCAGTGAGACCCTGTCTCTAAATAAAATACAAAATAGGGCTGGGGATGTGGCTCAGTGATCCAGCACCCCTGAGTTCAATCCCCGGTACCAAAAAAAAAAATAGTTTGAAAGTCTTAGTTATGGGGTGTATGAAATGTACAAAAACAAATGTTACAAATTAATAATTTTAAATTTACTTGAGTATCAATAATTACAAATTTACTTGAGTATTACTATTAGGACCACTCCATTATCATTTATTTTTAACACCACCATAGAGAGAGGGAGAGAGAGTGTGTGTTTCAGTGGCAAATCAGGGGTACTTTGATTGGACCACAATGTAGTTTAATACTTGGTTCGGATTTTATCAGATAACATGGCTGTATTTTTAAAGAACTTTTGTGCTGCCAGTTTAAGTAATAAGGTAGGCTTCTGAGGGTCTTGGGATGAAACATTTCAGATGGTGGCCTTCAGTTTTCAGGGCTTGCTTTTGGAGAGAGCTCTATGGCCATCAGTAGAGTACAGTAGCATGCACCCCCTCCTGTTTGCAGCTCATATCATTTTGGGCATGCAGAAAGCATTGTCAAATGTATGTGGTGTGAATCTGGACTTAGAAATTAATTTGAAAAATGCCAATTCATTTGTTTCTGTAAATGTAAAGCATTTTAATCCTGGCCATCTGTTTTCAGTCAGTTTATCTGTGGCTTTTCTATTACTCTTTAAATTCTCTTTTAATTATCAGTGTGTTCAGATAAACTCTGACTATTGCAAAAGTGCATTAGTAATCAAATTAAATTTGAATATTAAAAGTTAATTCCAAACGTAGTACAACTTTCATTTACCTGTTATCTCAGTTTTGGAGAAGCTGTCTGACTAAAGCTTAGTAAAACACCATCATTTGAAAATGGGCTTCTGTGTCTGGGATAAATTCCTAAATATTCTCTTAGATTGATGCAGTAGTCATTTCACTGAATTGGATCTTCTTGACCAAAGAGAATAAAATTAACTTGCATTCAAATACTTCCTAGTAAGTATTCCTGGTGGTTAAATGCATGGAGTCTTAGAATCAGACAACCTGGTTTCCAAATCCCACGCTACCACTTAGTAGCTTTTTTTTTTTTCTTAAATAGCAATTGAATCCAGGAGTACTTTACCACCACTGAGTTACACTGCTAGCCCTTTTTATTTTTTATTTTGAAACAGGGTCTTACTAAGTTGCCCAGGCTGGCTTTGAACTTGCTCTCCTACCTCTGCCTCTGAGTAGCCTAGAATATAGGTATGCACCATTACACCTGGCTACTTAATAACTCTTCAACCTATAGCCTTGTATATTTTTGTTGTTTGTTTTTTATCTGTGAAGTGGAACTAATGAGAGTACATACTTCAAAGTGTTAATAATTTGAGACAATGTATGTGGAGGCTAAAGTACAGTCCCTAACACATTATAAAGTGTTCAGCACTTTGTTTGTTTGTTTATTCCAAAGGAGATACTGCTTTTTTTCAGAATTACATGGAAACTGGCTGAGTTTAGAATCTTTCATGTGTGCAAAGTTTGCTGACTACTTCTGCATAAACAGTGAGCTTTCTGGGAAAGAGTGATCTCTGCCATCTCTTCCCTTTGGAACTTCCCGTGGTCCTTCCTGAAACAATAATTTGTTCATAAGTTGCTTGTCACAAGATTTTGTTCATTCAGCTACAATTGATGAAAATGGCAGATTTTCACAAGATGATTTTCTATTTCTTTCCCTTCTACCTCACATTTACCAAATGGTTTGGTATTATGGGTGACCACATCTTTATAACTAATTGATGAGATACACTTAAAAAATCAGTACCTGTTTTCTTACCTTTGATATGAGAACATCCTTGTTCCAAAGGGGAGAAAATTCACAATCCGAGCTGTTTGTAATGTGTCCCTGGAGCCAGCATTGTTTGCAAAAGAAAAGTATTTAAGCTTGGCATTTGTCTGAGTTCCCTTATGGTATACTTAGTTCTAGGGGAAAGAACTGCTTTGGGGCAAAGATAATTAAGAATGAATACATCAGTCTTTTGAAGAAACTTTAAAAATGAAACATAAGCTAAATGCTGAAAATAATACTTAAAATTCATTGATTTTCCTCCACAGTAATTTCTGAAATTTGGGTATTCAGCATTTATTCCAGCTACAGTTGAATAGACAACTGTATTGGGTTGTTCTGGCCTGAACAACCAAAGTTAAATAAAAGGCTAAGAAATTAACCAGTCATCAGACTGCAAGATTCTGTATATTGAGGTCATTTAGAATTCACTGGGTCTTTCTATAGTTTTCTACTTTGCAAATACATGAAATCTTCAGTATTTCAAATTTTATTTAAAACCTGTTCAGATATGGCTTTGTTTCACTTTAGCTTTCTCAGGTTGGGCTGCCAGATGAAGATGACATGATATCAGGGTGATTATTGTTCTGTATACTGTTATGTGGGCTGTCAGACTGTGCTCACTTTTTTCAGCCTGATGTTTTTGAGGGTCTTTACTGCTTGAGTCTTCCAGGCTGAGGTTTTGCTGTTGTTACTGTTGCTATTTCTTTTTAGTTTGCTATGCTTCAAATCACCTCTTTTAGTAAAGCATTCGACATTTATATAGTTATTATCTTAATATGCATCAAAAAGTTGTATGATTTAACATGCTTCAGATGACCAGAAATGTGACCCTATCTCTTTATTCCTTTTCAGCATATGAAAGACTGAGGAATATTGTTCCTCCTACTAAATTTCAAAGATATATCATTTTATAAGAATGGTTACAATTAGTTATTTTTTCTTCCTATTTTAGTCTGCCACAGGCTCATACTTAGATTAAATAAGTGAATTAAAATGTTTCAAATCTTTAGTTTGTCCAACATTCACAGTGAACTGGGCAAAAACTTTTATTAGGGATGCTATAATAGTAAAAATGTAGATAGTTGGGGGCTGGAGTTGTGGCTCAGTGGTAGAGCACTTGCCTAGCATGTGTGAGGCACTGGGTTCAATTCTCAGCACCATGAATAAATAAATAAATGTCCATCAACAACTAATAAAATTCTTAAGAATGTAGATAGTTGGTACATGACAAAGGTAACAGCATATATATTTTCAGAGACATGTTTGAAAGCATACATAGTTGTACGTGACTTTGTAGTCCTTCAAAAAATGTCTCTACATCTAAGTTATGGATAACCTTTTAAAGCATGGTCTATGGGATACATTTTTACTTTCTATTAAAAAAATGTAAAACTACAAAATCCATCAACAATGATCAACCCATACACTAGATCTTTCTCTAACTTGAACTGGCTCACAGATGCCTCTTTTGTAATTCATGGCTGCCTTCTGTAGCTTTGCTCCCTGTTTCTCCACTTGTTTTGTATCACAGTCTTATAAGCTCACACCGTGCTGTGAGAAGAACACTTATTCATGAATTTGCTACCATAATGATAACCATATTCCAATGCACTGACAGGAACAGAGGGTAGAAGATGAGAATGTTTCTGTGAAGAACAAGCTAGTCGTGCAGTGTTGCTCTGAGTGACTAATCCAACTAAATGAGATTTTGGCAACAGATTTAAAAGGAAATTTCTACATAAGAGAGGAGTGGTAGAGTAGAACAGTGGAAAGAACATGGCCTGCTCTCATTTAATAACTGGAAGGTTGTGTAAGAGGAATTAATTACACCTGGCCTCATTTTCTTCATCCTTAAAATGGAATAATAATATCCATTCTATACCATTATGTTAAGATTAAATGAGAAAAAGTGTAGCATTTAGTTTAGTGGACAATACATAGTAAACATTCAGTAGATGAAAATTCAGAATGCTCTTCTTTTTATGGAGTCTTCATATTCTTGCTCTCTAAAATGTTAATTTGAAGGTGCTATACAGCACTCAAATCTTAGGATTTTGTGATAAAGAATTTTTTTTTAACATTGGACCAATTGCATTATACACTGACTTTTTGACTTTTTGTTTTATATGTGTGTGTGTGTGTGTGTGTTACTGGAAATTGAACCCAGGACAATTTATTTTGACACAGGTTCTCACTAAATCACGCAGGTTGGCCTTGAATTTGTGATCCTACTGCCTCAACCTCCCAAGTAGCTGGGATTGCTGGCATGTGCCAACAGGCCAAGCAATACCCTGTCTTAATCAATAGTAAATATGATCAGTGGAAGAGAAAAAAAACTAGCTTCTCTGAATTCATGCAAGGATGACAGCAATAGTTCTGTGCTATAAGGTAAACTGGTACATAAAAACAGCATCCAGAGATCATTTGTTATATGAGGAGACAACTTTGGTAGTCAGGTATTCCTAAAGATTTCTAAGAACAGTTAGTCAGGTATTCCTAAACATTTCAGTGTTTTTCATAATAATATATGAGTGTTAAAATGGAGACTCATGTGCTGCATAAAGATAGGCTGCAAAACATGAATTTATGGCAAGGGACAGCCACCTCTCTGAGAGGCCAGCCACACATACTGCAGGGGCTTTTGGGGAAGGTGGCATACATCCAGGAGGCAGGGGTAGTAGTAGTGTACAATTGTCCTTTATAATGAGAATCACACTCATCCCCTTTATAGATGCTGGTTGGCAGAATATTTTCTGAATAAAAGGGTGGTATGTAGGTGTGCATATACAAACATCACACATATACACACAAGAGAAAGAAGGCAGTTATAACTTATAAAGCTCCTTCCAAAAAAGATCCCAAAAGGCCTTCAGTAAAATAATACCAGTTAAAAATAAAATAGAAATTTCAAAATGAGAGGGAAGAACAACATACTAAAAAGAGAATATTAGGTCATACAAACTAAGATTTCACTCATTTGAATGTGCCTTTTCTGAAACCTCAATAGTGTGAAATGTATCTCAGAGCCAGGCAATAAGCAAAAAAAAAAAAAAAAAGCCTGTGAAGAATTAATACAGATGTTCTCAGAAAACTCCTTAATTCTCTTTTCTTTACCCAAGGAGTTAAGTTTTCATGCCTTCAAAAAATAGACACTTTGGATAGTTCACCTGTAAAAATTATACTGCTACATATTAAAAGTGATAAGAATGATAAGATGGCATCAGAAAAATTACAGAAGCAAAATAAAATAAAACAAAAGCCCCATAACTGAAGGTTATGGCATGTAGCATTACAAATAGAGTGACCTTTAGGGACTTTGCTATCACACAGAACAGTACAATAGTTATTGTGAATAATAGTGGTTCCAATTTATTTAGATATAGGTTGGATTACAGGGCAGATCATTTTTGAGAAATCAGACAGTGGATAACACCATTTCACAAAGATTTTCATCCCAATTTTTAAAAGTAATAAAAGTTGGTAAATATCAAATATCTAAATTTTACTTACCTGAAACAACATCTCATTAGAATTTGTGAGGATTTATAATGCATGTATGGACTAAGGAGATGGAGTGTGGTTCTAGTGGTTCTAGCAAAGTGAAGCACATCAGATCTTGAAATCCCAATAATCTTACCAGTTGGCTTGGTCATGCTGCTTCTGTCAAGCTAGCCTGGCAACTGGCTATCCATGGGAGGAGCTGTGCTTATTTTAGGTCTCAGAGAAGAAGCAGGATAGAAGCAACAGTTATTTTGACAGCAGCACTAACATTAGCAGCAGCAGCATCAATTACTATTTAATGAGCCACATTCTCCCCACTGTCTCTTTCAAGCCACCAGGGTGCCATTTTGTGCAATAGAGTGGTTAATCCAGTGGTATTCTACTGGGTTGAAAGAGCGACTGCATCTCCTTCAGAGTTCAACTTATTACCTGAGAGTGAGACAGCTTTTGGAAGAATAAAAAGCCACTAAGTGCCTCCAGGGCATTAGATATTGCCCAAAATACCAACACTATCACATTGTTCTCTAGGACAAAATGGACATCAACCATCAAGGAAAGGTGGTCTGAGGGTACTTGATGGTCATTCTTAGCTAAAGGTAACAAAGGAATAAAAATAAACTGCTTTTAATTTCAGGGAAGAGGGAAAGGTGGGAGGATTTTTAAGGCTCTTTCTAACTTTAATTTTGCTTGATTCTAGTTATTAATTTAGTTAGGATTTATGCCCAGACTACTTCCAAACATTTTAATTAGCAATAAATAAAAAGAAACAGACATTTGGTCATAAAAATACTTCAAAGTCATCAAAGAAAGGAAGTTCTGCACCTTTGAATGTATGATGTGTGTACCCAGTTACTGAGAATGTTAGGCACAGCAAATAAATGATGCCAAATAAAATACTCGCTCTCAAAAATTGATCTAGCTATATTACCCTGTTCTATCTACATTATTTTATTTCACAGATTCCCTCAAAACTGTTCCAAGTTAGCTAGGTTTATGAATATTTATGAATTTAAAACCCAGAGTAAGATGTTTAATGACTACCAACATATCAAATTGTACCCTTAAGTTTGGTGTTTTTAGTGATTTAGAAAAGCAAATTAAGAGCATTGCATTTAATTTATAGATTCATTGAAAATATGGACTCTGTGTTACAAATACTCAGCAACTACAAGTTGATCGTTCATTCACTCATAAATCACATGGGATTCCACAAACATTTATGAAATGCCCATGAGGATTCTAGACAATCCAGGTACAATGGTCTATATATTCTAGTTAATTTTGTAAGCTGGCTAATTATACAGAAGTGTGCTTATCCTTTAGCCTAATAGACTCAGAGTTAAATAAAAGTGGTGTTACTTAATTCCCTGCATGGAGTTAAAAATATTAACCAAAAAGTTGTGATCTAAATACAACATTGTATTCCCAATTGTGGTTTTAGAAAGCCAACTTTGAGATAGGACTAAATGTTTTGATCTCCTTCCAAGTATTTTTCTACCATTTTGTAAATTTAGGACTAAAGTACTAAAATTGAATATAAGTCTCGAAGGTGGTCAAAAAGTGAAGCGGGCTTCACCCACACCATAGCCACCTTTCCCTACAACAGCTTTCTTTTCTTTTTTCTTTTTTTCCTTCAACAGCTTTCTGACCCTAAGTGCCACAACCACAAAATTAGGAAAATACAAAACTAATTATCATAACATATGTAGTAGGGCTCAAAACATCTTCAGCCTTTTTTATTTCTTTTAAAACAAGGTCTCTCCCAGCTGCCCAGGCTGTGCTCCAACTTGATTCTCCTGCCTCAGCCTCCTGAGTAGCTGGGATTACAGGGATGTGCCACCATGTCCAGCCACAAAAAGAGTATATGTTTTTTTACTTTAAAATTTAGATTCCATGTTCAGGTATCATCATTGTAGAATTACTTTCGTTTACATATACAATATGAAAACCTTTTGAATTTTGCCAAACTTTCTGAAAATAATTTAAATTCATAATATGCAAGTGTTGCATACTACACATTTACCAGCCTTGTAGCTTAATTTAAATTCACATTGGAGGCTTCTGAAGAGTTGGACTCCAGAGTACACGAACGGTGACAGTGTAACCATTTGCTGCTTTTTAGCAATTAAGTTTGAATCATACAGGCTGCATGCTTCTCTGTTTTATACCTTACTCTAGATGCTAACCAATTAACATAATCTGTAAACCATTAGATATCCAACCTCCAGTAGCAGTCCCCTGATCTTGTTTAAAGATACTATACATTTGCTCTGAGCTGTAAATTAATTTTTGCGATCAAGTATTCCCTTATATTGAACAAGGATAGAATGTTTCCTGTGGTTTTTCAGGTGGTTTCCAAGATTTGTCATTCAGATTTATAATATCCAATGTAAACATTTCAGTGACATGGTAAAAAGTGTTTCAGGATAGAGTTCTACTTAGTTTCAGAGTTCAGGTGGGGCCCTTTCAGCATTAAATGTCTCAGTTCCACAAAATGGCAAGCAGAGCGCACTTTATGATTTAGCTGATAAGCCCTTCCTTTCATACACGTGATTTCGTATTGATACAGAGGACTGGTTTTCCCCTTAACTTTTTAGCCACTTAATCTCCTAACATGGAATTAAGCAATAAAATGTACGAGAAGAAAAGCACTATGATGTTAAGAACATTGAAAGATAATATTGATACTAGATTCTCCCATTCATCAAGGTGACTGTGAGTATTTAATGACTGCTTTGTAGTCCAATTACTGTAAAATAATCTACTTACACCAGATTGACTATCAGGGCCATTCCAGTTTTGTTATGTTTTGATTCTAAAATAAATGCTATATTTAAAAAATCCATACTCTATTAGGAAATTTTGAGAGAAGACAAAAAACAAAAATCAAAATAAATGTTTTAATTGTGCATTTAGGTAAAATTAAGTTGTCTTAATTTATTTTTTACTTAGATTGCCAGATCCAGTAAAGGGACCACTGGAAAGGCACTGGCCACTAGTAAGGCACCAAACTTTGAATTTTGCTTTGCTTTAAAAATACTATCCCATCCAAGGAGAGAAGTAGACATATGCATTCACATAATCCCCTTTACATCCTCCAGAGGGGTTTCATCAGATGAATTTCCCCCAAAGGGCCTCTTAGTTACCCTCAGCTTCTCTCTGGGACATATATATTTCTGACTGTGATCATTTGTTAAAGAGAACTTAGCAGATGTTATTAATCAAATACATTTAAGAGAGCTATTGCTTTTCACTTTTGTCCTATGATGTAACACTCTTACAATAACAGGTTGTCTGGGGCCTTTTTATGAAACCGTCTGATGACAATAATCTATATTCTTGTAAGCTCAGTTAGCTTCTTTTCTTCTTCTGATCTGATAAGTGCCAGTTGATTATTCCTTTGCACAGTATTTCTGTTATGTCAACTTTCATCCTTGTCCATGAGGCTGCTCTCCCCTGTGGGGTACACAGTTATCCACGACTGCAAATTTGAGGGCCACATTGAGATCACTGGCTAATGTGCTGACCCTATAAAGATAAGTTTAAATTGCTTAATTCAATATTAAACTGGTCAAGTAGATTTCTGCCCCAGATATAGACTAAGAAAGAGAAGTCAGATTAGGAAGTTTGTTTAGAACAAAAGTTATCTTCAATCCTCTCCACATACTTAATTTTCTCAAGACCATATCATATACATTGGGGAATTAGCATCATTATTTATTCAATAAACCTTAATTAGTAGCTTATTTTGCGATAAATTTGTAATAAAAATAAAAAATGAATGGTACTATCCATACTTCATTGAATGCATACTACATGCTATATTCTAGGATCTTTTTATATACTTAGAATAATAATTTCAGAAATTAAATCTCTTCTTCATCTAGTGGGATTTGTACTCTGAGAGAGTGCAAAAGCAAATATTTATGATATGTGCTACAATAGAAATATGAGCAGAGGTAATTTGATAAATGGGTTAAGAGCAAAGAATCATCACTAATTTAGATTGTTTGAATCCTCACTCAATCCTGGCTCAGTAGCTGTGTGACTTTGGACAAGTTCCTTAACCTTTCTGTGTGATTCAGTGTTGTTTGTCAAATGAATACTATGAGGATCAAGAGATATGGTTGCATAGGTTGCATATTCCACTGCTGTACACAGCCAGATGTGGCAGTGTTCAATAGTCAGTGATGATAGCCAGTCACAGGGTACTGATGAGAATTAACAGAAAAAATATTTTACAAGTGCTTAAAGCATGTCAGACATATTACAGTTTCTGAGTAAATTTTTTTAATTATAAAAGGATGAGTTAGAGGAACTGAAAACACCAATTGTTTTTTGTTGTTGTTCTGTGCCTGAACCCAGGGCCTCATGAGTGCTAAGCATACACAGTATCACTAACTTGAGATTTTTCAAGGAAGATAAGACACTAATCCAAACTCATGTTGTTCTTTCATTAATTCCATAATCATGACTGTTAATATTCCCTCCAAAATTATACTACATTGCTAACAGAGTTCTGGTGCTACATAGCAGGAAATCAAAAATTGTCAACTGAACTGACTGGTGTCATATGTGCTTTGGCATCATCAGATGGATGTTGACCCTCAAAGGCCAGAAGCACTATTCCAGTCGTAAGGAAGCACTGCAGATTCACTGTTAGACTTCCAAATCTCACCTCTGCAAATGGCTTAACAAGTCAGTATTGAGGACCCAAAAGAAAAACCTAGTATTTATCTGTAAAGGCTATATACATGTACAATTACACTATTGGTGTGACTCTGCATCATGTACAGCCAAAGGATTGAGAAGTTGTGCTCCATTTGTGTACAGTGTGCCAAAATGCATTCCACTGCCATGTATAACTAATTAGAACAAATTTAAAAATAAAATAGAAGGGAGATCAGTGGAATAGAAGAAGAGGAACAGGGGGAGGGAAAGGGGAAGGACTAGGGCATGAAATTGATCAAATTATACTGTTTTATTGTGAGAATGTATGAATATATTATAACAAAAAAAGAAGAGGTAGAAATCACAGGAAGAGAACAGGCCAAAGATGGTGACATGTTCAATAAGGACTATGTGGCATTAGATATCAGCAGGTGAAAATCCACGTGGAAATACTGGGCAGTTGAAAAAATGAATCTGGGACTCTGAAAGGATTTATATCCAGGAACAGTGGTTTCGAAGTGACATGTATGTCTTTGAAGATAAAATTCATAGAGGCAGAAAATGGAAAGCAGTGCTCCGTTAAGGGACAGCTATAGTTTGATAAGTGGAGAAATGGTTTCCCTTTACCTGGTAGGCAAGGAAGAAAGGCGTTTTAAAAATGAAAGTGATGTGACATGGTATCAAATGCTACAGAGATGTAGGAGGTTTGATGAAATGAAAATGGAAGTTTGATAAGAAGAATTTACGTGGCGGCATAGAGGGCAAAATGACAAAGACTTTCAGTAAAATTTCGAGAATATAAGACAATTGCGGATTGAGTGGGAGACAGGAAAGTGGAGACAGCATTTGTAGAAGACTCTTTCAAAAATTTTGATGGTGTAAAAAAGAAAGTCCACTGGAAGGTACTTAGAGACCAGAACCTCAATTTTTTTTTTAGATTACAATAATAAATACATTTATCAGGCAGAGATAAATGAGCAAGTGGGGAGGAAGAGATTGAAAATATCAGAGAAAGCAGAAGTAAGTCTCCAGCATATTAGAGTCAATCAAAAGTGATCAGCCATCCTTATAAACCCAATTGGACTTCAAAACATGGAGGACAAGTACTGGTTGGTCTAGTGGACTCATGAGTCAATGAGTCCCTCCTCTAGCTGTTTTATTTTATCTTATTTTATTTTTGCAATGCTGAGGATTGAACCCAGAGCCTCATTCATGCCAGGCAATCTCTCTAGCATTGAGCTATATCCCAGGTCTCATCTTCTACCTCTTTAAACAGGCCTCTAACACATTTCCCACATTTTTAAAGGTGGAGACTCAATCTCAGCAATTTTCAGTGGCTTTTGTTTTGTTTTGTTTTTAGTAATTTTTAGTTCTTTGAGAGCAAAAGGACACATTCATTAGTGTTCATTTTTACTTTTGGTGAAAAATATTATGAAACACAGTGTCTGAATTTAATTTTTGTTAGTATGAGGGCATCTCGTGGCTGCTTGATATCCCCTTCCTCTATCCACACCAAATGCCCTTGTACACATTGAGGAAAATAGTACCAAAGTCACACATTTATGATAATCATGCTCAAGAATGAATGTCTCTACTTCATTTCTGATTAATAAACTAACGTGAGATTAAAGTAGACAAGGTGGACTGTGTTCACATTTTTAGTTTTGAACAGAAAGGCCTACAGAGTGTTCAACAAATCTGCAGTGAACAAAAGAGAAAAAAAATAAAAGGCAAAAAACTCTACACCTTGACAGTTACCATCTCTTTAGTTTATGGCTTATTTAGCTTTCAATTTTATAAGTGATCAAAAGTTAAAATTTGTGGATTACACAATCTTTTGTTTGCCCTTGTTGATGGATTGGTTCCTGCTTTCCTGAGTTTTTAATGGAAACAATTATATCATATAAGAAACTATCTTGCTTGTTTCTATTCCCTGGCATCCTATATGGAAAAATATAGCAGTTAGTTGAATTGTCTGCTAGAAAGTGGCCTTTAAAGGAGAATATAAGGGAAAGAAATTTTGCTAGTGTATATTTTAAAATTGAAGTGAAACAGGGAGAGAGAGTGAAGGGGGATGTTTAAATTTATATTCCAAGTTTTAAAGATTATTTACTAATTCTTATGAGGAAAGTTACAGTTACCTCTGAACTGTGTAAATTTTTTGAGGTCATTTAGGTTGGAATTATAAAATTAAACATGATTACAGACTATAGGAAAATGATATCTAACCTTGGCTAAATTGCCAAAGCAGAATTTTCTAACTAATTTAAATTAAGACATCTCACTCTTTCCTGTGTGATTCAAAGAGCATTTTAGGCAAAACAAACAAACAAGAAAAAACTATGTCATTGAATCTACACTATGAGTAATTTAAATAGAAGTAGCTTTTAAAAACTAAAAGACCCAGAAAATTGTTGTCAGCTTTGATTCTGCTTTAATTGTGAAGAATTGACTTTTCCTGGTCCATGATAGTGGATATCAATATACTTGGTTCTACCTGGTAGATATCATCCTTGAAAAGTTGAAATGAATTTTCAGATTGAAAATTAATTTAAATCAATTCAAATTGCTTGAGTTAAAAGAATTATGATGTGAATTCTCCTGCACAGTGGAGAAGGTCTCCATAATGGTCACTCCCCACTCCAACTTCATACACACAGTCTTATTTTAAGTTCTGATTTGTTTTGTTGGGGTGATAGTTTTTCTGTTCAGTAGGCCCACAGGTTTTACACTGGAGATCTCCTTGATTTCACTGCAAAATTTGTGACACCCTACCCAAATCAAAGCCATATCTTAATACTTTTGATAGCCAAAGTTGTTAATTCAGCTGATAAATGCAGCAAAAAGCTATACTTTTTAGCTTTTATATAAAGGAACTATGGAATAAAGAGCTACTTTTCCCCTAAGCAGTGTTTCCTACTGTCCTGCCCAGATCCCAGGGAAGCCCTAGCCTATACTCTGCAGCTCCGCTCCTGGTTGTGTCCCGTCCCCCAGCCAGAGGTGTCCTGGACCCCTGCAGGAATATGTATTCCTTGCAGCAATGCTAGCACCCTCCTGGACAAATGCTTAGTGTTCCATCTTCCCCTTCCCCCTCCCCCACACGCTCATGTGGCTGCTTGTGGGAACTACAGCTCCCATGTTCCTTGGGTTGTTGAATCTTTTAAATACACCTCTAGCCTCATGATAATCACGTTGAATGTTTGGTTTTGTGAAACATTTTAAAACAAAATTCTAACTGTGCATGATTTTAAAAGCTGCAAATAGTAAGTATATTAATTTGCATCTTAATATCATGTACTCAGTACATTTGGGGCTACCCCTGGAAGTGTTAGTTCCTAGTTCCTCTGAGAGTGAAAATGATATATAATGCAATCTTTTAATACCAAAGACACGCCAGGTATTTAGGATATAGAAATGAAGTACCTGCTCCTCTGGGAGCTTACAGTTGACAATGGGATATAGATGTGATAAATGAAAAAGGTTAATACCACAGAATAATATTATGTAGATCAATTAAACTAGTGACAAATAGCACCAGAGGGAAAGTCTTTAGCTATCACTTATCATTATAACCCCCCCCAAATGTTCTAGTTCATGTTGCAAATAGAGGAGCACCCTGAGAATTGTGTGGTCATCTTCAGGTAATAAAATAACATGTTGGAAGGCAGTGAGTCCTCTATCATGGGGAGGTTTCAAGTTCATGACCCTCTGGAACATCCATCTCCAGTGTTGTTGATGTTTTGTTTTGTTTTTTGGTACTGGGGATTGAACTCAGAGGTACTGGACCACTGAGCCACACCCCCAGTTGCTTAGCGCCTCACTTTTGCTGAGGCTGGCTTTGAATTCATGATTCTCCTGTCTCAACCTCCCAAAGTGCTGAGATTATAGGTGTGCGCCACTGTGTCCAGCTTGTACATGTTTTAAGATCCCTTTCAAGTACAAATTTCTGTAATTCCATGAAAGAATCCCTGATCTCCTTGGGAGGAGATGAAAAATAGAGAATACAAAAATGGGAAAAACCAGTAAGAAAACTAGAAATGGAAGAAAGAAAAAAATTTTGATATTGTACAGGTCAGGAAAAGAAAATTCATTAATGATTTCAAGATCTATGGTGTTTCACTCAGCAGGAAACATACTCCTGTGAGTTGAGGTGGGGAAGTTACTGGCAATTCATTGCTTTCTTTTAAAGTCTTCCTTTAAAAAATTAAATAATTTTAGATTATTGCCCCCTTTCCATGAGAAACAGAAGACCAGTTAAAGTGGCATGCATACTAATTTTTCTGTTTTCATTTGACTCCACCTACCAACTACACCATGTCTGCTTTCCAAAATTAGTTTGGAAAGCCCACAACCTGTGTCTGACCTGGGAAAAATAGCATAGCAGTTCACACCTGGAATAAAAGACTGATTGTATGTGAGACTGTTAATGGTTGTGTAGAGCTGTATCTCTATATGGATATATTTGTACTTTATACATGCCAGATTCATTTAGTCTTGAACTGATCTCATGGTAAAGTAGTAGGAATAAAAAAGTTTTAAAATAAAGCACTCACTCAAATAAGAGAAATGAACTCCTGCAGTTACCATTTAATCTGATACATTTTTTCAGACACAGAAAAACTCCATTATAAAGTGCCTGGTTCACCCGGGGACACAGACACACTGTGGGTTGTAACACGTTCTTGTCTGCGTGGCGAGGTCCGTGAGTCAGCTGCTCCTCTCTCAGTAGTGTGCCTTAGAGCTCCACAGTCGTTCATGCTGCCAGTTGCAGATTGTCCAAACCTGTGGATTAGCAAAGATAGAGGTGACCATGGTGTGACATGTCCATAGCAACAGAAATATGCTTCCAGGCAGATCATATTAGGGCACTGGAGAGTGTCGAACTGACCTGGATTCAAGAGACGCGAATTCAGTGGTAGCACTTGGCTAAGCCCCGAGAAGCTCCTTAGTTGTCCTCCCCGCCTTCTCCTTCCACTGTCCTCTCATCTTCCCTTATATTTTGTATAGTGCTTTGTAGTTTGCAAAACCAACCAAACAAACAAAAAAAACCTTGGACATACAATATCACCTTTGTTCTTCTGTGTGTTGAATGTGAGAACAAACAAAAGATCATCTTAAGGACAGATTTTGAGTGTATGCATTTCATACTGCAAAACACCACCCGGCAACGGGAAGATCCTCCTGATATTGTCTCTCCTTTTGAAGAAAATAGTATCCATAATTGGCTTTTAACGGTTCTTTTCGTTCTATGCCTGTTCTGGTTGACCTCCTTCCTATAGGCCCAGGGATTTAAGACCTTTCTCCTGTGCTCTGTGCCCACATACTCAGCTGCCCAATCACCATCTCCATTTAGATGACACACAGCTATGTCAATTTCCTGTCCTAAACTGAAGTTTTACCTTTAAATCTGTTCTTTCTCCTATATTCTTTATGTCAGGGAACAATGACCTTTCTTCCAAATCAGAAATATATGAGTTCCCATGAATTCTTCCTTCTCACTCACCCTTCAGTTCTATAATCATCCTCTTCCTATACTGTCTGCTTCTTAAATATCTCTTCTAGTCCTCTTTTCTTCTTTATACCCACTGCCACACTATTTGTTCCTCTAGGTCTCACATTTTTTCACTGTTGGTGCTACAAAATTATCCTATCAGTTACCCTACCCCTAGGCTAATCCTTTCCTATATGCAGCTGCCAAGTGATCTTTCTAAAGTGTTTTCATGGTAAAGTTCAAATTCATTAGCAAGGCAAGCAAAGGCATTTGCCATGTGGGGCCGCTATGTGAAGCTGTTTGCAGCCCTAGAGAGGCAAAGTAGTATTTGATGCCTCTGTGCTGTTCCCTCAGCCCAGAAAGTCCTTCCAACTTCTGTTGAATACAGTCCTGTTCGTCCTTCACTGCTCAGTGAATCACAGCTTGTCTTACTAGGAAAGCTTTTGTGATCTACTTTCTCCCCAAGTGACCAACTTGAGTTTGTTTGTTGGTGGCCCCTTCATGAGACCTACTTAATCATGTTTCATCGTCATCATCATAGCACTTACCACAGTGATCTCCAATAACCAATATGCTTGGTTGTTCACCTCACCGTACCCCTTAAGGACAGAGAGTATGCTCCTTAAGGACAGAAACTAGTTATGATGGGCTTAGTATAGTGGTCAACCATAGATGAAGCACTTGGGAAATGTTGAATAGAATCTGTTTTACTTTTTCCAGAGCACAAAGCATGCCTGAAGAAAATTAATTTACTCCACATGGGAAATTACTGCCCACGCTTACCAAAAGGTCAAGTCTATATAAAGTGGTGTTATTCTGCCCCTGGCCTCCCTTTCCTTGAGTGTGTGTGGTGGGGGGAGTACAATTGAAAATCTGGGAGGTATCTCTAATATGAAAAGTAATCATAGAATTAGATTCTCATAGCAACAAAGCTGTTCCCTAGGGCAGTGGGGAACATTGCCCAGGGTAGGATCTATCAAACAGCAGCAGCAGCAGCAGCCTGGAACTTGCTATACATATAAATTAATGGATCCTATCCCAGATCTACTGAGTTGGTGGCTCTGTGGAAGGAGCTCAGCATTCTATTCCAATAAGTCCTCCACTGTGGTTTGAGAACCACTGTCCTGAGAATTTAGAAAAGCAAACAAAAAGGGGTCCACTGAAGGATGTCAGCATTTATGGAGAATGTGCTATGTGCTAGGGCATTTATTTTATTTACTTTGTTAACTTTTTCAGGGTACCAGATTAGTACTTCAAAATTTGAGTTACGTTGTATTCCATTTTAAATTATTGTAGATGCAGCAGTCCTGCATTTGCCATGTATTACCTGGCCTGGTAAAAATGATGTATTCTCCACTTGCCTTTTGTCAACACTGTCCAGGAGTGATACCTTTCATCTCTACACTGAATTGTGGCACTGAAGTGACACTTTGAATATATTGCCTAGAATCATAGGTATCAGAAAAGCTGGCTTATCTCTCAAAATGGGAGTTTAACAGAGCATGAACCCTGTTTTGTGTGCAGAGGCCTGTACTTGGCTTTAGATAGTACCTATCACATATGAACTAAACATGATAGGAATCAGTTAGATTAATGAATAAATCATACAACATTTATCACAGTGCTATCCAGATTTACTGTTGTAGTTTACAAAGAGCGGGGATTAAAGTCTTTTTTTTTTAAGTATAATACTCTTTTATATGGAAGAAATACTTATGGAAATTGAGAGTTAGCCACATTTTTTTCCTCTTCCTTTTTTTAATAGCTATCTCTCAAGCCACATCAGCTTGATTGGAGTTTTAAAGGTATAGACATTTAAATGACATTAAAGTCCACTTAACTATATGGATCACAGATACTAGTGCTTATACTCTATGTCAAGAATAAATCTTGTTTGGTTAAAACTTGACCTTGGTATCAGTAGAGGTTAGCATGACTCTAAGGTGTCATCTCCAGTTTTGGAGGCTGATCACTTCAAGGACAGACAAGGACATTTTTGCCTTAAAAGTAGCCTACTGCAGCTGGGCACAGTGGCTCAAGCCTGTAATCCCAGCACTTAGGGAGGCTGAGACAGGAGAATCTCGAGTTCAAAGCCAGCCTCAGCAATGGCGAGGCACTAAGCAACTCAGTGAGACCCTGTCTCTACATAAAACACAAAATAGGGCTGGGGATGTGGCTTAGTGGTCGAGTGCCCCTGAGTTCAATCTGCAGTACCAAAAAAAAAAAAAAACGAAAAGAAAAGAAAAGTGGTCTACTGCAACTTTGCCATTTTAAATTTTAGGATTAAGCTTAAAACAGTTTGGAACTGACAAGTGTAAGAAATTGCTCTTGCAGCAATCCTTTCTCCATGGGCAAACACTGTCTTTTCAGAGTGAGAAATGGGAAGAGTATAACAGGACAGCTTAGAGTTATCAGCCACCTGGAGAGAATATGATTAGCTTCCAGCAAGTAAAGTGATCAGCTTGAATGAGAAAAATGAAACAAAATCTTACACATTACATTCACCTCCCAGTTAATCACTTTTGCTAGAAATGGAGAAGACCAGGAAACTGGATGTTGTTATAATTTTTCTTCTTTTCCCCTGAAGATGTGCAGATTCTGTACCTATTTCCATGGACATGAAATATAAAAATCTCCTCAGGCACAGGTACCTGTATAAAACCTGACCTCCCTCCTATCCTGGCTCAGCCTGGTGAATTGTTAACAAATTCATCATGTGAGATGTTTCCCAGTCATCAATGAACCCTCTTCCTGATGGAATGTAAATTCCTAGAGGTTGGAAGTAGGATTTTCTATGGGTTAAAATGTTAAGATCTTACACATTGTAAAGAACTAAATATACTTATGGCATCACTAATTAATTATAATTCTATTAGTTAAAGCAGACATGAAGATGAGTGAAAAATGAAAAGAAAGTCTCTATTTTTATTGGTTTGTAGTATAAGGAAACATTTTTATATAAGTACTGCTATGTATAAAGCAGAAATGTTTAAATATGGAAAAATTAACAGAAGGGCAATATACTTTTTCCACTCCCCCAGTGTTCCTTTTGGGAGAGCTGTACCTATGATAGCATTAATACTGAACTTCAAGTTGTTATATGGTTTGAGTTCTATAAGGAAAACAATAAAATGCACAAAAATTCCTTACAGTCTGGATAAATAGGAAAATGCAAAAGGTAAGATGTATTTAAGATCTAGTTAATCAGTTATGTTTTTAGTCATTATTCCAAAGGGGCCTGAGTGTAAAATCTAGTCTTTGCAGAATTTTTATGTTATAAATGAAGAAGTAACCTAATATTCACCCACAGGGAACTGACTAAATATATCATAATGCATCCATATAATGGAATATTATACAACTACTAAAATCAAGACAATCTATATCTGTTAATATGAAATTAGCTCAACAAAATACTCTATGAAGTGAAAAAAGTAGGTTTCAAAGTATTGTGTATAATCTTAAACCATTTATGTGAAATTATACATGTCTAATAAATACATATATACAATGAGCTTCATCACAGAAGTTCACCAAAATATTTACAGTAGTCATCTCTACATGGTTAAATGTAGGTGCTTATTCTCTTCTTAGATCTTTTAGTAAGGTCTGAATATTTACAAGAAGAAAGTATATAAGCTTATAATTAATATGTTAAAAAAAGAGCTCTACTTACGAGGTACAACT
The DNA here is from genome assembly GCA_004024805.1 of Geosciurus inauris. Classification (NCBI taxonomy): domain Eukaryota; kingdom Metazoa; phylum Chordata; class Mammalia; order Rodentia; family Sciuridae; genus Geosciurus; species Geosciurus inauris. The sequence goes on along the minus strand of PVHX01000443.1, from coordinate 198,256 downwards.
ATTTTGCAGCTTCTGTTTCAAATTGTTTTATTTTTCCAATACAATTCCACATTACTAGACTTTTCATTAGAAATATGTCTGATAGGTGACCTAATTTAATAATTTTTAAAAATTTTCACAATAAAAATAACTACTTGATTCATAAGGAATAAGGAAACAATAGAAAAATGCACTAAAATTTTATGGTTAATAACAGAAATGAAAATATAATAACAGGAAAACTCTAGTAAAGAAAGAAATATGAGTATTAGAAAGTAAAAGAAAAATATTTTGAAAGAGAACTAAGAATAAGTGAAAATACCAAGAAAGACTACCACAAATAAAGAAGAAAGAATAATAGAATACTAATTTATAATGAACATGAATTACATATTATAAAAATGTAAACCTGAGGAGTGGAACCCCCAATAGATCAGATAATTTCAAAGATTAAAAAATTTTAATTTCTGTGTTGTGTAAGAGAAATGAAGATCCAGGAAAGGTAGATGTCTTACTTTTCGTCACAAATTCAATATGGAGAGAGCAGGGATGTATAAGTTGTCGTATGTAAACCTCACACTATTCTGGGGAGCATTGCTCCCTCTTTCCAGTTGGGAAAACTAAGTCTTACATCAGAAAGTAGCTTGCCTCCAATTACATTGTTTTTACATGGAACAATTCAGATTCAAACTTAGATCTCTTATCCCTAAATTCAGCATCCTTTATTTTCTTTTTCCTTTATTAGCCCCATGCAGAACAATGTGCAAGTTAAAGGAAAAAAATATAAATAAAATAAAGGGAAAGGGATGAAAGCTACAAATGAAGAAAAAGTTTTCCAAAACTAATAATTATTTGTTTAAACATATTAAAGTAAATTGCTTTCATTTGCATGAAATTACTATTTTGGGCTAGTGATTTTTTCCCAAGTCAAATATTGATGAAACATGGTAAACCAGGTCTCTTTAAATTGAACTATTAAAGGGGGAAAAAAAACTTTTCAAGAGGTAACTGAACTATTTTTCCAAAACCATTTATAATTTTTATGGGGAAGTAAAGGCCAAGCAAGAGAGACAAGATTATTGCCATGATGTACAAACAGTACAGAATTCAGATTGTTTTCCATTGTTGTCAGAAGCAGTACCATACTTTTTCAGGGCAATTTGATGCCAGTTCTGATGTGACTTTTCTCTTGTTTCTATGGTAACAAACTTTAATGTGATCAGGATTACATGGAAACTTTTTGCATTGAAAAAAACCCTGACTCTGTGTGACTGTTATGCACATAGTAGGGGACTGATGAAATGTTTATTGAATGAAAGTAAAATAGAAATAGCCTTCCCTACAATTGCTTGCTAAACAGATGTGCTAAAATTTGCATATGTAAATATCTTCACGGGTCAGAACAAACTTAAATGAAATAGAAAACTGTAGGGCTGTTTTTGCTTCACTTTAGCCCCAGATTGTAGCACAAAGAGAGCTGTCTAAATCGAAGCTTAAATAGCTTAATTGTGCAGCGAGTTAGAAGTTAAAGGGTCAGAGTAATGTTAAGTAAACGAATCTGTTTTGGAGAAAACCTGTAATGCTGCATTCCAGGTCTCCAAAGGCACAGTGCCATTTTTGTGTGTGTTAAATCATTTTAAGGCCAAATACTGGTGTTTGCTGACTTCCAGAGCTTCCTTATGTTTCTAGCCTTTGCAAAATAGCACAGCCAAGTACGTGGTGTCTAAATCTGGTGGGCTGCTTCTGAGATTTTGCTTGGAAGGTATTTAAATACATATTGTTGTTGTTATGTTTTCAGCTCATAATCTGATCTACTTTCCAAAAACTTTTAGGTTCTGGCAGTTGACCATTTAGATTTCAAAAGCTGTCTGAAAATTCTGACCCTGTATGGTGGGTGCTTCTTTTGAAATCCCGGAAGCCTTTTAACATGAAAGTGTGGTATCTAGATGTGTAAGCCAAGCGGTTTTAAAATATGTAGCAATCAAGATTTAGGCATATTTGAATGCTATCCACTCACTTAGCAAAAATTTAATGAGTACCTACTGTGTGCCAGGTACTTGGAGTAGGCAACTATGAACAAACAAAAATCCCTGTTCTCATGGAATTTACGATCTAGTAGGGGAAACAAAAAATAAACAAACAAAAGTAAAGTGCATAGGATGTTAAATGGTGGGAAGTACTGTGGAATAAAATAAAGCAGAAAGAAGTCAGTTTTAAATAGGAATGTGGTAAAACCCCACTGAAAAGGTGGTGTTTGAGCAAGAACCTGAGGATACATGAAAGAGCGGCAAACGATACTAGCTATAGGAGAATTTCAGGCAGGCTGCCCCAAGTGCAGTTTTAAGACAGGAGTGAGCATCCCTGGCACATTCCAGGAATCCTTCTGTGGCCAGTAAGGCTGGAATAGCAAAAAAGAGGCAAGAAATGGGTGTTGATATCAAAAAAGTCATGGAGTCTGGGAGGCAGATTGTGTAGGACCTTGTAGAAGGATTTCAACTTTTGTTCTGAATGAGGCCTTGGAGGTTGTAAGAAGAGAAGTGGCAAAATTGGACTTAGGTTTTAGATGGATCATTCTGACTGGGTTTAAAAACAACTGAAGAGGACAAAGGCAGAACCTTAAAGGATTGTACTGATGACTGTCGTGCTAATCTGAGTAAGAAATGATGGTGCCTTGAAGCAGACTGGGAGTGGTGGAAGTGGTGTGATTTGTTAGATTCCAGATATCTGGTAGAGACAACGGTAATTTTAATGCATAGGATGTGATGCCAGAAAAGAGAGCAATCAATAAAGATGTGAAGTCTTTTCACTAGAGCAGCTAGAATGACATGGTTGCTCTTTACTAAGGAGAAAACTGGAGGGTCAGTTTTGGGGAGAAATCAGGAGCTCAGTTTGAGACATGTTAAGTCTTAGACATCCAAAAAGAGATGTCATTTGGATATGTGAGTGGAGTTCAAAAATGGCAGGGCTAGATAAATCAATTTGTCAGTTATCAATAACTAGAATCATAGATATTACTTAAAGCCGTGAGGCTCAATCAGAGGTGTCTTATGTCTGCAGCTTCAAACATTCAGAGGTCATGGAGACAGGGAAGACCCTCCAAAGGAGATTAGATGACTGGCATATGAAGAGGGGAGGACAGTCTGGAAGTCAAACTAAGAATGCATTTCAGAGAAACATAAAGAAAAGTGAAAAGAAGTTTTTGATAGGTTATATCTATTTACTAAGAATGCCCAAGTGAGTAGAAGGAAACAGAAGATATTTAACCTTGGTTCTTTCGGTAACTGCCTTGTAAATACTTTCTCAGGAGTATGTTATACAACAGCCCTTTCAGCTGAACGAAGAACTGAAGCATGTGCATACAGTGATGACTCATGTGACTTTGTGACTCTCTGCCGCAGAAATCTCACCATATCCACAAAATCAGACACTTTGGAAAAGGCCTGAAAGGAAACCTAGTTCAATCTCTACCTGTTGTACGATTCTCACCAGAGTCGTCCAACAATTTTTCTTCACCATCTTCAGTAACAGGCGATTTCAAATTTCTGAATAGCTTATGCATCTTTGAATCTCTCTAGAATCTCCAGTAGCAATGACAAGTCATTGCCATGGTACATGAATGAAGTGGATTGTGATGCCAAGATTGTATTGATTCATAACTTTGAGTGTTTTTCAGTTTTTAGAGATTTATCCCAATCCAAACAGACATTCATTCAAACAATACAGCATTTGCTTGATTGACATACTAATTTTCATTCCAAGTGAGGTTTCTGGCTTTTCAAATGTTTGTTTCTTGGAACCCACACTGGTAGAAAATACATTTAGCTCCTTTTAAGGATATATGCTTAATGATGCTCTGATGGGAGAAATAGAAAGTAAAATATGATATCTAATTCCCATGATAGCATCGAGCTTCATAATAAACAGATCTCATAGAGAGCAGAGAGGGCATCCTACTGGTTCTGAATGTATGTGCCTGTCATTAAGAAAAAGCCATCTCCATGTTTCCAGTGTCACAATGAAATCACATTTCAAATGGATTCAACAGGTGCCATATGTCATGCCTCTTCTTCTAGGAGAAACTGCTGAGTTGTTCCAAACAGCACATGAAAATAAAAAATGGGCTGAGTAAGCAATCACATCAGGTCCTGAGAAGTGTAAAAAGCCCCAGATTCAGCTTCTCAGAGACAGTGGAGTTACTTCTCACAGTGCTTAAGGGACAGCCCTTCCATAATTAAACTCAGCCAGAGTGTGACTAGCTGAAACCAGCCACAGAAGGAATGGAGCTTCTGTGTGGAGGGAGGGTGGGCCAGCACTTTCCTTCTCTTGCTGCCGCCAATTGCCCTTCACAGACTTTCTATTCCTACCTCTGGGCAGTAGTGGACAGTTAATAATGCACCTAGAATGTGAAGCGAAAATCAGCACCATGTGCGGCAAGCAATAGGTAATTACATTTCACTTGTTTAATTAAGTTTCACTTTCCGGTTGCCTTGGGGGAACTGTAGGTAAGGTGCCCCCACCCCCACTCATCCTTTTTTTTCCCTAGCTAAAAACTGAGCAACTCCACATTGTGTTGAAATGGTCGTGCTGTGTTTATGTTGGCTGAATTAAGCATCTATAATCATATATTTCCTCTTTTGTCTGTTTGTGCCACAATCTTAATATGTGGGACAGAAATTTCATCTAATGGAAACATGATTTTTTTTATTGTCTTAGGGCTTATTTAAACCAGCTCATCTCCATTTGAACGCTTCTCTGTGCTTCAGTCATCAGCTCAGCACTAATTGCTTTTCACCATTTCTCTTTCCATGAAAGTCCAAATAGCTGACAAATTTGCTTTATCTACAAGGAAATCTGGTTTACCTCCTAGGTTGTACACATATATAAAATTATAGATTAGGAATATATCCCTCCTGAGGAGGCTGGACAGAAGAAATGTGCCCTTTCTCACATGCTGCATGACCAATGCATTCTCTTAAAAATTCTCTTTGGATCTATTATGTGAAAAAATAGATGATACACTCAGGGGGAGGCTTATTTTTCAGTCAGGCTATGGTTTAGCAAGCCTTGGATATTTTTAAATGAATATAACTCGACTATTAATTTCATCACAGAGGGGGTCATTATTATACACCTTTATATGTATATTCACTAAGGCATGTCCCTGGAAATACACCTAATGTCATTGCACAAGAAACCTAGAATAAATACCCCCTGCCATTAAGCACCTGGGTATTAATATGCCAGTCCATATTAGATGCTATTTTTATGGCCAAAGCATGTATTTGGATCTTTGAAATACAATTCATTAGAAAGAATATGGCCAATTTCACTTTATCAGGGAAGCTCAGCATCCCACCCATATATTGTTCCTTCCTCCTTTTTATCTCTCCTTCCCAGTACTCCAATACCGAGGACTGAACCACGGCCCTGTGCTTGCTAGGCAAATGCTTAACCACTGAGCTACACCCCCAGTCCTTTTTATTTTGAGACAGGATCTTACTAAATTGCCCAGACTGACCTTGAACTTGTGATCCTCCAGCCTCTGCTTCCTAAGTCACTGGGATTACAGGTATGTGTGCACCACTGGGCCTGCCCTACAATGTATTGTTTCTTAAAGACTGCCATCCTGGTGAAGTCTAGCTTGGCACCAACATGGGAGGGACGTGTGGTATTCTCTTGCTGAGTCATTTCTTAGCAGCATTCAGGTTGTACTTTTCTTTGAACAGGGCTTTTCTTTGCAGACTTCAGCTTTCTGCAGCTACCTCATCAGCCTTATTCCAGTTACTCACTTAAAAGGCTACACTGCTTGCAGGAGCAATTCAAGGGGATACACTGTTGTTTTTCCATCACATTTTTTGCCTCATTCACTGCACCCCTCCTTTTCCATCCACCAAGAGGAAGGAAGGAACTCACTTCTCTGTCCATTTTCCCAGACAGAAGTGTTTTGCAGCGAGTGTACTTGATCTGGCAATTGCTTGGCCTCTTCTGTAGCTATCTCTTCCAAGTTCCTAATGAAACTCTACTGATGCTGTGTGTTTTGTATGCTAAAAAGTAAATTATACTGCTTATTTATGTAATAGTTTGAAATGTATTGATATCCTTAGGTTACCATTATAACCTCATATAGTTAAGTCCTGCCTAACTTTTTGAAAGCCAGTGGGTCTTGCTCTTCAAACTGTTCTTGTGATGAAATGTAGTGGTTTTTGTTTATTTGTTTGTTTGTTTTATAGCTGAAGATTGGCAGATTTAGTGTATTAACTGTGTCTTTGCAAAATCAAATAAGCACTCTGCAGAAACAAGATATGAAGTGTGGTGGCTACTTTTTAAGGTATGAGAAGTAATGATTTGTAATACTTTCAACCTTTTCATTTCAGGAGCATCTTAAGAAATGACTTGATATCACAACTTCTACTGTATTACACTGACTAACACAATTCATACTACTTACTTTGCACACCCTCCTCGACTGGTTTATAAATTGTATCTTAAAACATCAGTATGCTAGAATGGATGAGAGGAGATTCCAAGATGGGTAAAATAAAGCTAAGGGAAATGAAAAAGACTTGCCCTGCATGACTAAGGGGGTCAGGAATAGAACTTGACTCCTAATAGAACACATTTTTGTGTGGGTGGCACAAAAGAACAGGACATGTTAACAATCAGAAAGAACTCAAGTTCAGCCATAAAGCATATTTGTACACACTGTTGCATATTGTGTTCAAATGAGTTATTTTTGCCTCAGTCTGTTCCAATGCACATTCCTGCAGGAGGTAGGTTTTGGTTTTGGAGATCTAACAGCATGTGAGACTCAGAGTTTCCAGATACTAAACCGAGTAGGGGTCTGGGACTTATAAAATTGAACGGATATGTTCCACACTTTATAACTGATTCTGCAGCAGCTGACGACATCTTGGTTTGTGAAGGGGCTTTACAAAGGACCTGTGAACTATGCATCTGGCTAGGCACTTCCTCACAGCATACTTGGAGGTGAATATTTACAGAGGCCAGCAGGCGAACCTCAGGAACTCTTGCCTACAACTCGGGTAATAGGATCTGGAGAAGTGATTTGGCTCCTATTTGAAGTATAGTTAAAATCAACATTTATGTCAGAGGGATTTCAGTTATCTACACAATTAATAAATCTAATAAGGGGATATGCATTCAGGTCTCTTGATGCCAAGGTGAGTGCTCTCCTAATGATACCAACCTCCGTTACCACACGCAGGGTTCCCCATGGCCACAGCAACTTCCCCATACCTGTAGGGTCCAAATACAGACTCAGGAGTTTCCCTTGTGCTTAGGGCGCATTCCACTTTGCCCTTCATCAGCAATACCTTAGCTCTCTCCCTGGATGAGTCATGTTGTCAGTGTGGAGCACCTGCCTCTTGAGTCTTCATCCTTCACAATGCATACCTGATTTCCTTTTAAGGTGCTATGTCTGATTCATTAGTAATTTGTTGTTTTCTAAGATGAACATTTTTTGATTGAGAAACATTTCAGAAATGCTGAACATATTATCGTGATGAGATAACAATGACTAATATTGCTGTTAAATTGTTGGAGTGATAATGTTTTTAACCTTTTTGGATTCTGAGTGTTTATTACCATTTGTTTTCTCTTGCCTTTTAAAATGGCCTTATTGGCTTTGAAACACGAACAGTGTTGGTCTTTCTCATAGATCTCCTTCCTACTTTTAGCCCATGGACAGCATATTCAACACATACCTAAATTAGATGTGGCATTTTGGAGAACATTTTTATCGATTTAAAATAAAAGAAAAGCTAAATAAACCATGATGATTAAAGAAGTCCTAGTACACCCACTCAGACGGTAATTAAAGAACTCTTAGAATATAGTTATAGATATTAGAATGCTGTCGTGTACTCAAATCAATCTACTGCATAAGCTAGAAATTCCTGAACTTTTAAAAAACTCCTGGATAACCAGTTTGCTACTAGAATATAGTATAATGATTAGTATCAAACCTGGTCCAATAGAGATCAATACGCATGTAGATGTAAACATGAGAGGATTAAAAAAAAAAAAAACAGAAAGACAAGAAGGTGAGATTCTAGTAAACCATAAAAACATGGCACTTGCAAAAGTTTGCCATTGCCTGTGTGTTAAAAAAAAACAGAGTATTTAAACAAGGATTAAAAAACACTTTAAAACAAGAACAAATGGAGCCTAGAAGGGAAAAACAAGAGGAAACCAAGCCAGTAGTAATCATAATCCTAGGGGATATTTTCTTTTTGATTTTTTGAGAATTTTATTCATGCAAGAAATAATAATGCTAATTAGGGTTAAAGTTGATGTGTCAGAACATTATTAATGGCCTTAGATCAGCACAGTTCAAGAAGGAAAGAGGGTTAAGAATAGCTGTGGTGTGATGGGGAGTCTGCTACTCGCTGGTCCTTGAAGGAACTGCTCTTCTGTTATTCCAGGGCCACCTGAGTCCTGTCTGGGCCTCGTGGGGCAAGTCCTGTTCCAAGCATTCTTATATCTTTTGTCTTCTCTTCTACCACCATCTTACTGGGGTGCTCCTCCCCCAACCTCCAGTACCACAGAGTGATTTCACTCCCATATAGCCAGACAGACCCATGGTCAAAACCTTCATTTGTAGGAAGTCCTTGCATTAACTGGACCGGAGGAATGTGGCATAGGTGTCTCTAGGATAGACTCTTGATGAATAAGCATTCTCTTCAGATGTTCAGCAACTTTTCCTTCCTGCATCCTTAAAAGAATGATTGAATCAGAACATGACATCCTGATGTTAAAAGAAAAATAATCACAAGTCAGTATCTTGAAAGTATGTCCTCAGGCTTTTCTTCAGGTATATTGAGCCATAAAAAGATGAAAGGCACCTTCTGCTGGACTCGGGCCCTGTCACTCATGTTGAACTTGTTGGAAGAAAGAGAGGCTGACACCTTAACAGAGAGGACCAAGGTCTTCCAGGCAGCTGACTGACCTGATGACCATATTCTAATTTCGCGAGTAAGCTGATCCTGCCTTGAGCACTGGAGGTCGGCTCTCTCCTTGACTTCTGACTGTTTTCGTGTGTGTTGGAGGGATCTTATGAGTCATGCATGGTTAGCCTTTCCAGCTTGCTCGACTTTGAAGGAGCCTCCGTATTGTTGCTCAAAACGGGTTTTGCAAACAGTTGTCCCCAGCATACCCATGGGAGTAAAGCAAGGCGGTTCATAAATGGAAATTCTAGATAAACAGCTGAAGCTGAAGACACCTCGGTGTGTAAATTCTCACAGATGGAAATAAGGTTCTCAATTGACTCTCCACAGTTTTCATTTGAATGGGTTATTGGCAGGAAACTTCAGAGCAAATGCATTAGAATCATTTGTCTGGTTTCCCTTCCAAGTGACATTGACTTACAGTTGCAAGGGAAAAACACTGTCTAAAAAATAAATCTGAATCTATTCCCTGTATTCTATCAACACATGCTTTTCAGAAGAACACAAAGGAAAAACCATCTGAGGAAAACAGGACTGAGTTGGTAGAACATCTTAAAGGGGGCTGGTTGTCTTTTAGGAAATTGAAAAGACATGCAGGGAACCATTGGGAAGAGTCTGTGGCTGTTGAGTAAAGTAACAAGGGAGGAACTCTCAAGGTACACTTGAAACAACACTCTGCAATTATTTGTACCATAGGGTTGTTAGGTTTGTTTTCACGCTTTCAAAGAGTTCTGAACAGAATTGCAGTTTAAAATAAAAAAAAAAAATCCTTAGGCAAAAAAAAAAGAAAACGCTATTTGGCCTACAAAATATTCTTTGCTCCCACCCCACAAGTCCTCCTCCTTCTTCGGCTTCCTGTACAAAGGGCTAGGACACCAACATCTGCCTGAAGCAAAACCACATGTATTTCAACGAAATAAATAAATAAAAAGGAACAAAAGTAGAGTGTGCCATGTCGCTCTTATTCTTACTGGCTCACTCTCATGAGGCCTCTCATTATTGTTATAATTCATCGGGGGCTCTAGGGGAATCAGCCTCTGCTCATGGGTGATTTAGAAGCTGCTGATGGTGGCTGGGGTGAAGCATGGAGAGTCATTTAACTTTCAAGCTCTTTGCATTAGACCACGATCTCCTTGTTTACTCAGTAAATGCAGCCAGGCAGTGGTGGCACGTGGGCCATTGCCCAGCAAGTGGATGTGATTTCTCTCTTTGGCAAAGCCCATTGCAAATCACAGCTAATGGGGACCCTTAATGAGAACGTTCACCTCCCAGCTCTGCTTTGCCAGGGCAGTGGGTAACAACAGGATGTGGGTTTTAAACACATGTAAGCTTCTTCAAGCTGCCTCTTTCAGTTTCATTCTTTTTAAAGGCATTAAAAAATATAATCGATGTATTTGAAGCAAACATTTTTTTTCTTGCTATTAATGCATTTTTGTTTTTGTTTTTGTGGGAGCTCTATCCCATCTCAGGACTAAATTCTATTCAGGTATCCGAGTTAGCACCAACATATATTTAATCAGTACAGTATGCAAATGAAAACGTGGTAAATTTATGAAGTAGGCAGATTGTCATGTATACTAAAGAAGTTTTACTTTCTGTAAATATGAAAATAGATTGTATTTGCCATCCATTAAGGCTGTTTTTAAAGTTGCTATCCTGCTATACATTGGACTTAGCTGATGGTTGTAATGAATAGGACCCAAAATAAACTGATCATGGTAAAAATTAAAGACATTTAGTTCTAAATTAATTTCTTTAAAAATAAGTTGTGATATTTGAGCAGGCCCCAAAATTAGGATCAATTGGACAGATCTACAGACAGGAGACATTAATGACTGAAGGAAAGGAAAAGGATGTGATTTTCATCCTTGCATTTTTTAAAAATTTGGTACCGGGGATTGAACTCAGGGATCCTCAACCCCTGAGCCACATCCCCAGCCCTATTTTATGTTTTATGTAGAGACAGGATCTCACTGAGTTGCTTAGCACCTTGCATTACAGAGGCTGGCTTTGAACCTGCTATTCTCCTGTCTCACCTCCCAAAGTACTGGGATTACAGGCATGGGCCACCGTGCCTGGCTCCTCCTTGTATTTTTGTTGGTACTCCAGCCCTCCCACTTCTTTCACTCTCCTTTGCTCTTCTTCCCATCCTTTCTTTTCTGTCTGTGAATGGTTGTTGCACGTCCTAGTTGTCTCACCTTCTTGCCTTGATTTCTCCTGTGCTCCATGCACTGGGACTAGAGAATACAAGGGATCATCAGGATTGGTGAATAGAGAACTATTGTAATAGGGTTTTTGATTTAAAGTTTTGATTTATCTTTGCACTGGAAATATGCACATGATAAAAAAGGGGGTTGCCCTTTCAATTCAAATTGTCTTGAAAAACCAAAGGCCTCTTTTTTAGTTTTTCTTCATAATGAAGACTTCCTTGGATTGTAGACTCTGTAATTAGGCTCACTGAACAAATACCTTGAAAGGGAAATAATTCCAAATCGTATGTCAAATATTCAATTTGACATGTATTTACTAAATGCCTAACATGCCTATGCATTTTGTTTGTTCATTTATAATGAAACAATACAGTGAATTCACATTCTGTGCCAGCACTATGTTCAGTTGAGAATCCAAAATTAAAGAAGCCCCGAGATTCCTGCTCTCAAGAATTTACAGTTTAAGGAGGAAAAAATATGAAAAGATCAATTTCAGGGAAACAAGAGTGGGTTCTAAAAGCATAGAGAGCTGTGATTTTAAACAGAAGATGCAGACCAGTTATCTCTTGCTTAAGGGAATACATGGGCTACCGGAAATTTGGCAATAAAACAAAGTTTATATAAATTGCAACATTTTCCTACAACTCCACCATAAAATTGAAATGTTTTCCCACAGAAGAGCCTTTCAAAATGCTGAATGCAAAACTTGAGAATCACAGAAAATACTATCTATATTTGGCCTGCTGGAAATTGTATTTTTCAAGGTAATCCCTGCTTTCATTTGCAGTTTCCATCTTGCCACTTCTCACTTTCTTCTTGTAGCACTTTTCAGATTCTGGGATTGCCACTACCTTGGGTCAGGAAGTATTCCTTTCTTTCTAACTAGGCTGTCCTCTGTTTTCAGAACTGGCCTCTGGATTTTAGTCTGTCCTTCCTTCCTTCCTTCCTTTATTGTTTTATTGCCAAATTTCTTCCTTCCTTCCTTCCTCCCTCCCTCCTTCCCTCCCTTCCTTTCTTCCTATTGAGATACAACATGTAACAGTCAAACAAGATATATTTCAGGATGCTATGCTTATGTGGCTTCAGATGTGTAAAATGAGTAACTTCCTATCTCCATCTGTCCAGCTAGAGAATTAATTTAGGATAAGGAATGGTTTGCATTTATTCATTCAATAAATAGTTATTGACTGCCTCCTATCTACAACAAGAAACACAGTCCCTAACATTAGAAGCTTACCAGGTAGCATGGGAAGACAAGCACTAAGTGTCCATTTGTAAGACAAATGTAAGTTTCTATGAATATGTGTATAGAGGGAACTGACTTCGGAAGATGTGTGAAAACCAGGAAAGTCCGTTGAGGGGGTGGGGGGGTGCTATTTAAGCTGAACTCGGAAGGATAAGAAGAAAATTCCTCCAGGCAAGAGATGAACAAAGGCTGGGGGGGGGGGGTAGGAAAAAATCCAGTGGTTTTGAGGAACTTTGAGGTCAGTGGGGCATAGCAAAGAGAGCAAAAGGGAGAGTGCCATGGGAAGGAAGGGAATTAAGCTCATGGACTTAGGAATCAGATTTCCAAACTGGAATCTGGCTTTACAATTATATTGATGAAAAATATATTTTGTTTTGTTTTCTATTTTTTTCTTTTCTTAGTTCTTGATGGACTTCAAATAACAGAAAGGCTATCTTACTGAAATTCTTTAAAACGGGAAGTTATCTGCACAAAGCAAAAAGTCTGAAAAGTCAGTCTTGGGTTGGTACAGGGCTCAATGAGATCCACCCAGATCCAGGTCCTGTCAGTGTTCTGCCTTGCATTCCTGGCCTGTTGCTTTGTCATTCCCTCATCTAGAAGTGGCTAATGCAGTTCCAGGCCACATTTAGTAGGAGGAAAGAGGAAATGTGTGATGTTAAGTGCATTTCACAGAAAAGTTAAAAGCTTCTTCTGCCTTTGTGTCATTGTCCAGAATCCAAATAATATGAGGAAAAAAGAAAGTGATTTTATTATCTATATATACACACATATATATATAATAAATATATATGTTTTATTTATTTATTTATTTATTTATTTATTTATTTATTTATTTATTCCGACCCTACTAATGAAGGCAAGCGAAGAGGTGATTGGGAATGTGTTTTGGACAGTGTCTGACACAGCCACTTTCTAGTTTTATGATTTTACACAAGTAACTTGATTTGTAACTCCTCATTTAAAAATGGGGATGATAATGGTCTTCAACTTAAAAGATTGTTAGGAGTTAACTGAAATCATTTTTATACCCAGTACTAATTACTGTGCAATTAATAGGAGTTCTGACATGATGCTCAACATTTTGCAGCAACCTGATTGTGAAGTATTGTTAGCTGTATTGACAATTTTGTGTTTATGAGAAAGTATTAAAGGAATTTAAGGGAGGTGTCATGATCATCTTTGTGTTTTCAAAGGAACCCTGAATTTATTCTCTGACAGGCATCTCTCGTGTAGTTACGTTGCAGACTTTTAGTGCAATGCTTTGCTTACCTCTCTTTGCTCTCAGGTAACTTTTCTTTTTAATTCTTGTTTTGGCAATCTCCATTGTTTTGAAATTAGAATCAAATTCAAGTATTTGAGTTCCTTTAATTTTATTTTTTAAAGAACTCTTCAACTTGGGATAATTTAAGGCCAGAATATCAACACCCTTCTATCAAGATTTTCAAACCTATTTGACTTACAGTGTGCCTACGGGATAGGAAAGAAATATTCCAAAGATTTTACTTCATTTATTGAACTATTACCCTACTATTAAGAACCATGGTGCACTTACATGTTTAAAAAAAAAAAACAACAGAGCTGCAACATTCCTTTCACACTCCCACTCGCCCCTGAGGTTCTTCCACTTCCTTCCTATATCTTTTTTTAGAAGCAAGTGTGTTTTTCTCACGTCCGGCAACAAAGGATGTTTTGTGCTGCTACTGAGGTTTGTGTATGTGACTTACTTCAGAACTTTTTCTAGAAAGTGCTGTTGTTATTTGCATAGAATTAGTAGAACTTAATCATGAGTGAAAGTCTCAGATGGCTGTCTTTGGTTTCGTATGGATTTGCCACTATTGAACTTTAAATAACGTTCCCCTATGGGATTTTAAGAAAATCCTAATAGAACCTGTTAAAATCCCTTCAGAAGTTCCAAACAAGTTCTTATCTTTTAAAAACAATGTTTAAGCCATTTGTTCAGTACAGCAGATTGATTCTTTCATGCCTTAATGACTCATCTCTTCCTTAAATATGTGTGACAGTGCCACACTGCAAAGGGGCCATGATGACTATCCAAAAGCTTTGGTGATTTTCAAAAAGCAAAACTACCTGGAGCAGTCCCAGTATACCATGCAGCCATTAGATACTTAGACATTAGACAGTTCCATCTATTTGTGATTCTCTAAGCAATGAGAAAAAGGTGGAATAAACAATTCTCAGATGGCTTAGAATTGTACCATAAATCCTATGAGAGAATCCACCTTTCCATTGTCAGATGATATAAATCACTTAAAACATATGCTGGAATAGCTTTACCTTTTATGAAGAATAAATAGAATCTACATCCCAGGTTTTCTGGCTCACAAAACAAAGACAAAAATGATACTAAAACAAGGTTCTGAAGATTTTAGATACATTTCGGTTTCAGTGCACTAACAGCAAAATCCTGCAATCAATTTATTATGAAGAGGTGGTGCTTGCTGGAGTACAGAAATAACATTCTTGCTGCCTCATAAACAAGATTGCATTGAAGATATTATATCTGCTTTTAGTAAATCACAAGCCCCATGGTTGGGATAGAGTTTTCTTCTCCATGGGGATTTTGTAATTCCTCTTATGTGAGCAGTAAGGAAGGAGAGCTTGGATTCCACGATCAATTCAATTTCTAAATTCCTTAGCATTTGTCATGTTAGGTCAGCACATTTCAGGTGGCTTTCAATAGTTATTTTAGCATTGATTTTTCCTCTCTCAGGGTAAATCAAAAGAAGGCTTAGAAAATCAAAGTCACTTTTCCTTGGTGTTGTATCAAAAACAAAAGGAAGCTATGATGTGGATGGGTTTGGGGTTCACCTTTACATACGACGCAAAATCACTCTGTGTGAGTCTCTTTCATATATTGAGTGTCTACTATGTGCAGAGCCTTGGGCATTTTTGTCCTTGGGGGATTTTGCAAAAGAATTTTAAGGCATATCATTGACTTGGAGGAGCCAAGTGTTTGAGATGTTACAGAGGGAGTTTGTGGTATTGTGAAAACCCAGGCTTTCTCATCAGCACTCTAAAGTTGGATCCCCCATGCCTATTGAAATGGCAACCTGTGTGAAGGTCTTGAGGACCCTCTAGTACCCTCTAGGACCTAGGACCCTCTAGTCCTCTAGGACCCTCAATGGGAGTTCTTCATTGAAAAATGCAGATAACAAAGACACTTGCTACACAGTAGAGATGGCTTTCAAGGCTTTGCAGTTCATTTAAAAGATTTGCTTTTATTTTAAGGAAGAGAAATAAAGTGCTTTGAGCAGAAGTATAATGAGGTTTGACTTAACATTTTTAAAAGTTTACTCTGGGCCTTAGTGTTTGAAAAGTTTATTGCACTATCCTTGAAAAATGATGGTCCCTTGGATCAAGTTAGTAGCAGAAGTGGGGAGGTGGATTCTGTATATATTGTGAAGATAGAGCCAATAGGATTGCCAGTGCATTGGAAATTGGGTGCCAAAGAGCAGAACCAAGAATAACTCAAAATGTGTGGCCTATGCAGCTACATTTGCCATTTATTGAAGTGTAAAATATTATTATAATATCATGTTCAGTGTCTGGGAATAAGAGATTTAAAAGGTAATAAGAGATTTAAAAGTTTTGTTTTGGATATGAGTCTGACCTGCTACTAGACATCCGAGTGAAAGATGACAAGCAGGCAGGAAGGTAAGTGAGCTGGAATTTATGGGCAAAGTCTGGCCTAAAAGTGTACATTTGAATACTTAAGGATATAAGACAGGATGAAAATACCAAGAGAAGAGGCATTAAGGAAAGAAGATGTATTTGGACTGAGTGCTAATACTCTGTGATATGCAGTAGTCAGAGAGGTAAAGTGGAAACAGCAAAGGAGACAGGAGAGTCAGGTGCTAATGGTGGAGGGCTGAGGAGATGATGCCCAAATAGGCAAGTGAGGAAAGAAGAAGGAGGGAGTGTGTGTTAAATGCTATAGATAAATTTAGATACGCTGAGGTCTGATAATTGATCATTGACACTGTATAATTGATTTAGTGATTTTCAATTAGTGGTGTGCTAATAAACTGGTGCTCTGAAAACCAATAATAACATCAAAATCCTAATTCAAAGTGTCTACCAATTTCCATGGTGTAAATATTTGCATCATAGTCAGTTTGAAGTTACTATCAGCTTACAAATTCCTTGAATATTCAACAGTTGGCTCTCACTGGGTCCAATACACGTTGCCTGCTCAGAGGCCATTTTGGTCCAGTGGTGGGCATTGGAGGAGATTTATGAGATGGAAAGAAAAGAATTGGAGACTGTGGTTATAGGTATTTTTAAGGAGTTATACTATATAGAAATGGAATGGTAATTGAATGAAGATTTCTAGTTAAGAGATTTTTCTTTTGAAAGTAGGAAATACAGCAGCATGTTTGTATGCACATGGGAATGATCCAATTAGATGGAGAAACAGGTAAAGAAAGAGAAAGCAGGGAGAATTGCTGGGGTGAAAGCATTGAGTGGGAGAGAGGAAGAAGTTCAAATGCATAGGGAGGTGATGGTTTAGTTCCAGATAACATGAGTAACAAAGAATAGAGCTGTGCTATGTAATAGAAACATAGTGGGAATCACATGCAATTTAAATTTTCTAGCAGCCATGTTTAAAAAATAGAAGAAACCTGGGAAATTAATTGTAATAATTATATTTAATCCAATTTGTGCAAAGTATTAAAACCTTCAACGAATATAAAATAACTACTAAGGAGAAATCTTGCATTCAACTTTCAAAATCCAGTGTATTTTACACAAATAGCACACTTCAATTTGGTCCTGCCAGATTTCAGGTGATCTGAAAAGACAGGTGGAAAAGACAGGTGTCCGTAATCAGTTAAGTGGTCAGATACATTGGTGGGAGGTTGTTGGTGAGATGAGTTTTTCTACTTTCTCACTGAGACAGAAAGCAAGTTCATCCAGCAACACGGAGTAAGATTTGAGAAGAAGGTGCTGGAAGTTTGAGGAGAGCAGGGATGGTATGAAATAGTGATGTAGGAAAATGACACTATAATAAAAACAGAAGAACGTGTGAACACTGGTGCAGCACCACTGGTCCATTTGAGGTGAGTGGTCCAGAATTTAAAATGAGAGTAATCATTCTGAGTGTGTGTTTTTCTTCAGCCACCTTCTGTTCTGTAAGGACAGGGGTAGGGGACATCTGCAAAGTGAACAAAGTTGGATTTAAACAAGATGAAATTAATTGGAAAGCAGTTACCAGTCTGTCACTTCAGCAAAAAATGCCCAGCCTTCTTCATAGGAAGTTTGACCTTTTTCCTTTCTGATCTAGAATTTATGCGTGTGGGTTGGGGTGCATGAGATGTTAAACAAGAATGTGTAGGCAGAGTCTAAAAGCACAGTTTGTTGTTTTTTGCCACTACACTCCAGTCTTAGAATTCTTCTCTTATCAAGTTCTACAAACTCTTTCCCTAGGATCACTTAACTGACTTTCCTTAAAAGTCATCAAACCAATTTGTTATTTTTGCATGGTCTGAATTTGATATATATTTGTCAAGATTCAATGCAAGTGTTGAGCTACTCCATATTTGTCGGAGGCTCAGAAGATGTTAATGAAGGCTTTCTGTTCTCTGCTTGTAACCTGAAGCTGCCAGTCAACAGAACAAATCAGAGGGTTTCCAGCAACACACTGAGGTCCTTATGTAAGAAGGATCACACGCAATTTTTGTCTTTGCAGAATTCCTCTCTGTATAATTATTCTTTTGATCATGCTACACATGAAAAGAAAAGCAACTGGGTATGAATCATGTCCTTGTTTCACTTGGAATTAACAATTGAGACAGGGTGAGGAGTCTGTGAGAATGCTGGTCTGAGGGAGGTGGTTCTCTGTTCTTAATTGACAAATTTTGTGCATTTTCATAAGGATATACTTAGCACAGACCTCTAACTTTATAGTTTACATTGATAACATGAGAAACTTCAGTCCTGAGTTTGATACTGACTGCAATGAATGCAATTTGAACTGTGCATGTAGGAAGAGTTCATTATTTCTTGCCAAATAATTCAGGTACATTTGAGTCCACTCAGACTCAACAATGCAGGAATTTTCTCGTTAGTTTTCTATCAAAGGTATTGAGCACTTACTCTGTGCTATACCTTAGACAGCTTTCAGAATTGGCAGTTTACAAGGAGAGTGATTGGATACATTCAAGAAGCTTTCTCTTGTGTATTTCATGACACTTCAGACAGAACAAGCACTTGATACATACATACTCCAACCAAGTCCCAAAATGTGAGATCCCTTTCAGAACTTCATGTTTCTGCATGTGACGTACTTTTGCATTGCCCATCCATAAGCATCTCCTTACACAATCGTGTGTTCCTTTTTATTTTTATTTTTTTGGTACCAGGGATTGAACTCAGGGGCACTTGACCACTGAGCCACATCCCCAGCCCTATTTTGTGTTTTATGTAGAGACAGCGTCTCACTGAGTTGCTTAGCGCCTCATCGTTGCTGAGGCTGGCTTTGAACTTGGGATTCTCTTGTCACAGCCTCTCAAAGTGCTAGGAATCATGTGTTCTTTAACAACAGGTGTATCCCCGTTATCTCTGAACAGCATCATTAGCCAATTTTGTCCTTGTGTGAATGTCACAGAATGTTCTTCCACAAACTCAGACGGCTATGATGTCACTAGGTGATATAATCTTATGGGACCACCATCATATATACAGGCCATTGTTGACTGAACTGTCATCATGCGGGCCCGTACTGAACTTCAAAACCCAGTAAATATCCAAGTGAGATGTTTTGAGAGGAGGTATCCTTCCCTGAATTAATCCCTCTTTCTAAAGAGTCCCTATATACTTGGATTATGCTTCATTTTTGCTTCTGATCCAATTCTTTCTTTACCTGTTGGTCTTTTCATGAGTGTTTACTGATCCTCCAGTATAAGGACCATTAGTCCTTTTGTGTTTGTAGTGTCTAACATAGTACCTAGCATGTGGTAAGTCCTTCCATTTTTGTTGAATGTGAAATGCCAAGACTGTGGTTCAGGTGAACATAAAAATAGTCCACAGTTTTATAGCCCATTTAAATTTGTATTGAAGTAAATCAACCAACTTAGTGGATTTCAAATGAGACCTCAAAGTTGAGTATACAGCCCAAAGCAGAGAGTTTATATAAAGAATGTCACCTTTTGTCCCACATGAAAATTATACTGAAAGAAATCTAAAAATACATTGTAGATCATTTCAATTTGAAGCTTATAGTTATGTAAGAAAGATGTATTTAAGGTTTAATAGCCAAGTTTCACATAACTTTTGTTTGGAAAAAAAAACTTTCACGTGGCATTAATATGCCGTAAATTGTGACTTTTACAAATATTCTCATATCCTGTCCAGGGTGATATTTTAATACTGCCAACAGACTTTCCACTGAATGAGAAAATGGTAAAATTGACAAGATAATCTAGCTAGGCATTTTTGTTTTGGAAACCTGCTATTTTCTCAATGCTCCTTGAGTTTATTTTTACAAATTCTTTGCAAAACTCAAGGAAAAATGGATCTTTTGAGCTACTTTGAATGTTACATTCTGTATGTCAAAGGAGTATTGAGTTTGTTGTTGATACCAGTTTCATTGATTTTTGTTGTTTATATACATTTCTATAGTTCAGTATGGATGTGTATTAATCTACATCTCATGTGGGACATTTTAAGAAAATGTTTGTTATATTTCGATTGGATAAAGTAGTTTTTTAGTGTGTCATGTCTATCTTTGTGTATGTCATTTTCTTTTGCTTGACTATGAATTTCCAAATACTAGGCATTTCAAGTTGGACTGAAGCTTGGATAGATGAATAAATGAATGATGATAGAGTAGTGTATTTGTGGTTTCAGAGTCCTGGTGTTGTGCTCAAATCACAGCTTTTGCTACCTACTACCTCCCTGAGTGATATCAAACTAATATTATAAATCTGTTTCTTCAGTGTGATGATAGTTCTACACAGGGTTGTAGAGATTAAATGAAATAATGCATGTCAAGAAGTTTGCTTTATAACTGGCACATAGTTAACTTACACATAGTAAGTGCTCACAAATGTTAGTTGTTACTCTTAACAATAAATGACTATAATCATATAACTCATTTTATGACTTAAGGACAAATTAAATAAAAACGAATTATGAGTGTGCTGATTGTAGTCCATTTGGGAATACCAGTAATTTTCTAATCACTATAGCTTAGGCTTTTTTCTTCATGAGAATATGAAAAGTACAACAACCAGGGGCTTCCTCAACTACTTACAGAATTTCAAAAATTAAACATAATATCCTTATGCTTCACCATAAAACAATAGCTGGTTGTATTATGTACAGAGTCTTATTAAAGCAACATTGCCGTGTAGCTTAACATGCTTATAAATTCTAGATGTGTTCTTAAAGCAGGTATCTTTCCTCCAGGGTGACAGTAAGGTTTTCAAGGGGGGTGACTTGTTAAACATCTGGAATCTGGTTAAGACCAGTAGGCAGCACAAGTTTTACTATTTTTTACTCCATTCTCTTCTAGAGGAAAAAAATCACAATTTTTAGGCAAAGGAATAGGGCAAGCGATGTCTGCTTTGGAGTCAGTTTCCCAAAAGAGAAGCGCAGAGAAAGGCTCCAAGGCTGGTTGATCTGAAGGCACTTTTCAGCTGTTCTCATTGTTTTCACATCTGGGTATTACTTGTTGGAGGCCTGATATAAACAGCAGCCTGTGGCTGATGAGGAAGGGCGGTGGATCTCTCAGGTGACTGCTCTAGGGAGTCCGAGCGTCAGCGGAGCTCTGGCTCTGTTTGGCTCGCGTGCACACGCGCAGACTGTTTTGAACTCGTGCAACGCCTCCTCCTTTCTTTCCACCCGAGTTCTGTTTGTGTGGAGCTGGCCTCTTCTGCAGGAAGCGCCTGCCATTTAAGGAGTGCAAGCAATTCCCGACAGCCAAACCCCCTCCCCTGCCCCCCTGCTTTGCTTCCTCCTTATTGGCCTGGAGGCCACCAGGGCTTATCCCTGCGAAGGTTTGCATTTTAAAAATGTCTTCTTTTGTCAGCTTGATATTTTCCAGAATTTAAAAGCGGAAAGGCAGAAAGGAGAACAAGGAAACTATTAAAGATATATTAAATAAACTCTACTGGGAGCAAGTGTGTGTTTAAGAGAGAATCTTAAGGGAAGTTTTGGTGATTGCTTATTATTTTAACAAAGAGGTATGTGTGAGTGTGTGTGTGTGTGTGTGTGTGTGTGTGTGTGTGTCCCTGAACTGGAGAAGCAGATGTTTAAAGGAGACTGGCAGGAAGCAGCTCTGACAAATGAAAGGATTTTTGATTGAATTCATGAGCTAAAGTTTCCTGCCAGTAATTCATTCAA
Source organism: Geosciurus inauris (assembly GCA_004024805.1). Lineage (NCBI taxonomy): Eukaryota > Metazoa > Chordata > Mammalia > Rodentia > Sciuridae > Geosciurus > Geosciurus inauris. Next base: position 176,489 of record PVHX01000443.1, on the reverse strand, counting down.
CCCTAGGCTACATAAAAGAAAACGCCATATAATTGAAGTTTAATCGCCCAACTTTTAAACATAGAAGCGGAACAGGCAAGTGTAGCTGCCACAGGTAAAAATTGAAGTAATGCTGTATGCTGAGTTTTGGTTATTATTTACTGGTAGTTTAAAACATTATGACTCCCTTCCCTTCATCTTGCTCCTTCTTTCCTGGTGCTTGGGTGCCAGAGGCTATTCCTTATTGTCTGTATAAGTTAAAATCCTTGGTGCAGATTTTTTTTCTTAAGCTGTTTTGTGAGCAGGTGCAGATGGCTTTCATGAACTGAGCCAATTGAAATGCTCTGTTTCAGCCTGCAGAAACTAAAGTGTTTAAAAATGAAACAACTGTGTTTTGTGCTGTACCTATAATTCAGATGGAAAATGTTTTCCCTGTTTTATGATGAAATCTGCCACCTCTGTTTCTCTTTTTTAATGAATTTGGTTTGTTTACAGCCTTAAGGAAATCTTTTCACTAAAATCCACCCTCACAACTCCTCCAGTATTTTTCAGCCTGATGATTTCACAACCAGAGCCATTGCAAAATAAGGGTAAATGGGCATTTTAAAAATCTCTGGAGATTTTTAAAAACTTTTTATTCTTTTCTTGTTTTTTCATAGTATATTCAAGTTGTTTAGCTGTAGGAAGACTCAAAATGTTGTGACTGCTGTACCTTTTCATAAACATAGTATGGAATAACCTAATTTTCTTTTATCAAAAGTCTTATCATTTTAAACCAAGCAACAGAAAGTGGGGAGTCACTATATGCTGAAAACTCTTGGTGTGGTGCTTGTATTACTGGGTCCTCTTGAGTAGAGCGAATTTACTCCCTAGGAATCCAGAAAGCTCTAGAGGCCTGGCCATGGTACTGATGCACCTTAGCTTCTGCTCCAGTCACATCCCTGTGGGCACTAATGCAAAGGCATAAAACAAGTAACCATGACCAAAAGCCAGAATGTCACTAATTTGCTGAACAATGAGTTGAACAAAAAAACAAATATTAATGTTGTACTGAACCAAAACATATCCCAAAATAGACCAAATGAAATAGCTCACACCAGAATGATACTTACATACTTTCTAAAATGATTGAACAGAGCAAAACTAGAATTGCAAAAAATTCCACCAACGTAACCTAATACAAACCAGGGGCCAGTTGGTTTGGATCTGTGCACTGGCATCTTTTATGAGATCCCAGCAGGAAGCAGAGTTTAGACTTTGCTCTTCTGTTGACCTTCCCCATGATAACTGTCCAGGGACAGCCAGGGTTAACTAGCAATACTTGTCATGTTGCTGGGCACAGAAACTAACAGGCAATGTTTCTTGCCCTTGGCAATATGCACATTTTGGATTAAGTAAGTCCTTTTCGTGTGGGGCTGTCCTGTGCATTGTAGGATCTTTAGCAGTGTCTCTGGCCTTTACACACTAAGTGCCAGTAGGTCCCCATGCTCCAGTTATAACCATCCTGAATGTCTCCAGGCATTGCCAGATGTCTCCTGGGGGGAGGGGGCATAATCACCCCTGTTGAGAACCACTGCAGCCTTATAGTCATCAGCCTCCCACATTGTTTCAAAAGGGTTTTCCAGTAGATGTTGGAAAGAAAAGCTATATTCTTCTCTGCCCAGAAGGACCACCTAGTAAAAAGAAAATGCAATCTCTATAAGTCAGCATTTCTGAGTCGGTTTCTCTGCTAAAGCAAGACAGGCTTTATGTTGAAAAGACAATGTATGGTACTATCAGGAGGCAGAACTAATGAAAATACTGTTATTGAAGACATTTGTAAATATATATTTTTATAAATCTTTATTTCACAACAACTTAAGATGCTAGAGATCAAATGATTCCAGAATCTTCTGACCACACTGCAATCAGTATTTATCCTCATATTCTGAAAGGATTTGCAGAAACATTTAAACATATTGAATCTAATAGTGTTTCTAGTTCATGGTGTAGGGAGAAGCAGTTTGTTTGATCTAGGCAGCTTGCATACCCTACGGTGAATTATTATATATTAGAGTGCTATTTCAGGAGAATTAGACATCTTAATTATAACTTTTATTTTTTAGTTTGTGTATATAGTGTATGCTTTTGAAATGAAATTTATAGTTATTCTGCACTTCAATGAGACTTCATTTTTATATAATACAATAGTACCTTTCTGTTGGCAGTTTTCATTTGGTAGGAAGACTCATTTGTACATCAGAGAATTATTTGGAATAGTGGATCTTGCCAAGATTATAATGTGGTAATTGCATTTAAAATTGAACTGTGCCAAAGCATTGCAAAAATAATAATAACTCCACTAAATATATAACACTGACACAGACAGTTCATCAGCTTTTCTTAATACTGTGAAAAACAAACCAAAATTTCTATTTTTTGTATATGAGGAAAACCTAGGAAAAGAATAATCACATATAAAATTGAATAACCAATTGATTTTCCAAATAGTATAGTTTAATAATGACTTAGCATCCTAAGGCACAGACCCTTTGCTTTTTGTCTTTGCATGTAGATTATAACCAAAGCATGGTGTATCAACTAAGGAAAAGGTTATTGGTTAATATTTCCTCATAGACTTTTAACCCTGATGATGATGCCTATAAAGCCTATAATGAGAAACACTCCCTTAATTGTAATTGATCCCCATGACCACCCTATTCAGTATCAATAGATTCCCTATTTTACCAATGGAAAGAGTGCAGCTCTAAAATGTTGAGAAGGGCTGGGCATGTTGCTTAGTGGTAGAGAGCATGCTTAGCACATATGAGGCCCTAGAATAAAAAAATAGAAAATAAGAAATGTTAAGACGACATGAATAGGGGTTGGGGCTGTGGCTCAGTGCGAGAGCGCTTGCCTCGCATGCATGATATGCTGGGTTTGATCCTCAACACCACATAAAAAATAAACAAATAGAATAAAAGTATTGTGTCCATTTAAAAAAAGAAGAAAAAGACATGGATAGGTCACCACAACTATGACAGTGAGTGGTAGGAGGTGTTGAGAGAGCACAGCACTCTGTGAGAACATACTGGTGTACCCTCAGTGACCACCATCATTCTGCGCTGGAAGGTACATGCCATTGTTCTGTTTTCTTATGGTAAAACGCAGATTCCACATGGAAACTCCAGGTGGACAATCAGTAAATGGTAGCCCCAACATTTGAAACCAAGACTTCCAACTTCTTTTTTTCTTGATTTTCCTGTGCCTTGAATTCAGAAACATAAAAGAAACTCAAAATATATCAATTCACACTTATTAATATATAAATTATGAACCATGAAAAAGTATAATCACAGTCTAGCCTAAGTTTTTAGGAAAACCTGAGCTGAAAAAGTTGGGTTTTTTTGGGTTTTTTTTGGTACCAGGGATTGAACTCAGGGGTACTCGACCACTGAGCCACATCCCCAGCCCTATTTTGTGTTTTATGTAGAGACAGGGTCTCTCTGAGTTGCTTAGCACCTCGTCTTTGCTAAGGCTGGCTTTGAACTCGTGATTATCAGGTCTCATCCTCCCAAAGTACTGGGATTACAGGCATGTGCCACTGCACCTGGCTAAAATGTTCTTGATTCTGTCCCAGAAATCTGTTCTTACTTTGAAATTGATGAGAATATCCATAAGATTTGCATTATTCTCTTTGAGGCTTCTGAGGAAAGCTACCATAGAGAAATGATAGCCTTGATGGTTACACCCTTCGATAGGAGTCACCTGTCTCTTCTTGGTCATTAACCAGGAAGAAAATCCGCCTCAGTGCACTGAAACCTAGAGCCTTTTCTGTCTCCTTCCAAATAGTAAGTCATTCAGACTTACCACTCTCCGTTAGCACTTTCGAAAAACAGCACAGCTCTTACTTTAAGGTGGCCAAAGGATTGATATGTGCCATGTCATTGTGTTCAAGCATGGGAGATCAAGTATTCAGTGGTCCAATTCATTCTTTTTTTAAAATTATTTATTTTTATTTTTTAAAACAGCAGAATGCATTTCAAGTCACAGCATACATATAGAGCACAATTTTCCATTTCTCTGGTTGTAAACAAGGTAGAGTCACACCATTTGTGTCTTCATACATGTACCTAGGATAGTGATGTCCATCTCATTCCTCCATCTTTTCTACCCCCATGTCCCTTCCTTTCCCCTCCCTCCCCTTTGCCCTATCCAAAGTTCCTCCATTTCTCCCATGCTCACCACCCCAACCCCCATTATGGATCAGTATCCACTAATCAGAGAAAACACTCAGCCTTTGGTTCTTTGGGATTGGCTTACTTCACTTAGCATGATGTTCTCCAGTTCCATCCATTTACCTGCAAATGCCATGCTTTTATTCTCTTTCAATGCTGAATAATATTCCATTGTGTATATATACCACAATTTCTTATCCACTCATCCATTGAAGGCAATATTTAGGTTGCTTCCACAGTTTAGCAATTATGAATTGTGCTGCTGTAAGCAATGAAGTAGCTGTGTCACTGTAGTGTGCTGTTTTTAAGTCTTTAGGATTTAGGACCAGGGGTGGGATAGCTGGGTCAAATGGTGGTTCCATTCCAAGTTTTTTAAGGAATCTCCATACTGCTTTCCAGATCGGTTGCACCAATTTGCAGTCCCACCAGCAATGTTTGAGTGTGCCTTTCCCCCCACATCCTCTCCAACACTTATTGTTGCTTGTATTCTTGATAACTGCCATTCTGACTAGAGTGAATTGAAATCTTAGTTTTGATTTGCATTTCTCTAACTGCTAAAGATATTGAACATTTTTTCATATGTCTGTTGATTGATTGTATATCTTCTTCTGAGAGGTGTCTGTTCAGCTCCTTAGCCCATTTATTGATTGGGTTGTTTGTTTTGGGGGGATTAAACTTTCTGAGTTCTTTATATATCCTGGAGATTAGTGCTCTATCAGATGTGCATGTGGCAAAGATTTGTTTCCAGAATGTCGGCAATCTGTTCGCTTAATTAATTGTTTCTTTTGCTGAGAAGAAGCTTTTTAGTTTGAATCCATCCCATTTATTGATTCTTGCTTTTATTTCTTGTGCTTTAGGAGCCTTGTTAAGGAAGTTGGGGCCTAATCTGATGTGATGAAGGTTTGGGCCTACTTTTTCCTCTATTAGGTGCAAAGTCTCTGATCTAATTCCTAGGTTCTTGATCCTCAGTGGTCCAATTCTGACTTTAAACTATCAGCACGGTTTGCATCTTAGTTGCTATTCTAGTTGTGTCTTGCCCTGGCTGGTGATTATGTGGCTCTCTGGAGCAGCCCTTCTATCACCTGTTGTTTCTAACTGAGACTTTGACCAAAAAACATGTACATTTTTGTTTTATATACACACACCTGAAGCTCAGAGTAGGTACTTACTCCTTTGGACAATGGCCCTTCAACAATTCCATTTTTGAACTCCTTGCTTGGTTCTGTTTCTGCAAAAACCTTCCATCAACTGTATTCAATCAGTGACTCAGTAATGTTGAGCCCCACTTTGTAAACAGGTGTTTATCTGTCCAACTCTGTTCTTACCAGACAAATAAGTTCACATTTCATGACTTCAGTCTTCTAAGTAATTTCTGGCTCATTAAAATATTAGCAAACCCACCTCTATAAAGGAATTTTTCCTTTAGCAAGAATAGCTAAAATGACACCTAACTTTGGTGGGGGGGGAAATGTTATAAATTCAGGAGTTGAACCTTCTTTGTGTGGGAGTTTGGAACTGTAACAGCCATGGATGTCACAGTCATGCTGTTGTGGAGACCAGGAGACTTGAGCTCACAAGGGAGATTTCATTCAAAATCACATTCTTTTTATCTAGTCTCACAAATTATTTTCAGAAGTTAGCTACTTACAGAAAAGCTAAATTTTCTCTTGCTTGGAAGTAAAGAATGTGTTATTTGACTTGAAACATAACACAAATATTTCCTTGTTCATTTTTATTTTGTGTCTGATGAGCTTAACATCGCTCTTCTTTACACAAAACTCCTCACTGATTTCATATGTGAGGTGTCCTAGCATTAAATGCTTAAATCAAACTCTATGATACTGTAAATAATAGTTGTGTTGTCTCATTCATATTAATGGAACCCAGAGCTAAACAACTAAAGCTCTGTACTAATTGCTTGTCCTCATAGTTGGGTATGCCAGGTCTAATTCTCTTTAGAACACCAGCTGGCATGGAGAGGATGCAAAAGTTCCTTTGGTTACTTTAAATACTTAGGTACTAATTTAGTGGCCTGGGAAGCATTTTGCCATGTCCGTATAGGCAGAACAAAGCAGAATATTGAGCAATTTCCCAAATTTTATCAATGTAGTTAAGTTAATTCAGTTAATATTTTTAGTTAAAACAGATGTTTTAGTTGTCAGGATGCATACAAACAAAGTGTTGGTTGAAATAAACATTAGCTTAGCAGATTGTTTTCATGGTACAAGCATTCTAAATTAAGAACAAGATATAAAGTGTGTGATCTGTGAGGTTTGAAGAAACTGTGCCGTAAAAGATTATGTAGTGTTCCAAATATGTTAGATGCACAGACTCTATACATAATTATTATATTAATGAATGAAAGAATTAATTGTTTTGTAATCATTTTGGTTTGTACTTGATCCTCTAGTTAAATTTCATATTGTTGTTGAAAGTGAATTTTACACATTTTCTTCCTTATGTAGCTCCTCCTTTACATATTTAGATATTCTACCATGTAAATAATGACTGAAACAATCCCTTCCTTCGGCCCTGATATTGCATACATTTATTTAAAATTTCCCATTAGGGATTCCACTATAATACACCATTACTATTTCTATATATGTATGTATTTTCTATATATGTATGTATGTATATATTTCTATATATATGTATGTATATATATAGTTTTTAAAAATTTTTTAGTTGTAGATGGACACAATAACTTTATTTATTTGTTTGTTTGTTTGTTTATTTAATGTGGTACTGCAGATTGAACCCAGTGCCTCACATGTGCTAGGCAAGTGCTCTACCACAGAGCTATAACCCCAGCCCCACATTGATAATTCGAATACAAAGATTTGGTCTGTAATCACGCATGATACAATGATCAAACTCCATGACCTTTCAAACAACATAAAAACTACCATAATTTGTAGATATTTACTATGTGCTTAACAATTTGCTAGATAGTATGAAAAACAGCTCTACTCCTAAGGAGCTAATGATTTAAATGGAGAACAAAAACCAACTAACATGAAATGATTATAAAGAAGAAATGAAATACATTTTGTGGTACAGGCTATTAGAGCCAAGGGTAATAAGGTGTTAATTGTGTGGGTTAGGTGGCAAGTCTCAAAGGAGTTAAGGAAGGTAGAAATCAACATGGGCTGAGGTCATCCAGGAAGACTTTCAAAACAAACCAACAATTTTTATGAGCCCCTTCCCTGATCAAAGCATTGTGAAGGCTAGCGAGAAGTGTGACCACAGACATGGGACTTATACAGGATCTGAGAGGATGAGAAGAACACTGACTGGCCAAGAGGAGAAGGTAAAATACTATAAAATTCAGTAGTTGGGGGAGGGGAGCGGAGAAGGGAGACCCATAGCTGTGATAATCAGCTTAACATCGCAGCTCTTCTTTTGAAACTCCTTAGACTGATGCAGATATGCCAGCTTAGATTTTTTAATCCATTTTGGCTCATGCTTGGTCTGCAATATATTAGCATCCAGTTCAGAGGTTTCTCTCTAAGGGAGAGAGAAAAGTAGATAGTGCTGTTCTTTGGGATTTTGGAAGATGATTTTGCAGAAATGATGATAGACGGTACTCACTGGCATCCTTTTGTTTTGCAAAGAAAAGCACTTAATGAGAACAAAGGTGCCATCTGAGCCAAATACTGTGTGGTAAATGCAGAGAAGATGTTTCCCAAGAAGACAGTAACCAAGCTCTGAGTGTCATTTGTGGGGTCAGTTCTCTTTTGGTTTTGTAAAAACTCTCAAGTGGCTTCATTTGATTGGCACTCCTTTCTGTTTTGAAATATAATGTTTTAAAGTGTGCTTTCTAGAACCCTTGTATGCTTGTTTCTACTCAAGATCTCCTGTTATAGAGCCTAAGAATCAATCATTTCTGGTTCAGAGATTTGAAGACACTTATTTATCAGGTAGAAAGAATGTATAAAGAATAGTTAATGGCCTTCAGGTTTTAAAATCATAGCTAATAACATTGAGGTCTTATACATTTTCTGGCCTTTATTTAAAGCTTTTTCGGTGATTTTGTGTTTAAGATAACATAATATCCCAAATCTTTTATTCTGTCAAGATAGCAATTGCAAAAGAGCCTTTGGCTGTTGTGGAGATTTTGGGAATGAGGAGACAATTCTTGCTGTACTATCATTGCTTTAATTTGGCAGGTTATGTCATATGTCGAAGAAAGGAATTGTATAATGTAGATTATGCCAGCAGCAGCCAAGTGTTTGACAGTGAGCAGCGCCATTCCTACTGAAGCAAGGAAGTTTTGCCTTTGTCATGAATTCAAAGTACTCTTTTAGTTATGATGATTCCTGTCATTTCCCTCAGGATCCCAAACCTAAGCAGAGGTAGACTGTTCACTTACATAACACGACAGAAAAGAGCATTCATTTCTGGTGTAAGCAACACAGGGCATCTATTGTAGGACAGTGTGGGCACCATGTGCTGCCTGGTCTAAAACAGATTTTACTGCTGTTTACACTCACTCTAGCTCTGATCTGCAGCCTCAGGTTATTCTGCAGCCTCTGGCATGATCATGATGTGGTAGCAAGGGAATATCACTTCATTGTTGAATACTTGAGACAATATGAAACATTTCAGTGTAAACTGGGGCTTTGCAAAAGACTTCTTTTTAAATGGATTTGGGTCCCTTGTAAAAACAATATTATGAGGAAAAGTTTCAATCCCTTTGAACATAGAAATTTAGAGAGAATTAGTAAGCAATAGATGACCACCTGCGTTGGTTCTCCTTATTTTATAGAAGAGAAGCCAAGCCTGAGAAAAGTAATCACTGCCTTCAGGTCACAAATTACTGGCAGAATGGAGTGAGTGTAAAATTCAGGTATCTCGACTTTCATTTCAATGGAGTGATAGAAGAAGGAGCTTGTTTCTCTAGATCAAGGGTCAGCAAACATTTTTCTCTGAAGGACCAGACAGAAAATATTTTAGGCTTTGAGAGCTGTATGGTTATTATCAGAGCTATTCAGTTCTACCCTTGGGGCCGCAAAGCAGCTATAAACAATATGTAAACAAAAGAGCATGCCTGTGTTCCAATAAAACTTTATTTACAAAAAGGGTTCATAGGCCAGATTTGGCCCTAGGGTCACAGTTGGCTGGCCTTTGCTCCAGATCTGGAGAAAACAGGCTTGGAAGTCTTATTGGAAGCATTTTTAAGAGCCACATCCCAAATTTGATCTGTCATGGAGAATGTCAATTTTTCATAGGCCCAGAGGGTGCTATTAGTTAGATAAAATTGCTCTGACTCAGGCAAAACTGAATCTTTTTATAGCTTTCCCAAGAAAAGGTTGTTTGTGAGAATTTCTAAGTATTGAAGAGTCATCCTTCAGGATCGTCCTTATGTCACTATTGTTCCACTTAAATAAAGCAGATTTATGTTTCTGTATGCTTTTCACAGGTTAAATACCCTCACAACAGAGGTCTTCTATTATCACTGTTAGATATTGTTGACTTGAGTAGTGTCTTAAAAATCTAACCATGTATCTCTTTTTAAGCAACACGCTTCTAGAGTTTTGTGATTTAATAGCAGTTAAAAAATGTAAATGAAGTAAAGGTTTTCTAAAAATTTCCCATATTTTTATGAAAAATTGCTTTTGGATCATATATAAAGCATGAAGTTGTTTTTATGTTTGCAGGTGTATGCAGGCGTGTATGTCTGTGTGTAGTTGTGAGAGAGACAAAGGAAGAGGGAGAGATGGAAAGATATCCCTGTGAGTGTGAGGCAGTATTGACTGAAGCAAGAAGTGGAGAGTTGTAGTTTTGCAAGCCCACCTACTACCACCTCTGAGATGATGCACACGGCCCCTTCTTCCTTCTCCTGTTTCCTCTTTCCCCTTTGCTCCTCCTCATTTCACTCTGCTGCTTTTCACTTACACTGTCTTGTGACTACCAAAATACTAAACACATGGCAGCTGAGTAGGATTATGTGTCAGGACCAGACTGGAAGAAAATAATTTAGTAGTTTTCTATTTTATTCTTCTTTTCTTATATGCTGAGCTATTAGGACAGTTGGAGAGAGCACAGGAATGTCCAACTTCTCCTTAATATAAATGTTGCATTTTCAAAGATAACAGTTTCATCTGTCTGTAAAGATTGTTGAAGAGTATTTGAAAGAAAAGTTATTTGGGGCTGGGGTTGTGGCTCAGTGGCAGAGCACTTGCCTTGCACATGTGAGGCACTGGATTTGATCCTCAGCACCACATAAAAATAAATAGACAAAATAAAGACATTGAGTCCATCTATAACTAAAAAATATTTTAAAAAAGTTATTTGATGGTTTCTTTTTACTAGAAAATAGTTCAAGTAAAGCTTCCTTTCTTATCAGTCTACAAAAAAATTCAGTATATTAAAAAATTTTTTTAAAAAAATTTGTTGTAGCACTCAATGTTGCTTTGCTTTTGATAATAGATATTGCTTTTTCCTCTTCAGTTTGCTTTAAAATTTGTATCAATGTTCTCACTGTATTACCTTTATAAGGTATTGGATTTCATTTTATTTTGTTTTGTTAATGCCTATAGGTCAGAGTTTTAAAATGAAGGGTTATTTCTCACTTTTCTCATCAGTCTCCAGGTTTTATTGGGAAGGAAGAAAGACAGATGGTTTGTTGATCTGACTGGTTGTTCTAGTGCTCCGTAATATGACCCAGGATTCTAGCCTCCATATCTGTGCATCCAGTTCCTCCTGTTAGAAATGTCTTTCCCCTCCTTCTACTCACCTCCTACTCGGACATCAAATCCTATTAAGACCATAGGCCTTTAGGAAGCTGTCTTTGGATAACTGCCCACGACAAAAATCCTTACTCTCTTGGAATTTCTGTAGTACTTTTAGTTCGTGCCAAAAAAATTCCTCACTTAATTATGTGTTATCTTGGATCACTCTCTAGTGGTTTAAAGCATAGTGTTAAGCACATAATCTGTGCAGCCATTGGAAGAAAAGGCAAATGGGTCATGGACAACCAGAGTTGTGATGCTTAGGGAAGACTACAACCACCCGCGGGAGGAACCATCTTGGGGGAATTCATTAAAGTCTAACTCTAGTCCTAAGACTCACAAACATGATGTCTGTGTTGTCAGGACACCGCATGTCGCTACATCAACCAGAGGCAACCTCAATTTTGACTGATTGATAGAGGCTGATTAGAACAGCATTCAGTCTCAGTCTGAAGTGTATGGTCTAGTATAACCAGACACCCAAGTCCTCAGGTTTCATATACCTGCAAAGGAGCCAAGAGAGTTCAACTACAGCCGCCAGGCTCCTGGTACACACAATCAAGGTGAAAGCTGGCAGTCAAATGATTTGAATGTTTGAAGGATTAGAACAGAAAGACTGGTGAGACATTTTTATTGAAGGACATACCTGACCACAGAGCTTAGCAGCTAGTTTCCTTCTGTGAGACCAGCTTGGACAGTGGGCAGTGCTTGCACCAATGCTCATTCTCCCAGGAGAAGTGCTTACTTGGATGGTTGGTTACGTTGCGATTTTCTCGATGTTTCATGAGTGACCAACTTTCTTTCCAACTAACAGCTGTATTTATTTTCTCATAAATATAGCTGGTTAATTTTCAGTTAAGTCTTACTGTCTTTCAGTTGATTTTTTAACAGTCTCTGCTCTTGTATCTAAGTTTGTCATTACAGTCATTTATAAGTCCTTAGGGTATTTTCATTGTTGCCTTTCTCTACTTCCTATAGCAGGTGCCACTGAAAATTGAATAATTAATTATCTCCCTAGTTCAAGTATAAAACCCGAATTGCATAAATGACACAGACATTTATTTATTCCACGTTGAAGAAAAAAGCATATTTAACATCTACCGACTTTTGTCATTTGTAATATTAATAGGAAATAAAGATGAAGAAAATGTTGTCCCTTTCTTTAGGGACTTACATTGAAAAGACAGGTGTATAAAACAAGTACCCTAAAGTATATAAGGGACTAAAATGGGAAGGGATGGTGAGACACTATAGAAGAAATAATTGATTTTACTTGTAGGAATTAGGAGAGTTTTCATAGAGAAAGAAGTGTGTTGATTAATATCCTTCACATAGATATTATTTTTTGCTTATAGGTTATCTTACATTCCAATTCAAATATTTTTTCATTCATGTCCATTCACTTGCCGTTAAATACTCATGCCTAGTCTAAGTTTGGAATAAAAGTGTCACAAGACATATCTTTCACTATTTCCTGGTTTACTAAACATGGAAATGCAGAGGAGGACCTGAGCATTTAGTGATCTCATGTGATCATGAGAACATGAAATAAGGAAGGAAATGCAGAAGAGAATATGATGATCTATTACACAGCCCCTGTTTGGGCAGAGAGTTAGGGTTTTAATTAGCCAGGCAAATGTCAAATCTATTCTACACATATCATAGCATAGTAAGCTTAGAGTCATCCCCTTATTTCCTGAGAACCATCCCCAAAGGTATGTTTGCATAAAATCAGAGAACCTGGGGACTTTCTCTGTCTCATTTTGGCCAAAATAGAATCAGCATAATCTTATGTGGGCTCTCCTGGAAATCAAGAAATACAAAAGGCAGTTGTTCCTATATGCTTTTTAATTTACCCATTTGAATAAAGGGAGCTAGTATGTTCAGTCTTCATCATTGCATGTAGGAGATATAAACTAATTCCGATACAGCCCTGTTCTTCCAACATTTTACTTCTTCATTTTGCTAAACTGAAAGGAAATATGTATAAATCATTGAAAAATAATATGTATAAACCCTTAAAAGAGCACTAAATGAAGCACTGCACTTAAATTGAGAAACAAGATATACAACAATGTATAAATATATACATATTTGAAAGATAAATGTGTACGATTTGAAGAGATATTAATGAATTTTGGTGTATTTTTTTACAAACTAGAAAGTTTCGCACAAATGTTATCATCATACCCATATTCTGCCCTATCTAAGTCTATCAATATTCATCATTCCATGTTCTAAATAGTTTAGGAGTTTCTTTCTAAAAATGGGACAATCATATTTTGAAATTTTTTTCTTTAAACAGTCCATATTTTATTAAAAATCCTTTACTGAATCTATTTCAATTTTCAAGTTATTCTCTAGAGGATAACTATTCTGAAAACTTGCTAACTGCTGATAAAAATAATATTTGCAGTTCGATCATAATACTTTCCTATCTAAGAAAAGGTTTCAATGATTCTTGGACATCAAAATATCATAAATAAATTTCTGTTTTCCCTATCTACACCTACCTTCCTGCCTTTGAAATCTATTTACATTTTGTAAGAAAGACTACTATGTGAAAGTTAACTCAAGGTTACTATATTTCTTTGCAGCTCCAAGAGTCCTGTTTCTCCAAAATTTAATACCCCCAAATAATTGAAAATATCTAGTACTAGGGGCTCTGTTTTTATTTCTGCTAATGGAATGAAGGCTCCTTCAGATTTTTATTCTCCATTGTTTTGAGGAAGATGTTTGTTAGGTCTTAAGTGAATCAATCCATCCAAGGCAGCCTGGGAAGCACTGTGGGGATCCTACAAGTTTACATTTCTATATAGGGTGCCTATAGTCTAGTTAAGTGAGAATGACTGGCCATGTGGTGGCAAGTGCCCTTCAACAGGACACATCGCTGGTATCTGGTGGAACATCCACCTACAAGGAGAGTGGGGAGGAGGACCTCCTGGAGGAAAACCAGAACCTCTGCAGGAGCTTACGGATTGTTTCCAAAAGAAAAATAATTAGGAAACACCCAAATGTATAATCTGTATTCCCAGGAAACATTATAATTTATTTCTTTATGTGTTTTACAACATTTCAATTATGTATTGCTTTCTTTTTACCGTTCACAGATCTCTTAGTGCTTTGGGGTTGCATTTGTGCTTTTCTCCCTCTCTTGACTTATCTGAGAAATTCTGGCACTAGCCAGGTTTGGGATGTTTTTGTTCAGACATTCTTAAGTTATTTGGTAAGAAGTAAAGTCTTCGTTGCATTTTTTCTGCTGAGAAACTGCTTTTCCTTTTTCTCTTTCTTTGTTTAAATCCTGAACTTAGTAAAGGCTCTTTATTTCTATAGATTTTCTGCAAAATCATACGTTTGGAAGTGAGGGAATAAAGTACTCTTATTTTTCAACTAGAAGTAGCTGCATTTTGTGAAAATAATTAATAAATTCCCAAAATACCAATTTTACAAGAGAATGCATGAACATGGTTACATAAGAGAGAGCCTCGTGCTTTCAATGCCCATATCAGCAGGCCTCCAATTGCTTATGAACAACTAGAAACCATGGCCATCCGCCAGCCAGAAGCAGCATCACCACAATGGAATTTAGAGTTACACTGTTAAGACTTAATAAATACAGTGAGGGTCCAGGAGCCAGGGCCTTCTGGCAAATCAGACTTGTCTGGTCTGGTCGGGTCCAGCTGACTTAAGCAAGCAAGCGAACCTTCTCCTTGTGTGAAGACTTCCTCAGTGTCAGCAATTAAATGTTTGTCCCCATAGCTAAAGTGTCCCAAGGAGTAGGGAGACAGGGACCATCCTTTCCTTGCCACTGCACTAGCTGGGGCAGAAAGTCATCAAGTCAGGGAACACATGGTTGCTCTGGGGACAGTGTCTGAAAGTCTGTGGCATGGAACCATTTTTAAGTGTGACTTCATTTTTCTTCTGGCTTCCCCCTTCAGAGAAGCTGTTTCAAATCCTGAGAACTGGGTGCTATCATGAAGGAGAAAAGCAAGGTAAATTAAAAAAGAGCTGCACTTCTAGGGAATCAAGCATGCATTCTGGCTGTAGGAGTGATTGAAATGAGCTGATACAGCAAGGAGTGAGCCAGGCCCCAGAGGTAATGGGAAACCAAAAGGGACCAAGAATAGGCTATCCAGAAGGTTAGCAGAGGGTAGACCTGTGAGCCCTTTCTCCCCTGCCTGCCTGAACAAGAAACACAACTGGAGATCTGAGTTGGTAGTGAGTTAATGTAATGAAGACAGACTTGAATAACAACAATAATATTAAGTCCTTATTCTATGATAAGATAGTAAGCGAAACATGTTGTATGCATTTTCTTGTTTAAACTTATGACAACCACGTGTGGACTTGACTATTATTATCTCCATTTTACCCATGAAGAAACAATCTTAGGAAAAAGCATGTCAAGGATCTTGTAACTGATTCTATGAACACTTTTTGGTACATAATGTAACTACTGATTTGTCATGTTTATTTTCTCAGATTCTTCAGTTTTACCTAAGATTTCTTAGTGTTTCTCAAATGAAATTATACAAAGATATTCTCACTGGGCTTTATGCAATTTTCATTTATTTAATTCCTGATAATTTTATCTGACTTAATCATTAAGGTTTTAGAGGAGCAGGGCCCACATCTATCATTGTTGTGAGTACAATTTCTAAGGTTACATACAATTAGGATTGCATTTTTATGATAAAGAAAAAGAGGGATATTGAATGCCAATTCAGGGAATAGCAAAATTTAGTTGCTTTTAATGGATATGCTCAATCAGGAATTAACGTTGCCTGTAAAAGATCTTACCTGTATATATTATATGATATTGGAAATAGATTCATTTTTAATTTTTGCTGAATGAAGCTTTTTTAATATTCCTTGAAACTAAAATGAAAAATTTTCCAAATTAATGCTCGGCAGTTTGGCATGTGGGGGGAAAAAAAATCTTTCCTCTCAAGCAGCTTTTCCAGGGAACAGATTAGTGTTAATTAGGGTATGTTTTACTAATGGAATATTTTTCTTCCCATTAATGTCACTGTCATTCATCCCTGAAGAAGGCATTATTGGCAGTGATTGCTCTTAGAGGTGGACAGACCATTTCACATAATTTCATTGTCACCCACCCTGTAACAAGTCTTTTTATTTTATTTATTTATTTATTTATTTATTTATTTATTTATAATTATCCAATATGATCTATGTATATTGTTTAAGAAAGAATGAGTAGAAACAATACAATATACATCTGATAAACTATAAGCTATCCAATATATAAAACTATTCAATATATAAAAATTATGTGAATTTTTCCATATAAAGAAATTAAAAACAGACTACAGAAGATGTAGGAATAAGATCAGAAACATGAAATAGAATTAATCACATTGGTTTTCTGTATTCAACAAAAGCATTTCCCAAATGAATGATAAAATGGGAAAAAACCAGAGATGGAAAAAAGAATACTGAAATGGAAAGAATAAATAAAAAAACAAGTTTTTAAACATTGTTTTAAAATTAAGAAACGAACTCCATGTTTCATCTCTACTATGTTAAGTAATCAAAAGTCATCAATCTTATCCTTACAGCAACAAAAATGTCTGAAAATCAAATTATATTTCTTAGACCCAACAATGTACTGCTGGAGCTATCGACTGGTATATATGATCTTGAAGAAGGGCTGGAGACAGAATATGGGCTCATTTGAGACTAAGGAAACCTTAGGGTCCTGTAGACTTAGGGAAACCCTCACAGTTCCATAGTTTTCCTTCCAGATACCCCACCAGTTTCCCACTGAAGATTCCAGAAAGACCTCATGTCTCTGATAGGATTAGGTTGTGAATTAAAAACAAAGTCAATTAAGGACAAATACTGGGAAACCACTGCCTTTTGTTTAAAAGCCTCAGGCTGTTTGTCAGGCCTGGCATTATTTGGGACCCTACCTGTTAAAATTGTAATTAATCCAGTTCTTTTTTTCAAATTCCACCCAAATTCCTACTCCCTTACAAAAAATAGTTCTTACTTTTTCATACAATAAGGGGCCCACAGAGTGACTTCCAGCATGAAACTCTCTGTGGTGAATAAGGTGGCAGGGAGCACTCAAATATGAAAGCCTGTAACAGCATGGACCATATCTTGTCTTTGTATTTCCAAGGCCTAGCACAGTGACTGGCTGATAGAAGACAGTTAATATGCATTTGCTAAATGTGTTATTGACTGAATGAATGACAGTCATGTCCATTGTAGTCAGCTAAAGGTGGGGTGGTAACCAGTTCAATTTTTTTGGTTTTTTTTTTTTTGCAGATTTTAGGGTTGGTAATCATAGGTTTAAAACTAGGAATACCTACAATAAGAATAATCATAATATACTATATGTATTAGATATCTATTGTGAATAATGAATTACCTCAAAGTTTATTAGCTTAGGACAACTGGCATTACCTCATATGGTTGCTGCGAGTTGGGAATCTAGAAGGATTTGGGTGGTTCTGGCTCCAGGTCTTGAGTGAAGTTGTAGTCAAGCTGCCTGTGGAGGCTGCTATCATCTGAAGGCTCAAGTGTGGCTGGAGGATCTGCTTTCATGCTTATTCATGAGTCTGTGGCAATAGGCCCCACCATGTAGCCCTTTCCACATCCTCATGACAAAGCAGCTGGCTTCCCCTGTAGCAAGTGATCCAAAGAGAGAGCAAAGAGGAAGCCGCAGTGTCTTTTATGCCCTAGTTTCCCAAATTGCATACCATCACTTCTATTTACTCTGTTTCTTAGAAGAGGGTCACTCAGTCAAACCTTCACTGAGGGGGAAGGTAATTAGTTTCTATCTTTTGAAGAAAGGAGAGCTGAATAATTTGTGGATATTAGAAACCATTGAAATATATAAATATTAAATTCTTCCAATATATTTGCATAAATCGTGTTATTTGAAATGGCCCAATGTATTATAGTGTTCAATTCATCAGTAAGAAGTGCTTTTAAACAAAGTGCTTTTCCTGGAAATTGGCAAACTGTCTTAAAACGTTATGTAATGCCATTTACCGCCCCCCCCCAAGAAAACATTATAATCCTGAGAACCAGAGTCAGCAGTAGTTGAAGAATCCAAACAATGGACTATTTTTTTCTATTTTCTTTTTGTTCTTCTGAAGTAGTTTCAAAAAATTCATGAGAAAGTTTAATTGAGTGCGCCTGCTTTGTACCAAGTACTATGTCACGTGCAGATGTGCAAAGGTGAAAAAGACACAGTCCAGGGCTGAGGTTGTGACTCAGTGGTAGAGCGCTTTCCTATAATGTGTGAGGCAATGGGTTTGATTCTCAGCACCGCATATAAATAAATAAAAGTTCATTGACAACTAAAAATATATAGATATATATTTAAAAAAAAAAGACACAGTGCGTCCCAAAAGGAGCTGACAGTATAGCAGAGATGATGGACACGTACACAAAATCACATAATACAAGGTTCACTGTAACTAGTAGTTTAATAGGGCTACAGAGTAAGGAGAAGGAAGTTCATTAAAATAGGAGAATGAGAAGGCATCTTGGAGAAAGTACTCCTTGAACTGAGCTTAAAAGATGAGAAGCCATACAAATAACTGGAATTGGAGTAGTCAGGGAATAGAAGTAGGAAAATGTAGGTCTCCTGGAAAAACCCTGATGAGGTTGGAAGATTGAAAGAATGAGTTGGAGCAGTTTGAATACCATAGTAAGGTGGACCCTGGGCAGTGGAATTACCAATGTCTTGAATAGGGTGTTCATGACTGAAGGAACATCCTGATACTTTAAGAATTAACAAATGTATAACTTTGGGCTGGGATTGTAGCTCAGCGGTAGAGCACTTGCTTCGCATGCGTGAGGCACTGGGTTCGATCCTCAGTACCACATATAAAGAAAGAAAGAAAGAAAGATATTTTAAAAAATTATATTTTTTAAAAAATGTGTAACTTTGTAGTAAGAACAACTGTTGTTTTTTTTTTTAACTTACAGTCTGGCAAGCCCATTACTTGAAGGTGTTTTCTTTACCACTTCACTGATAAAAGTGACACAAGAGTTGAGATAAATCACCCTGCTAATGAGTAATTGAATGATAGTTCAAACCTAGGATTGTCTGACCCCAAAGCTTGGTATTTTTAACTCTCTCTTGTATTATGAACAAAATAGTAATATCAAATTAGTGTAGAATAATATAATTCCTTTGCTATGAATAAAATATCAGAGCATGCTAAGGAATACAAATAGGTTATCAAAAAATATCTTGGGTAACTGATGATGAGATCAAAAAATTTGATGTTTGTGTTTTGTATCTGTAAACCAAACTACTATTGAAAGAAGGGCATGTGTACCAGGTAGCTTGGGGGAAATCCAATTTTGTTACACCTAATCCAATCATCATAAGGAAATAGTTCAGAAGGACAGTTTTTCTTCAAAAAGAAGAAAACATCTGGGCAGATCTGCTCCTAACATTTTAAGGGCGCAGGGCAAGTCAATGGAGGTCTCCCTGTCATATGTCTAAATATTAAAAAGTTATAAATCAGACCAAAAAATGGTTAAGTAAAATATGCGTTGTCTTCATGCCTGAACATACATACATTTATAATGACAAAATTGGAAAATTATATGAACCAGCTACTCTGCAGGCTGTGGCAGGATGGCAAGTTCCAGGCCAGCCTGGGAAGCTTAGCAAGACACTGTCTCCAAATAAAAACTAAAAAAGGCTGGGAATGTAGCTCAATGGTAGAGTACTCTATGGTACTGCAAAAAAAAAAAAGTCAAGTTATGGTTCTTGAAGTCAACAAAATATCCACGATGACTGGAATTATTTATTATCATGCACATCTTGCACATATGGATATTCTCTGATTGGGTTGAGGATGTTTCCATGAGTAATAAAATTAAGTCACACCAAATTAATACATTATTAATGAATCCATGAAGTTTATTTTTGTCTTCATGTCTGAAAAAAATCCTTAATAATGTTGTTTTGATGCAGATTTTCATACAACTTCTATTGACAGTAATGATATGAACTTTAGATTTTCAAGTATTAACAGTAAAGTGTAATTTTGTTCAAAATGTATCCAAGTCAAATATATTTTCATCAAGTGTAAATTAAACATGAAAAATAAAAATTATTTCTTGCATTCTCAAAAGTTATTTGTTTTCTTATATCTTCAATTCTCTGCAAAATAAAAGGTACAATTCAAAGCATAACTAATGAATATAGCAATTTATATATTTAAATAAACTAAAATTTTATTTTTTGAAAATCTAATTAAATCTTCTTCTTTTTTTTTTTTTTTTGGTACTGGAGATTGAACGCAGGGGCACTTGACCACTGAGCCACATCCCCAGCCCTATTTTGTGTTTTATGTAGAGAGAGGGTCTCACTGAGTTGCTTAGCACCTCGCATTTGCTGAGGCTGGTTTTTGAACTCGCGATTTTCCTGTCTCAGCCTCCCAAAGTGCTGGGATTACAAGCTTGTGCCACCGCACCTGGCTCTAATTAAATCTTACTAAGTATTTTTATAAAGATAAGCTAGTAGCAATTCTATATTCTATATTCTATGTTGATCTACTTGCCAGAGAATCTCCATCACACGGGTCACTCCTTGACCTATGTATATGCAACTTTAGGAATCATAGGAATTGTTTAATATTGTAAGATGCTCTTCTGCCACAACCTACAACTGTTGGGAATATCATGCTGATGGGAGAGTACTTCTGAACCTGTCAATCAGAACATGAAAAGCAGCACCAAATGGAAGCTCAGTTCTACTGGGAAATGATACCTCACTATCCTTTGCATTCATGCTGAGTGCAAACTTGACAAGTTAATTAATTTGTCTTTTTCTTACCTAAGTGCTTCAGCTGCTCAGTTCCTCCCCACCCTCTAAAGAAGTGTTTTTCTCTGACATGGGCAGCATCACAATAAGAAGAAATCTTTGGGCCTCAGGGGAAGCCACTTAGACTTCCAAGAAGAATGAGGATATGCAGAGAGGCCTTCTGTAGGGCCTCCTACTAGGGCAGGGTGATTGCAGTGTCATTCAGCGTCATGCACCACGCACCGTCACATTTCACGTGACCACATGTCTTTTGAAATTTTATTTAGTGTGTGTTTATGAAACTTGTGGCTCCCTAAAGCAAAAGACCCATACCCAGGAGTGACCCTGTGCCAGAGCCCTACTCTGCAGTTTGCAGCAGGGATCCCATGTTAGGTTGCAGTGTGGGCCAGGATGGGCATTGGAGGGAGAGGCTGCCAGCATGAAGACTTCACCTGCAAGCATTTTCTCACTGAGGAAAAGTCTGCTTTTAATAAAAGCTGCCAGATTCTACCAGAGGAAAACCAAAGATTACAAGGGTCCAAATGAATGGATGACAAAGTAGAGTCGGAAACAGGGAGGAAATGAGGTGAAACACAGGGAATGATGTATTGGAAATAGGGAATGAAAACCAGGCAAGAGTCGAAACACCTGAAAAACGGTTTTGGAAACTCCTCGCACCCCTGCTGCATGAGACTTGGTCCTCTACGTACTGACTTTGTCCTGCTCACATCTGTAAATGTGGCAAAACTTTAGCTGTTTTGTATTAACACTAGAGTATCCTGAGACTTTGGAAATCTTCAATGGCAAAATCCAGACCAGAAAGCACTAAAGTAAATAAATAAATAAATACATAAATAAATAACTTGGAGGAACTGCCTCTTGGATCTTCCCAGTACCATGTGGAAACAAAGAGAGCTCTACAGTGACTTTGGTTTTGTGGTTGAAGACAACTACCATGCCACTTCTGAAGTGGCTCATAGTTGTCCATATTTTGTCCTTGTAATTGAAACAGTATTTCCCATTTTCCCCAGAGTAATAATTTTAAAGGTGGAGTCTCTAACCTTGGGCACAGCCTGGCTCTTGCAGTGTTATACTGTTCCCAAAATGACAGAGGACACAGAACAGATGGGTCACACTGAAATATGCAGGATTGGGATTTTGCTCATGCAGCAATCTATGGTAAAGAAAAGCCCAGGGCTATCTCTGGTACTTGATGAGTATGGAATAATTTTAAAGTTCCTAATCAATAAAAATTGGATAGGTGGGAACTTGGGAACATGTTGTTCTCTGTGGGTAGCAATGGGAATGGCAAGGTCAATTGCTTTAAGTCTAAACAATCAGAAACTCTGAACTCTCTCACCCAGACCCTCATAGTTTATGTCATGATTTGCTGGAGGCTGCTCTACATAGAGTGTTGTAGCGGAATCTTTGTTTATCAATGACAAAGTGATAATAACACTATATTGTGAACTTGTTTTAGGGTGATAAATCTCCTTGGTATTCAATAAATACTTGTTGAATAAATACATATTCATTAATAAGCCCAACAAATGCTTGTTTGAATACCTGTTATAAAAAAGGGCATTGGGTACTGATATAAAAATACAGCCTGAGTATTCCAAGAGTTTCTTGCGTTGTAGTTATTATGCTGATGAAAGAATGACCCAGAATGGCACTGATGTTGCTTTGTTTTTTTCATTTTTTATATAAAGGATTTTGAATTTGGGTCTTGGAGAAAGCTGGTAGAGGCTCAGAGATGTCCTTGAAATTTGTATTTTGTTTTTGAACTTGTCCCAATATTAAGAAAATCATACTGTTCTTCAAGTTACTCTACTGAGTATAATACAACCAGAAGCAAAACATTAAAAACCCAATCTCATGCATACTCCCGAATGCCAAGAAAAATCATTTTGCATTAATAAGAGCACTTTCCATTGAATATTATAAGAAGTTACAATAAGAATATATATAATATGGAGGACTTCAGATTGCAGTAAAGAGACTCCGCTTAGCTTAGCCTTTCAGTTATGCAACTTCCTCACTGATGACTGAGAGAAAAACAGAGAGGCAGCAAATAGTCAATAAAGACCAAGGCAGGAAGTGTGTGGTGACTTGGAGTCCCAGGAGGGCTCACCATGTCCCGTGCCATGAAGGAAACAAATCTCTAAGGCAGTTAAAGTTTTTCCTGCTTCTCACATAATCCAAAACAGCATGAAGCAGTGGCTCAAATTTGTAAAGTTAAAGGAGTACAAAGGATTAGAGTAACGACAGAATAAATAAAGTCTGTACCCTACAGGGTAGGAATGAGGGTCTCTCAGATGCCCTGGGCAGCACTTCTCTCTATGTGGGCAGCTGGGAATTTGAAGCCCCTGTCAATTCTCAAGCTCAGATTATGCAATTCATTTATGTAGGGCCTAATAAGCAACGGACACTGTAGAGGATGAAGAGATAATGTGTTACATGTGCTATAATATGATGATGATAATCCTTAATGACAGACCACCATTTAGTATTGTATTGTTTCTCCAGAATTGACAACACACATGTATCATCTCTTTAACATTCACAGCAACACTATTATTAAACCCATTTTCCTGAAAGATAAAGATAAGAAACTGAGACTTACAAAGCTAAGAGGGGAAGAGCAGTGTTCTGACTCTAGGGCCTATGCTCCGAATTCCAGTGTTAGGCTGCTGTTACCTACAGTTTTCCTTGGGGGATTCATGAATGGAAGGATGGTTAACAGATTAAGCAGAATGTGTTCAGTGTCAAGTGAATGCTATAAATGGTAAGTGCTGAAGAGACAAGCAGTAGAGAGCTGCCTTCTAAGTAGACCTGGGAGGTCCCTGGAATGAGGTGGAGTTGCATTGGGTTCTGGAGAGTAGTAAGTGCTTAGACTGAGAGGTGAGGAGTATTCAGGACTAATGTTTAGGATATCATATTCTATCTTAATTGGCACTAATGAACATTAAGGATTTCAACAATGCAACAAAATAATACTGAGCACTCACTATGGGAAAAGCATTACTTTTGTTGCTTTAAAACTTTTCAACATATTTTAAAAGAGGGACTACTTAATCTCCACAGTCTAGATCCATTAGAAAGCCAGATGGCTCTGTGGGACCTTTGAGCATGGCCTGTGGGACAGTTTCCACTTTAACACACACCCCTGGAAGGAATGGCCCCTTGGGAATTGTGTAGACCTACCATCTGGAGATAATGCAATTCTGATCATAATTCAAATGCCCCCAGATGTAAGCCTGCCAAATTTCACAAATAAAATACAGGAGGCTCAGTTAGATTTGAATTCCAGATAAGTAACCAGTAAATAATCTTTGAGTACAAGTATGTCCTAAATATTGCAGAGGACATACTTACAACTAAAAAAATTCATTGCTTGTCTGAAATTCAAATTTCACTGGGCTCTCATATTTGTCTGACCACCAACCCAGACAGGAATTAGAGAAAAATTCTGTGATTTGAAATTGTTTGGCATATATAAATACTCTTCTGTTTGAGGACAGAAAATCACTTAACCTCTACCCCGCTAACCCTGGAAAGAAAGAAAAGAAAAAAGAAAGTTTCTTTAGTGTTGTACACCCTCATGTAATGTGTTCCAATTTAAAATGAGACTAATGGAGCAGGAAAAGTAATATCCTAAAAACACTTTATGGAACTAATATACAATCTCTTTTTTTTATACCTTAAATACTCAGAACATTTTGACCTTAAAATAAGAATCAGTGGTGACCCACGGAAGTTGCTGGCTCTGCATCAGGATAAAAGTGCATTTTATTCCGTGAACCCTGAGGATAAAAAGAACATGCCGAAAACTGGATTTCAAAGTGACGCTGCATTAAAGACGACAATTAAGTGGGGTTCACTGAGGAGGCATTGGTGCCTTAGGATGGAATTGTAAGAATGATGATTGTTTTTGGAGTTGGAGTCGAATATCAGCCTTTAAACCAAGTGAAAGCCAGTGCTGCAGCTGCCTTCTGTCACTGACACTGCTATGGAAAAATTTAAAAGGCCCACTTGAACATTTTTTTCTGAAGCATTTTTCAAAACAACTTGGAATTAATGCAAGTGCCCCCAAAGCAGAAAGCAAATATATTTACCTATTTAATGTCTAGCTTGCCAGCAATCGTTTGGTAAGAAAAATTATTCTGAAGAGAAATGTTACGTTGAGAGAATGCAAACCATGAAAGGTAAAATGAAATCTTAAAGTGGGGGGCAGGTAGCATTTTAAACCACATTTAGACATAAATCTTTTCAGGCCGTGATTCCCATAGATGATCAGCATCTGCTAAGCTTAGGTACTTTATAATCACTAAAATTATTTTAATCTTCCTATGAAAAGTTCACTAAAGAAAGACTGACATACATTGGGTTATTAACTCTAAAAATGAACAGTCAAGAAATTGTGCACAAATTAATGTATCAGCTACATAGTAAAATCTAATGTTTATAACACATCCCAACCAGGCTGTGGTTATCAAAAGTTGCCCTCCAGAGTGACACATCCCCAGCTATGTAATGGCCTGAAAATTTGCCGACCATCCTGCCCCTTCACCCACTCTTGCAATCTTCTCTGAACTGTTCTACTTTTTCTTACTTTTGAAAGGAGAGGAGGCTATAAAGCCTTCGATCCATAAAACAGGGAAGAAACTATAAAACAAAAGCACATGACAATGAGAGAAGGTGCTGGAATACATCCTCAGTGAGTGGAGTTATTTAGATTGAAGCATGAGATTTAAATGTGGTATCACTGGGATTCCACCTTCACACTATGGTTAACTGTGAGCAGTATAGGGCAACATCAGCACCTGGGGTAAGAGTCACCACGTCCTGTTAGGTTTTTATTCTTCCAATCAACAGTGCTTTGGCACTCTGTGATACTTTTGGTAAATGCGTAGGAACATGCATTCCCACGTTCCTTTGCTGCATTTCAGGGATGAAAAAAAGTATTCTAATGATGTGGAAGTATAAATTGACTAATTATGAAACAGCTAAGCAAATATGATATTTTAATAGGAACAACATAATAAACACTGAGTAAAGTGATTATTTAAAACAGATTGGCCTGGATTTTCACCCTGTCCACCCTTCTCCTTGCACTAACATCCTCTGGCCTCCAGTCATACTCAAAATTTGGGGTTTCTTTATCTCTTAATACTAGAAAGCTGGAAAGACATTGTCATTGCCCACCTTTGTTGTCACAAACTATGACTCTTCGATTTATGGACTTGAATACAGAGGGTCAGAAGTCTAAGGGTGAGAAGAAATGGGTGGAGAACGAAAGTAGCTGCCAGAACCTGAGGCAGCGAAGGCGATGCTGCAGTGGGGCTCTGTTCGCCCAGGTGTGGAAGAGGAAGTGCAGGAGCAAGCGGCACTTCCAGGTGGCAGGGTCCTGTGGGCTTATCCAGTGGACTACTCAGGAGCACCGTCTGCCTCCACCTTTCTATACCACATGGAACAAGTCACCCACCATTTCCTGCCTCGGATTTCCTCATCCCCAAAGAAGGGACAACAATACGTATTCATAAGAGGAATAACTGACCAGTGTCTCATTCAGAGGCCACTCACAGAACTGCTAGTTAAAGAACTTTGAAAACATGAAACAAAGCAGACAAGTTAAAAATAACAGGAAGTGGAAGAGAGCATGCTGTGACCCAGAACGTTCTGCATTGTATGCTGGTGACAGAGAAGTCGTAGGCCTCTATAAAGATTTGTTACTCAGGATGGTGGTGATGCTAGGACTTGGTCTCTCTGAACCCAGCAATCTGCTCCAGCATTTGGAGGAGCATTTAGTCCTCTCACTTCTTTCCACATTGGAGTTGCTCCAACCCCATAGATCCCCTTTTCCACTTTGTACAAACTTAAGTGGCCAAATAACTCTACCACACAAGTGACTCAATTCCATGAGCTCCGCAGCAGTTTTTTAAGCAGTTCTTCCTTGCCCCTTGTACAAAAATGGGGGTGGGGGACATATAAAATCATCTCTCTTTGGGACTAGATCTTTTAAATGTGTGAAATGAAAAAGGTGAGGGAACAGCTAGACCTAAACTCAACTGTCCAAGATCAACTAAGACAACAAGATGAGTAACTACCCTCAAAAAGGCATATGGTTGTTTATATTAATCCTCAGCCTACACTTCCTAATTGGACTGAAGTTCAAAATACCAGTTCCCATGGAAGGTCAAAGCATGTGCTTTGGGGGCATTTTTTATACAAATGGATGTAATTAAGAACTTAAGGAAGAAAAGTTTGCTGTCTACAGTTTGCAGCACACATCAGCTACTTGACATCTACTAAAATGTAGCTGCCTTCAGAGGGTAGTGTGGGTAGCCAACCACAGCTATTTGAGATGAGAATTTTGGAGAAGGACCTAAAAGCAAGTGTACAGTGTGTTCCACATGACTATGAGTATTTCTCCTCTGGAAGATAACTGCATCAACAATTCCTGGAGTTTGCCTGGTTATTTAAAACTTCTGCCTTGGAATTGAATTTATGGCTTACCAACATTAGCAACTGTTTCCTATTTGGTTATACACTATCCAGAAGAATAGGAAGCCATAGAGAAAAATGGGAGCTAATGATTCTGGAGAGTTTCTATCTCTTGTCACATTTAATCCTTATATTAACCGCCAAAGTCAGTGATTTTTTTCTCTATCTTGTAGACTTTTTTTTTAAACTGAACCTCAGAAAAGTTAAGTAACTTGTCTCAGGTATAATAAGCAGTAAATGAAAGTGCTGGGATTCGAATCTAGGAATTCTTGACTAAAAAAGGTTGCACTCACCTTACCAGTGTATCAGAATTACCTGGGCATGGCCTCCAAAGACTTATGTTGGAAGGGTGCTTTTTCCGAGGAAGCATTCGTTCTTTATTATTCAACTGTTCAGACTGCATATGTACTACATTCCCTAGAAATTTTGCACATTGATAATAAACAAAACAAGAGGGAAATACCTTAGAGATGAACACACACACACACACACACACACAGAGTTTGTTTTTTGTTTTTTTTTTTTTACAATTGTCTCTTTGTTCCAAGGCTGGGAATGAAAATAATTAGAATTTGTAGCTGGGCATCTGTGTCCACTTTAACCTGATCTATTTTGTCTAATGTTTCTTTGCAAAGCTCTCAAATGCATTGTTAGCCTATCTGATCCTGTCGTCTGGAGACCACAAAGTATTTCACATCTTACCCAGGGAACCGATCACTTTTTAGGATGAGAGAACATTCTTTACTGACTTTTCCTAATTTAAACTCATTGAATGTTGTTTCAATTGCCATTTTAAGGGCAAAGAAAAAGCAATGCATCTGCAAAGAGCTCTGTCACTTTTCTTCATGTGATGACTAATGGTGGGGAACTTAAAACCTTATCCTTGGTATCTTTTGGAGTCCAGACAATTCAGCACTCTCTTGGGATGAGTAAATATCAGCCTGTTCCCAGGAAGATTAACTAGTAAGATGATGGAGGAAAAGCTGCTACTTTTTAGAGGGCTGTACTTAAACTGCCATCTATGCCTCTTAAGGCAGAATCTCAAATGATTTATTTCCATAGTGCTATGATTTCTAGAAAGAATGGATATTTTACACAGTTTTAAGAGAAACGGTAGTTTCTTTCCAAGACATTAATTTTGGTCACAAAGTTAATGTTTGCTAATGTAATGTACTACTGACCTTTAAAAGGCCATAAAAAAGAGTAGAATTAGGAGACCTGTATTCTAGGGATCCCCATTCCTGGGCACATATTTGAAGGCAAATTCTCAAATTCCCTATCTGTTGTAGAGGTAGCAATACTGCTCCAGCTTTCCTTACAGTATCACATCAAGAACAAAAAGGAAGAAAGAAGAATATTTAAATACTTAGAAAGCTTGAAGAAGCCCAGTGGGAAGCATAGCATGGGCTCTAAAATCAGAAAGTCCCAAATTTGACGCTTAGATTTGCTACTTATCACCTCTGAAACTCCTATATCTCGGTTAGTTCATCTGTAAAATGGGTTTAAAAGTAGTCCCCACCTCATAGGATACTTTTGAGGACCAAATGAGCTGTTGGTATGTATAAGTTGGAAATGCTTAAATAATTCTGTCATCACTTCCCCTTATTATGAGATGAGGCCTGGTTTATCAAGTACCTTTCCCAAGTTCATTTACCAACAAATACTCTTGAATTATTAGTAATAGTGTGCCTTCAGGGATTTGAACTCTGTTGCTGAAGTTTCCATGCTACAATTTTTTGGGGGGTGGGGGGATCCTTTATTCCTTAATGTCAGAAAAGAGTAGTCATATTACTGATTCTTGTTTGTGGGCTGATGACTCATTTGTGAGTTATCTAAATGTCTTGCTGCTTCTTTCTTCCTCTTCTACCATCTCTGTTATGGGACCATTGTCCTGCTAGCACTTCTGCTAGAGACTGTGAAAGTGGTGAGAATTAACTGTGTTAGCAGCCCTGTCTCTCGAGAGAGAAGGCTCTCACTCCACTGCTGTGACTGATAAGGCCATGACAGTCTGTTTCCTGTTTCTTTGACTTCTGGATTGCTTCTTGCCTTTTTCTGCTCTAATTGCTCCTCTTTTGTTGGATCCCCATCTCTAGGAATCTGTCCTTTGCCTTCCCATTGGATATGCTTGCTTTCTGTGTGTGATCACATGCGCTTTTGCATCTTTAGTTACTATCAATCAATTCCTAAATCCATGATCTTTAACTTGAACTTCTCCCTCAGCCTCCAGATCTAAAGGTCTCTCAGACATCTCTGCCTACATTACATGTTTGACATGTTCTGTGGGCACATGAAACATACTGTATTTATAAATAAGCTTACTAATCTGCCATCTTGGAACACACACACACACACACACACACACACATACACATACACACACAGCTTTCCTCCTTCTGTAAATTGGTTAATGAGGCATTGTGAACCCCTTATCCATCCATGCTCCATATTCTTCCAGTTTGCAAATCATTTCACTCTCTCTTGCTGTTGCGGATACAGTTGCCTCAATTCAGCACTCGTCTTTTTTCTTTCTCTACTATCATAATAGCTTCTTAACTTTTCTCAGTGGCCTAGTTCTCTCCATTCTGTCTAATCTGCTTTTTACATACTGTCAAAGATAATTTTCTAAACCCAATTTTGTCTTTGTTGATCTTCTATTGGAAAAATGTATTCGATCCTCATTGCCTGCAGAAAAGCCCAGATAATATATTAGCAGTGTTTCCAGGATTAGAGCTCCAGCCTCTTTCTACCCTTTCCACTAGGTGTGTTGTGAGCTGTTGTGCTCCATTCACAATGAACTTGCTGATCTTCCCCAAGTACTTACCTTCTCAACATCCCTGCCCAGGACTCTTCCTTCCTTCTCTAAAACTCACCCTAGTACCTGTGAAGGTCAGTCTTGAAGTCAAAATCTTTTTAGATCCCTCTAACATAATTATTTGTTCGTTCTTCTGCATGTTCACAGGCCCTTGTTTTAAATTATACTTTTTACATCTATCTTTTCCCACAAGACTGTAAATTAATCAAATTGGATAATACATTGATAGCATCTATCTGGAAAATGCTGTCATATGGGACAATGCCTTAACACAGAAGGAATTCGATAAATATTTCTTGAATGAATGCACATAGGACTATTATTAAGACTCAAGGAATATTTATCATCCTATTTTCATAGTAAAATACTTATAATATATTTTTACTCATTTATTAAATAATTTTCCTAATCTCCTACAAACTAACAAAAAGTGCCTTCATGAAGAAGCAATTCAGTGAAGTCACCTGAGCATTTTAATGCCATGTAAATAATGATCCAAAAGTTACTAAATACTTCTAAAAGTCAGTTTTGTGTTTAAAGCTTTATAAAAATCCCACTGGTAATAATGGGAGATATTCACAGGTTTCCTGAGGAAGAAATTTTATGTTCACTTAACTATCTCTGTAATAGCCTAAAAGTACCATAATTTTTAACAAAATATTGAATTTAATTGGTCCAAGCAAGATACATAATCATCCTAGAATAAGCTTTCTAATTGTTATTTTATTTCTCTCGTAGAAATGAATAGTTGTTTATTTAAACAAGTCATCTTAAATTTAAATATGAGTCCTTTTTTGTTAAAATGCTTATCCAGTAAGTGAAATTTTCCTTCCATCATATAAAATGGTAGATAGATAAATATGTCTCTCCTATGACATTTATTTTGGTCACTATATAGATAGTCACTGTGAGCTCCTGTAATTTTTCTTCTAATTTTTAATATGATGTTAGATTAATTTAACAAATATATGAGCACTGTGAAAAACGTAATGAAATAAATATCATTTTTACTCAACAATACACAGGAACACAAAGGTTGCCAAAAAAAATGCCTTCATAAATTTCCTTTGATGTCACGTTAAGATGATAAAAGTTTAAAGTTAGGATTTCAATAATATTTGTGTACCCCATGGCTTTCAGAAATTTTCAAGTTTCTCTGAAGTTTATTTAATTTTAACGAATTAAAATTATTTTTAAAGTAATGGTTATACTTAAGCTACTCTGGCCCCAAGTTTCTGATTATTACATAAGATTCAAAGATAGGTAAAGACATGAATCTAAGTATTTCAATAAATGGATAGAATAAAGTCAACAGTTTAAGGAAGTAGTACATAAACAAAACTATAAAAAAAGAAAAGAATTTCAAAACATTGACATTTATAATTAAACCAATTATATTAATATAATATAAAATAGTGTTAGAAGTTGAATGATATGTCCATACATTGGCCTCATAAAAGTATCAAGGTATGCAGTTAACAAGTTTATACTATGCTTAGAGATAAAAAACAGCAATAGTAATTGTAATACTTAACATTTACTGAGTACTTGCTATGCACTAGATACTGTGTTAAGTACTTTATATGCATCGTTTAGTCCTTCCAATATCTCTTTGACACAGTTCTTATTTAGTCCTGTTTTATATGTGAGCAAATGAGTCTTAGAAAGGTTGAAAGATTTTTTTAGAGGACAGGACAGTTAACAAGTTGTAGAGCTATTTGTTATGTTAAATGAATGCTTTTAATTATTTTATGCTTTACTAATTACTAAGTAATTAATAAATCATTTTATATATTTATGTAAGTTGCCTTTGACACATCTAAAATAAGACATGCTGTACAACAAAAGCAAAATTCATTGACAATCATTAAAGTTAGATATTGTTAATAATTGGCTCTCTAAATCTACCCCTTCAGTTTGTTTTTAAAAGTTTGCATTTTGGTCGGGATCTTGAACTTACTCTAAAGAATGCTTATTTGTGTTTCTTGAATCTAGAACTCTTTTGTGGGCAGAAATATAAGAAAAACTATTTCTTTAAAATTGGACAATTATCAGGAATTACCACTAATATATTCTTGAAGTATTTTAAATATTCTATATATAATGAGAGATTTTGAGGTCTGTTGTGTGATATGAGGAATAGTTTCCTGCCAAAGGGTTAAGTTAAAAAATAATGAATAGTGAGTATTATGTCACAGTCCAGTAAATATACTCAAAATAATCACAATTAAGAATAATGCCTTCTTCCAGGTTATTAACTTCAGGATATCAGCCTGTCAGAGTGTGTTACAGGCTACCAATACAGTTAATCTTTTCTCAGTATTTGATTTCAGATTTCAATTTCTGAGTTATAGATAAAAATAGAGCTACCTTCACTACAAGATTTAAGGGACATGGAAAAAGTTCCCTCGACCCAAAAGAACTTGCCCCTAAAAGAAATATTGTGGGTTTTAAAGATTTTCAAGTCTTCAGTTGCTTTCTATTAATAATATCCCCAGGAGTGCAACCCCCTTAAGTTTTTATCACAACCTTAAGCAATCAATTTGGGCAGCTGCCAAAATTGAAGATTCTCAGGCCTAGTCTCATAGATTCTGACCTAATGGGTTTGCAAAGGGACCCAGGAATCTGCATTTTAACAGACATCTTGACGATTCTGATACAGGTGGTTCTTCTGGACCACACTCTGAAATACTCACCTATTGGGTAATTGTCACACCTAGTTGTTAGCAAACACAACATTGACACAAAAGCAAATAAATAAATAAATAAATAAACTGGCAAATTACTACCTAACTCAGAATTCATTCCATTTAAAATATTGCCTAGCTCTGGCTCAGCCTTGATTTTCAGGTTTATCTGAACCTTATTGCTTCAAGTATCTCTAGGTGAACTAAGTGAAACAAGACTCTTTAGCTGACTGAAAACTCAGAAAAGAAAAAGACTTGTTTGTTTCCAAATGGTTCTTTTTTAATAGTCCCAGAAATCAGCACTGAAATGCTAAAATTTTAGAGCAGAATGTACAAAACGTTCTTGAATTATATTTCATTCTTGGGTGCCAGGCACACTGGCTTTGTATCATGAAACACTGAAATAATAAAAAGCAGGTGCCCTGTCAAGTTGCTTTCATAATTGGGAAACTAAGAGTTGATATATTTTGCCAAGAATTTTAACAGAATAACCCAAGTGGATGAGTCCAGTGCCTTTCCTCTGTATTGAATACTATACAGACTAGGAGATGATATAGTAGTTAAGGGTATAGTAGATGAAAAATTAGACTAGTAATACTTTCTATGACTTATGGAAAATAAATCTTTTATTTTTTTAATCACGGCAATAAAAAATGTGGCCAGTTGCTAAGAAGAGCTTGTTCCATATGATGGAGACTCTAAGTTTGGGAGGTTAGAAAAAACCTTGCAAGAGTTAGTATGGAGAAAACAGGAAGACAACTTCCTCTTTGAGCATACACCATTTCCTGGGGAGGAAATGGGGGCTTTAAAAAAAATGTTCTTTGTTGGCTCTGTAACAGAGAGGCATCTATTTAGTGGTGACCATATATGTTTATTCAAGTCAGGACTTCAACCTTTCACAAAAATAAAATTCTGAAAGTACCTTCTTTATGTGATAATGGCAAGATTCAGAGCTCTTGGTTTAGATGATAGAGTATCTGTTGTGTTTTTAAATCATTGTGAAGTTACTCATAGCCACGTATATACTTGCCTGGACAACTTTTAAGGGACAGCAGTTGAACACCACAGTGTGAAGTATATTTGAGCTGTGCTCTTCTTTTGAATACATTAGCATGCCCTGAGGCAGCCGCACCCACTAGCAGGCAAGCAGCAAGGCATGGGCACTGCCCTGCGTGCCAGGACACATCCTCACCAAGGTGTGCATAGGCAAAAACAGGCAGCCCTTGGCAGTGATGTAGTTGGAAATAATCTGCGATTAGTTTGGCTACTGGCTGCAACTTGTTTATAACTAACTTTATTTTAGGATACAGTAGTATCATTAAAATGGCCACAATTTCCCAATCAGTTTGGGGAATTATGAGCATAAACCACGAATGGCTCAAACCAAAGGAGTCCTAGAGTCTAAGATGGTAGTGTACATTGACTTTTAAATAGTAACTTTAGTATTCTGTTGAGTTACTGTCCTTTGGACAGAATTTGCCCTATAAACCTTTAAGGGGCTTAAAAGATGGGCCAGCGAATAATTGAAATGACACCCTTTGTAGCACAGCCTTACAACCAGAAAGAGTACACAACAGAAAGCTATGCTCAGGGTAGCCCAAAGCCATAGATTTCCCGATTACAATGAAGAAGTCTAACTGGCGCAGTTACAGGAAAACAAGTCCTCTTATAAAGGGCAGAGTAAATCTCTTTTATGAAAGCAGAAAGGGAAGCAAACTTAACATCTTTCCTTAAGTTACCTTGAAAGAATGTCGTGGTTCGAATTTAGTTGTTTTTTTTTTCGAGGAGGTTGAATATCTTTCCCTCTCCGTTCTTATCCTTATAACACTTCATTGTCTATATAATTTTTTATCTTTTATTTAACAAACTTTATATTTTTAAAAAGTCCATCTAAAACGATTTTAAAAGATCACCTAAAACCAGTGTTTCTTTCTATACTCCCATTTTCCCCAGAAATTTTCAGAGTATTTGATACATAATATTGTGGAACTGCTCCAAAATCTGTAACAGAGGCAGTTCTTATTGTCTTGTGTGTGGAGTTTATAGTAAGGATAGAAGAAAAAAGCATCTGTATCTTTTGACTTTAGGTCTAAAAAGAGCAAAAGGCAGCAGGGTACCTGATGACCCTTGGCTCAGTGTGAACCATTCTGGCAATTTCTATAGCCCTATACAAATAAACTCTTCAGCAGAGCTATTTAATCAGTCATCACAATTATCCACTTTGCCAGAAATAAAATTATTGTTAATGATATGTAAACTAACACATTTTTTTGTGTTCACAAACCATTTTGAAAAAACTAAGGAACTATTTCTATATGAGAGAACTTTATTGCTGAACCTGCTCAATAAAGAAAATTAATTCCATCAACACACAGATTAGGAAAGCATTTAGAACCAGAAAACTCACATAAGGTATTGTTATTGCCAAATATACAAATATACAAATTAACCTATTTCTCTTTAAATGAGTATAAATCTCATGAAGGCTGACATGGACCCTGTGAGCAAAAATACCTGAGAGTTTGAAAACAAAATGCAGTTTTATTTCCTTTAAAGATCAACACCTTAATGATTTTGCTCCAATCCAGAAATAAGGGAATCTTTCCAAAGGTGAAAGGAAGGTGGGAGTAGGAGGAAGATACAACTTTGACTCTTGAGATGAAAGAAGAGAAAAGGATTCTAATGGCAGGTGACCTCTAGCTGTCAGTCCAATAAGTTAGAAGAGCAGAAGGCACCCAGTCTTTCAGAAGCAGTGGCTGGGCTGTTGCTGTTGCAATAATAATAATCACACTGCATGCCAAGTCCATTCAGCCTGTGAGCCACAATACACATTACAGGCTAGTCAACAGGAATCACACAGCTGCACTCCTTACTGTGTTTATAGTGGTCCCTTCACCAGCTGGCTGCATTGGCACCTAGTATTAGTCAATGAAAATTAGTTAAATTGAATTAAACTTTGCCTGAACATCCTGAAGGAATGACCATGTCTTTATATTTGTATCCCAAATGTTCTGCTTGAAACATACTAGACCCTAGACATAAGTGTATGCACAATGATTAAACAAATAAGGAGAATCTGCATTATGCTGGCATCATGTTAAAGCCCAGGCATAGTCTTTGGGGGGTTTATTCACAGTTTTATAAAAATGATTAAATGGAATATACTGATAAATATACAGCATTAAAGTACTCTGAGTAATTGTCACTAACAAAACAATAGATGGCAACAATTAGGTCACTAAAGCAATTGCTCAAAGAACAACTCACAGATTGGAGCATTCAGTTCTGTGGCAACCAGATGGTTATGCATTTCACCGTGTTGATATCATAACTGTAAAATTCACACATTACGTGGAAAGAAATCACACCAAGAAAGTACAGGCTACCACAAATGGTAGAGAGAAAAACTTGTATTACTGAAACTTCCTGCTAAGCAGGACACAGGGATCTGAGCTTCAATGCTTGAGAATTTCATTAATGCCGAGTTTGAAAGGCCCTCTAATCAACGTGATAAGAATGAAGGATAAAAGATGAAATGTAGTAGGACAGCCATGAGAGGTGAAAGGGAGCTGATTTAATTTACCTACAGCTAAAATTACCTCTACAACATGTAAAACCTCTGAGACCCACCTTGGCAAGGAGCCAGGAGACCTGGGTCCTTGTTCTCTCTGTTCCTAAGTGGCCATATGAACTTCAGCAGATTTCCTCACCCTAACAAGAGGGCACTGAACTAGTTCTGATCTGAGTTGTGATTAAAAAAAAAAATTGACGTCTTTGCTGAGACCTCTTAATGCATATGCTTTTATCTGTATAAACATATCAATAGAATTATAGGCTCATAATTCAGTGACCTCTTTATTATCTTGAATATAATTAACTTGATAGTACTGGTAAGTCTGTGTCAGCAATTTCTTAATAATGTCCATTTCGAAAGGATCACTCCTCCTCCGCCCTCTCGGTTTTCTCTACTCATTCTTGTATTTCTGTTACAGATCTTGCCTAAAGCAATATCTTAGTCTATTCGTATGTCTGTCCCCACACCAGGCTCTGAGTTTTCTGGAAGCAAACACCATGACCTACTCCTCTTCTGCAGTTCTTGCATAGTATTGGGATTGGCACATACTGGATGCTCAATACATATTTAATGACTAGAACATTTATCTAACCTGGTTGGGCAGTGTCATATTTGGCAGATATGTCAGTTGTCTTCCACTTGCCCCTCCACTCAAGTCTCTACTCTTTCTCGCTTTTTCACCTTTCTCTTGCCACAAGGTCCTTACTTCTTCCAAAGCAGCCTGTTGTGCAGGGTTGTCTCCTTCTCACATCCAGAAATGTGTCCCTCCCCAGTCCTATAGTGTAGGGGTGGTGCCAGCATCTCTGTGTTCACGCTGAATTCCTGTTAAGCCCCCTGGAATTCCCCTACACCTGTATAATCAGTCCTTAACCCCTCCACAAATTTTCCAAATTTGAATGTAT
This sequence comes from Geosciurus inauris, assembly GCA_004024805.1. Classification (NCBI taxonomy): domain Eukaryota; kingdom Metazoa; phylum Chordata; class Mammalia; order Rodentia; family Sciuridae; genus Geosciurus; species Geosciurus inauris. Next base: position 139,272 of record PVHX01000443.1, on the reverse strand, counting down.
TATCTATTTCCTGTCAGATCACTCATCAGTGCAGTAGAAGAATGGAAAATGATTTCAGTCTTACATGTGTTTTTTCACTTGCATTATTGAGAATAACCACACTGAATTTTGGGGTAAACTTTTCCACAACTCCACCCTTGCATAGGCTAAGTATTGTTATATATGGCCCACTCTTGCTGAGTCTTTCATTCCAAAGTAAGATGTTACAGATTCATTTCAGTGTCTATATTACATAATGCATTTTACATTTGAAGTAGTAACTATTTATGTTTATGGCTGGTCATTGTATCTAAGTGTATTTGCCTGTGACTTGTGGCCTCTTGCCCTGGAATATGTATAGTGCCTCAAGAGAAAGAGCAAAAGAGCACCACCATCTGCCATCATTTGTCTTGTCTTTTCTTTTTTTCTTTTTCTTTTTTTAATAAAGTCTTGCTCCTACCAGTTTTCTGACTGAACTCTTTAAAAATAAGTTAGATATTTATGTATTATAAATGCAGCCTAATAATCATAGAGCCATATCTGACAATGAATATTCTGCATATTTTTAAAGTCCAATCTGATATGACTTGCTACATTCTTTCCAGAGCCAGCAGGAAGTGAAATAACCAGTCGATTAGTATATTCCTGGTGAAACCATTTGAAGAATTGTTAAAATGTCCATCCTGTAGAGTCTATGAAGCAGACTAATTCAGGCACCTGTCCAGCTGCACCGGCCTTTATCAGTGATGTGTAAGCACCAGGAAGTCAGAGATTTTTCTGTTATACATACTGCTGAATCCCAGGTTCTTAAAGCACAACCTAACATTTACTGAGTATGCAATAAATATTTGTTGATAAAATTAATATATTTGGATTTGGTCATACTATTCTTTTCTATTGTGTTTAGATTGGTGATTGCTTTGTCATCTCATAAATGATGAAAAAAGCAACTTAGAATCATTTTTGACAGATATTTATTGCATTCTTGCTGTGTTCAAAGCACTGTATTGAATATTTATTTTGGGAAGGCACATTCTACAGGTGAAAAATATCCTGTGGAACACAGCACATTCACTCAGTGGATCCCACTGCCCTGGCTTTTCATTCTTAACACTGCTCAAAGCCAGCCTTCCGAATCTCTGATTTTTTTGCACCCTTTGAAGAAAATATACTGAAGTGATTAACACTTTCCTAAAGCATGCCTGTTCCTGTTCTGGGATTCTGTGACTGGTGACCATGTTGTGCCTTTTCTTGTGTGCTTGATCACACTAATACGAGTGCTGAAAATCTAGCCCTTCTTGCGTGATCATGAACAGTGGTAGTAAACAGAATCTTCCCAAGGTTTCCTCTCATACATGGGTAACATGAAACCCTCATACTGTTGTGATACCACTATACAATTTTCCAAGTTCTTTTATTAGATTTTCACTTGGTCTATACAAGCTTTATATTCATAGGCATTTTGATTTATTCATATTTTGTTTGGCTACAAATAGATCTTTGATGTGAGTCATTATAATGGAGAATCCTAATGGTGTCAGGTCTTGAAATATCTTTAACAAAACTCCAAACTTGAAGTAATTATACCTTAATCTAAAAGATTTCTAGAAGATCCAGCATTTATGAGGGGATTGTATGTGGGCAGATGCTGTTATAATTGGTGAAAGCACATTCCCTTCAGGCAATTATATATATCCTCCTCTTGCTCTTCTGCTCTTTCTCCTTTTATTTTTGAGTACCCAGAAATCTACTGCCCTTTGCAAACACTGGATTTTACAGGTAGAGAGAAATGCTCTACAAATCCATCAAGTAGGTACAAGTAATTATGGCAAGTGGTTACAGGCAGCTATCTAAATATCTATTGCTCTGAAGATATATTCATAAAAATCCTTTCTGTTGTGTTTTAGATTTCATGTGATAAAGGAATCAGGTATTTCTTATTTTTTACTAAACAAATAGCAGAAAAAAAGCAGTCTTTTTTTCAGGAGGTAAAAGTCATTGTAAGCGTATATAATATTGCTTCCAAACCATAAACTAAAGAAGCTCAGAAGTAAAGCTTATCATCCTGGTTGTTTTTGTTATGTGGAATTGTCATTCCTGCTTTTTCCCCTCCACTGTCACCCCTCTGTCTATGCTGTATGAGAAAGGGTTGGTACTATTGCCCTCTGATTGTTTCGTTTGCTGGTAGTCTGTCTCCTGAAACAACCATTTTCAATAAGAGCCATTTCATTATTTCTCCTCTTGCTTCTCCTCCCACTGCCTGGTCTTTGCACTACTACAGATGTTAGCTTGCTGCAGTCCAGAAGTTCCTAAGATGTCAGCAGGAAGAAGTGACAGAGTGAGGCATTGCAGTGACCTGAAGGAAATAATTAAATTGCAGGAGTGCTGTGTGAGGAACATACTAACTTAGGACATCGTCCTCTGATGAAATCTGTCAGGCTCTTAGTTTTCCAAATGTGGGAACTTCTATACTTGTTTTGCTCTTAGGCACAGGATAAGTCCCAAGAGAGATTCCATTCATTCCTCATAGAGAAACAGAAGAAAAAGAATGAAGTTGCACTGGTAGCTTGTTAGAAAGAGAACTGTACGCACTCTGAGATCTGATTTAAGAAATGGGTTTAGAATCTCAGCAAGTCCAAACAACAGATTATATCCATTTTGCAGGTGAATAATGTGGAGCTCAGCCATGAAGTCTCCTGACCAGAAGAGTATTACAGTAATTTAGAATATTAAGGGTGCTAATGAGCATATACAGAGAAGCTAATTGTGGACAAAGTCACTAGTGAGGCTCATATTTATCTTTTTATTGTGACTAATCTTCTGTTTGAACTAAAAAGTTCTCACAATCTTCCAGAAGGCAATAATAACTGAGTTCCTCAGATGCATGAGAAGTACTCACACTTTTATTTCTTAATTTATCCAAGTTGATTCCTTGTCATTTACTCCCTCCTCATCCTTCAAGAGGTAGTTTTCAGTAATGTTTAATTTATGCTAATGAGTGATTCCTTTGCAGATGAAAGTAGACAGTGAACCCAACATAATGAAATAGTCAGTCTTCATTTTAGTTCAGACTAATAAAACATAGAGGGACTTTTGCATTCACTGTTTTATTCATCTTTTATAGAAAATGTGGGGACTTCTAAAGGATCAGTTTGGCACTCTGCCAATTAGTGTGCCCACTGTTTTCCCCAGATGCATATTCACATGAGTCAACAGAAATCTTTTTGACTAAGCAAGACTGTGTGCATGAGAGTAATGGATGTGGGGAAAACTAGAATAAGAGAGGGCTGTGGAACCTCAGGAAGAAGTACCAGCAAATAGGCTCCCAAAACAGTGGAGTCACACAGCTCTGCACCACATCCCCTCTCCCCAGAACAAATTCTACAGGGTAAACAGAGTTGTGCTCAGCTTTGTCTTTCCTTGTTCATAGAGGCAAAACCAAAAGAATCTGGTACCTGGCTCTTAAGAGAAGGTATAACCTTCTTGAGGAATGAGGCCCCAGCCTGATACCTCATGGTCCACTTGCTCCTTCCTGGAAGCCAGTTTTCCTATGAAGATTTTATAACAAATCATTCCAGTGAAGAAGCATGCCACTTAATAGCAGCTCAAGGGGGAAGACTAAAAAGCATTTCCTAATGGGTATGTGTGCGTGTGTATGTGTGTGTGTGTGTGTAGTGGAAGAGGATGGTAGAAGCACATCTTAGGCTACCTTAATAGAAATAAATTATCTGAAATAAGAAAGTGTTTTCATTCCAGGAACCGTGGTGCACACCTATATTCCCAGCTACACAGCAGGCTGAGGGATGAGGATTGCAAGTTCAAGGCCAGCCTCGAAACTTAGCAAGACCTGCCCCCCCCCACCGCCGCCCGCCCTCGAAATGAAAGTTTAAAAAGGGACAGGGCTGTATCTCAGTGGTAGAGTGCTTACCTACCATGTGCAAGGCCATGGGTTTCATCCCCAGTACTACAAAAAAAGAAAAAGAAGGAGAGAGAGGGAAAGCCAGAACTGAAGAAAGGTATATCAGCAGTGTGTCAATCAGACTTAGATTTGGCTGTGAGTAACAGAAAATATAAACAAAGACAGGTTAAACAACATAAATGTTTCTCTCTTGGGCCAAGGTAGGTTATTGTGAAGAGGGAGACAGTTTACAGTGTCAGGGATCCACATTTCTTCTCTCTAACTCTCAAGTGGCTTCTGTTTGTAGGGCAAGATGTCTACTAGAGCCAGTCAGAAGGCAGAATTAGCAACAGCAGCAGGGAGTGCCCCCTCCTTACAGACCTTTCCAGAAGTCACACATAACACTTCCCTATAAAACTTTACCACATGATCACTCTTCCTGGCAAGCGTGGCCAAGAAATGTAGACTTTATTTTGGGTAGTTTTGTGACAAACCAAAAATCAGGGATGGTATGACCTGTGCAGAAGGGAAGATGCATATCGTTCTCCCATCGTCCCAGGAGATGATCAGCCTCTTCAAGAGAAGTGAGACTTTCCCTACTCTGTCTACAGCACACTTAGGGTTTTACCTTTCAATTCCAGCAGTTTATATACGTAAGTCGATAGATCCAAAGGATAGTTAGCAGGATGGTGGGACCCTTTATCTGCCCCATTAGGGCTTAAAATAATTGGCCAGCTTTGTCTGATGAACAAGTGAAGAACTGGTAATGTTTAGCTGGGAATTTATTCCTTTCTTAGAAAAGATATAGAAGGTTGGAAGAGCTATTCTGGATGTACTCAGCTGGTAGAAAAAGAAACCCCAAATCAGTGAGTCTGACCTAAGACACTATATAAAGGATCATTTTCTGATCTGAGAGCAGTCCCAGGATCCAGGGAGCTATCTCTGGGGAGAGAGATCTGGCTGTCATGGAAGAGGGGGAAGCAGTGGCTGTGAGGGAAGATGGTAGCTTCTCACAATCTTCCTGGCTCCACGGCCCCTTACCCATCCCCTTCTCTATACAGCCATCGCTGACCATTTCAAAGGTAAAATAGGTCATATAACTTCCCAGATTAATTCTTTCAGTGGCTTTCCATGGGCCTCCTGATCTGTTGTTTATTAACTCTGAATCTCCAGACAAAATTCTCATTTCCACATATGAGTCAAATTCCTCTGCCTTCTGGAACTTTGCCCATATTCAGCCCTTCCCCTTCCAGAGTACTCTCCTGCATACTCACTGTCACCCCAGCTACTAACTCTGACATATCCTGAGTCCTTGCTTAGCTCTGAAGTCTTGAAGCCCATCTTCTCAGAATGGGGCTTCCCATGACTTTGCATACCACCCGCAGCCCAGCACTTGGTACAGTGGCTGTCATAAGCTCCCTGCCAGGCAATGTATGGTATTCTCAGACTTAGCCGGCTGCTGGGCAGTGGTAGATAATTGATGATAGATCATTTGAATTTTGTAGAAGGTGTTCAAGCATCAGCTGAGGGAAGATGCAGGTTAGAAATGAGGGAGAAGCAAGAGAGTTAAGAGTCATGAGGATTGGAAACAAATAAAAGATTGTCTTTTGTGCTAGTCCCCTTTATATTCTTTCCAGAGAGTTAGGAAAGAAACATGAGAAAGAATTGCTTCTGTTTACTTGCATTACCTCCCAGCCCCCAAAGAGTCAGAGCAAGTGTTCGAGTGGAATTTGAAATACTAGCTATGTTAATGGAGGTCAGGATTGCTGAGAATGGATTTATAGCTACAAAAATTGACCTGGATTTATTTTCTATTATTCAAAATTAGTTACGTTGAAGGAGGAGCAAGGGGCTTCTTGGTATATAGACTATTGCTAATGTGTTCCTGGGCATAAATCTTGTTTGGTTTTTGTGATCTATCCTGAAAAATGTGAAGGTAGATCTCAGTAAGTGGGAAGGTGCTACACCTTCGGGTCTTTGCTACACCAAGGACAGCATTTGGTATGAGCAGCTATGGCCTCTGGGGCCTGTATGACATATGATAGCCACTCATTCTGCCTTTTCTTGGAGTGATTTTAGCAGATACTGAATAAACTCCTGCCCTCAAATACCCGCTATTTTGACTCTTCGAGGTTTAAAATTCTACATTTATAGAAGAGGTCTCAAATACAAGGACCAAAAGTATAACATGCTGATTTAAATCCCTATAGAGATGCATTGGGTCCTATTGAAACAAATGCTATGGGCTCTAGAAAGTACGAGGGGAGACGAAAGGGGAATGTCTGAAACAGGAAAGAGCTGGAATTCTAAGTAGGTTGAGAAGGCAGAAGATAAACTGCATTTAGCCTATAATTTGGCTTAACCTTCTTCATCCCAAACATTATAGACAGGAATGATTCCTTGTTTGGGGCTTAGGGAGCAGCTGAGGAGTAATTCAGACCTAGAAATGGACCTCTTGCTACCTGCATGGAGATGCTAGGGTTCCTATGAGATCCAGTAGGGTTGCTATGAATTCTCCAACCTGATTTGTCCTTAAATGGCCAAACACCCAGCCCAACATTTGCATACCACTGGTTGACATCAGCGGTCCATTTCTGCATGGCATTGTCACATAGATCTCCTTTGCTTGGTACCCACAGTCCACCAGAAAGGTGGCATCCTGGAAAACGAGACAGCACTTCTCCAAGGGGGTCCAGTGGGGTTTATGTTCAAACAGCCCACAACAGCAGTCACCTTGAAAAAGATCAGTTAATTAGAGTCATTTTCTGAAGCTGATTTGCCATGACAAGTCTTTCCTAAAATTAAGATCACCCAAGACACTGAGATGAACGATTTATTTTCCTGATTTCTACAAGAAAATATAGGAACAATAATCTTGTCTCCTTCATTTTTGTCTTAAAACATATGCAGTCACTGATAATGTTGTGTGTACAGAGCATTAATTAATAATCATCATTCTCTAAAAATGTAATTAATTTTTTTAAATGCTCAGCTTGATCATCTTTGTCACAGGTGGTATATCTATAGTGTGACATTATACATTTTTAAATATAGTCATCAGAGAGGTTTAATTCTCTTGACCTATAGAATGACAGTATTTCAATTCTATAAACAAAATCTGTTGGTACAATTGATTATTAACCTACTTGCTTTAGGGATTACAGGAGAGGGAGAACGTTAACTCTTTTGTGAGATATTGTAAATTAGCAGTGAGGAAAGGTGGTGGAATATATAATTTTTGCTACATTTACAGTAGATTGGTAATCAGTGTAGTTTTAAAATAAACTCCTGATATCCACTCTCAAGTGCACACATCTGGCCACAGCATTTTTACTGTCACTTGGACTTGTACACATGCAGATATCCACACTATGGATGTACATTCCCTGGCTGTTTACATAGAGTTTTTCTTTGTTTCTATTGCATCCTGATAAACTATGCCTCACTCTATTTCTTTTTTTTGCCTGTGTATTTGGTAACAGAGATTAGTCAATATTTTCTTGGTGAAGCAGACATCCAGAATACATAGAAAATTCCTATTTTGTTATTTTACCCTGTAGTTTACTACTAGAGAATCAGAGAGTTCTGTCATCCTTCAATCTTTGTTGTGAGCTCCTTCTCTGAACTCTCCTCCCTTGGTCCCACTTCGGTGGTCTTGGGAAAACATTCTTACCCCTGCATTAGAGCTCCCCAGCACTATCAAGCAGTGAAACAAGATGTTTCTGTAAGCACAGGTAAAAAACCAGAGAGCATTAGAGCAGAATCTATAGATTCCTTGAGCTTTGCAGAGGGGGACACTATGTTCTTTTCTTTTTTCTTTGAATGCATGAATGGTCAGTAGTAGCATGACTTGTGATTCTATCAGAGGTCAGGTCAATCAGGGGAAAAAGCCTATAAATGAAGGAAAACAGAAGGCAGAAAGGTATAGCTTATATATCTTGTATGTCTATAGTGTTCCAAATATTAAGCTCTTCCAAGTTCATTTTGTTTGCGTAGAAACAATCAGGAAAAAATAAATTCTGGGTCTGAATATTTTAATCTGTTTTCTAAGTATATTAGTAACACAGAATTATGTCTATTAGGAATTTTTAAGCCCTTTCATCTAAATCTGAAACCTCACCTACTTGACAGTGTTCCTTTAAATGTCAGAGAAGCTGGAGAGGTCCAGGGCCAGGGAGAGATCATGAACTGAACCTCAGAGGGATTTTAATGCTTTCCCTTCAGCATCTTTTCTTCTTGAGAATAAAGGGAGGGAAAGGAGCCAATGGACTCAGCCCTATAGCAACATTTTTCCCCAAGGAATTTTGCATTTAGCTCTTGTGCCTCTGGCTAATAAAGAAGAGACACATTTAGCTCTGTGAACAAAAGAAAGCAACATTTCAAAATGTGGTTCTTTTACTTGTAGATTTTTTCTAGATTTTATCTCATCCAACTTCAGTTGTAAACTAAATAGAACAAATGATTTAAAACAACAAATTTATTCTCTTCTTTCAGTAAATGTTCAGATGGCTTGGGTTTTTGTTTGTTTTGTTGTTTTGCTCAGATGAAATGAAACAGAGGAAAATAGCTATGGATTCTACTAGGGAAAAGAAGGGAGAGAGACAACTATAGAATTTGAGCCCCCAGCTATTCTGTTTCCTAAACTGTCTGGGGAATTTCTTAAACTCTCACCTTTACTTTCACAATTCAGATATAGACTTCAACCAGGTTCAGACTGTGTTCAAACACTGGGGCAGAACTGACTCATTAATAATGTCACTCAACTGATCTAGTTGGGCCACCTCCCACTCCTGACCCTGCCACCGGCCTCCAATTCAGTTGACCATTTTTTGGTATGAATTTATTGTAATGAACTCCTGGCCTGCTACCCTACAGTCTAGCCTTTCTTTCATTTCTATCAATGTTTGTTTCTCATTTTGAGACCAGTTTCTAGATTTTTTGCCATCTGATGGATGGGCCTTTGCTTTGTCTCAAGTAGACAAGTAGCAGGACGGAGGCAAAAGGATACTTGGGTCCAAGGAATAGGAGGCCTGCATCAGCTCCTCTGTAGACACAGCCACAGTAAGAGTTAGAAAGGAACAAAGGAGGAAAAGATCTCATGGAATTTGTCGACAGCTTTTGTTATATTTCTTAAAATGCAGGTCAAAGTGGTTTAAAAGAAATGGGTAAAGCCAAATATATGCTCCTTGCATTTCATAAGAAATGTGATAAAGAATTTTAAAAAACAAAGCATTTTTCTCTTCAAAGAGAAATTTCTATTTTATTACAAGAGAGAGGGCTTCATCTAAAATTGGTAAATACATTGCTGCTTTGCTTATGTTCCAGAAAATATAATTTGTCTCCTTGAATATTACAGGATTATATATTTTATTACTGCTGCTTCTTATTTCTGGAGCTAAAGATGTTATACAAATAGGAAAGTCCACAAAAATCTATCGGCATGTCTTTAACATGGTGTTCTGCCAAGTAAATATTGTACTCTGATCAAATTGACAGGATCTTTCTAGCTGGGGAAACACAACGCTACACAATTTCCATTCCCAGGACATTCTATTTTAATCAATGGAAGATGGTAAGAAAATGAATCAAATGGCTCCAAACCACTTACTTGGGTTTTAATGGTGCACATAGATGTGATTCCTGGAATTCACAGTTTTGTAAATTATTCTAAGGTATATGCTCCATCAGAATTTTGATTTTAAAATAATTCAATTTGGATGCACACACAAGCAGTCAGATGGCCTACAAGCCAGGTAAATATCCATGATTCATAGTCACTAGGCAATATCTAGTCATTCATGCTCTAATGAATATGCTGGCATATGTCCCAAGTTTGGGTCAACATAAGTGTTGAAGACCTCCCTGACCTTTTCAAAGCCAGAGATGGCCTTATTCTGCCTCTAGATAGTTGGAAAGCTAAAACTAGTTGGAAGAAATCATTCTTGCCAGTTTAGAAACAAAATTCTTCCTTTTTTTTTTTTTTTTTTTTTTTGATACCAGGGATTGAACTCAGGGGTACTCAACCCCTGAGCCACATCCCCAGCCCTATTTTGTGTTTTTATTTAGAAACAAGGTCTCACTGAGTTGCTTAGTACCTCGCTATTGCTGAGGCTGGCTTTAAATTCATGATTCTCCTGTCTCAGCCTCCCAAAGTGTCTTCCTGAGTTTTTTAAAGCAATTCTCTTTAAACAGTTTAACAATGCCAGCAAGACTTGGGGTGGATGATAGAGGATATGATTATAAAATCACAAAATGTGGCAACATTGATAGCCTCCATTTTTCCTAGAATCATTGATTCTTATGATTGGAAGCATCCACAGAGATCTTTGTACCTTGAAGGAATCTGTTTACACCTGATCTAGGGCTCCTTTTTCCTTGAACCTAGTTGAGAAACATGCCTGTGATAAGGATACTTCTAGTAATGAAGGAGCACAGAGGGGGATTTTACAGACCTGGTTTTGGAAGACTGAAGAGTTATGTGTCTTTTTTTTTTTTGTCTTTTCCAGAACTGAAAGCAAATCTCATCCTTCCCGAAACCACGTGGCTTCTTAACTGCTTCACTTGTGTCTGTGTTTTAGTGTCTTAGGTGACCAGCTTTGTTTTTCTGTCAGCCTTGACCCTTGGCTTTGCGGAAGGCTTAGCCTCCCTTGACTTTCCAGGCTCTACTCTCCTTAGTTTACTCATGCGGTGGGCAACTACAGACTTCTAACTTCATAATTATTGGGATTTGTATGCAAAGACCATGTATCTAGTCAGTTGGACATCATTGCATTCAGGGATTTCTGCTGAAAGACCCCCACCCAGGAGCATTTCATCTGGGCTTTAACACTGTGGTCAACAGAGCTCACAAGCTCACAAGTCTCTTCTCTTAGGACTCCATGTGTCCGCCTTAGACAAGAATTTGGATCTGTACCCAATCAGTTGAACCCTTATTTCACATAGTAGAACTTCAGCTAATTAAATTCTTCTGCTTTCCCTAGGGTGTTTTTTTGGTTGTTATTGTTGTTTGGTTTTGGGGTATTTTTTTTTTTTAAACTAAATACCCTGAATCCTTTTAGTTTTTCTTATCATATGGCTTTCTTTACATTTAGCCTATTCTCTGATCAAGTATCAGTTTAAGTATTCCTCTTAAGAAGGGTACTATTCTTAAGTACCCTTCTGACAAGAACATAGTAGAGGATTAACCCTATAAATGCAACCTCAGGTAACATTGTTTTGGCAGCTACCTTATATGATTGACTGGTATTGAGATTACTGTCAACTAAGACCTCAGAATAGTATTTCAGTAGATTTTTGATGACTTGAATCAAATTAAGTGCTAGATTGCTTTTCCCTAATCCTATTTATTTTGTACCATTGATATTTTTTGTTCAAGTATAGTGACTTAAATTTACACTTGCTAAATGTCATCTTTAAGTCTGGCTCATGGTTTCAGCTTGTTGAGATGATTTTGACCCTAATCCTATTACTTCCAAATAGTTTTATTTGGTCCTAACTCCATATCAATGATGAACTTCATATGCTTTTACAAAGTTTACCAAATCATCAACACAAATTATTAAACAAGACAGGGAAGAGGTCAACTCTGCGGCATAGCAAAGAACCTTCTTCTATGAATCAGCTTTAAGTATATACATGTAATTCATTACAAATCTATCTGAAAGAGGTGGCCAGTAATATCATAGATTCTGTGGTCAAGCAGACCTGGATTTCAAAATTCAGTCCCTTCCTGCACTAATGGTATGTTCAAGGACAAGTTCATCAAACTTTTCTGTGAACAGACCCCTCATCTGCAATAATACCTCCCATCCAGGACTGTTGGGTGGGCTGTGTGAGGCAAAGCCTATGATGTATCATCAGTGCCGGGCACAAGCTTGTCTCTCCTCAATTCTTCCCCAAACCCCTCCCCCATACAAGGATATTTTGGACTCTAGGTTCATCATTGAAAGTAAACATTCAGTATTCTATTAGAATAGATTCATCCATGGTGGTTTTTAATGTTTCCTTTTAGCAAATTTTCAGTGTGAATTGACTTCCTTGAAAAAGGGAGTAAGAAAAATAGGAATTAATATTGCTTTTCTTTTCCTTACATTGTCTAGCAACATGCACCATTAACTTTAGTCATATATAGCCATAGTGTGCTTTCGCTCTGAACTTTAGAAGAAAAATTTGTTTAGTCATCTTTAATGTTTTATAGTTATAATAATGATACATAATGATAATGATGATTAATTGAACCAACTGAATAAAAATACAAATACCCTAATGCCAGTTTTTAAAGCTATTTCCTCTTGTGATCACTTCTTTCTGAATGAAGAACTCATTTCCCACAGATGTTTCTGGATAATTTGATCAAAGGCAATCAGATCAAAACAAAGTGGCCAAGAAATAAGGTCACAAGTAGATTGGAGTTCTAATAGTTTATGTCATGTGTCTACAGAATGGCTATGACGAAACATGACAAGAATTAGTAAATCTATCAGGAGGAAAACAGATTTGCTGTCACACGTTAACCAGTTGTGCTGCAATTTCAAAGCTGTAGATTTTCAATTATGTAAAATTAGTCATAGTGGTAAGAGACCACTTTTCTCTCTAGCCTCTCTCACAATAATGTTTAAACTTGTTTCAGGTTTCAAAGGCAAAATTTAAAACATCCATTTGAAATGAGTTTGAAAAGTCTTTGTTCTCCTAGGAGTAACTTTTGGTAATTAAAAACATTAAAAGACAATATATAAAGATTTCCTAGGTAGTAAATTATAAGCACAAAATGTGCTATACAAACTGGCTACTTGTTTTTCTAATAAATAAACAAACAAACAAACAAACCTAGTTCTATAAGAAGACTGCAGTAGGTCCTATTGGCTTTAATCAGATAATGGAAATCCATGTTATATGCATTACCAAACTCTCATCAAATCATACCTCAGGGTAGAAAGATGGAAATAACCTCTTGTATTAAAGTAGATATGTGAGGAGAACATGGGTGCAGAGGTGGTCATTTCCATGAGTAGAACCAGATGTAGAAAAAATCCAGTGCCCAGCGCAGGACTGGGATCTTTTCTGTTAATAGGATGGGACTGGATTCCAGAAAGGTTTGTTCAGTTAAAAGAGTAGTAATGGCTTCTCATCAGTGGCTCTGTGGGTATTTAAATCTTGGCTTATTTGTCCAGTAGGATTATTTTAGTTAATGTTGAACAAACACACAGCAGTTTTCATGGTGCTGACCAGCCCTGTAAAATGCTGCCTCTCAAGTTTTTCCTGTGACACTTCCTTTCAAAGATATTTCACATGTGCTTTTTTCCTTCTACCCACACTGTGTTCACCACCAACTTTCCATTGTTAGTCCCCTCCCACACACAATTTCACTCGTTCACATACTCCTGCAGCCTTAGAGCAGTGCAAACTATCACTCATTACATGTTATGGAGAGAAAATATTTTTGACTTCCTCAAAAAGGGCATAAAGTTCATGTAAAGAACTTAGTATTTTTGAGAACATTTTTTTCTGTGAGGTCTCTTCATTCCTGTTTATTGTGTTTGCAAGAATAAGACTATATGCTCTCCCTTTGCTGGTGGGACCTCCCCCCAAGCCATTCTTCCCTGTTGACTAGTTTTCCCATCAGAAGTTCTTAATTATGAGTTAATAAAATAATACTCTACAGTCACACCCCCAGGGAAAGGAAGGATTGCCTAAGTATCTAGATTATTCAGGAAAGGATGGAGACAGGGAGATTTGTTGGCTTCCCATTTATTATTTAAGCAAAAGCAGATTTTAAAATCTGAATTAGGAAGGATATAAGAAAAGCTTAAATCAGACTTTTGTATTTGTGCTATAAACATCCAATTTGGGAAAGTTTAAGAAAAAGAAAACTAAGGTGTCAAACATGCTTGTTTTAAGCACAAACTTGGCAGTGTCTCACATTGCTTTTACTAAACCTAAGAGTTCTCATACAAGTGAGGTCTGTTTTCATCACTTTTCAGCAAAGATTAAATAGCAGGGTGCAGAAGAGATGACTCTTGTTACTAAGATTTTATTGCCAAGTCAGAAACATCAGAGGGACAACTCCATTTAACCAGAAGCCAGGGATACCTCTGCCACATGAAAACCAAGCCAAATGCCAACCAAATTAATCAGCATGCCTGGTGCTGGCATCAGGAGCAAAGGCATCTTCTGGAGTGCTTGGTCCTCACACTGGTGTGGAAAAGATCAGAATAGAAGAGAAGGGCAGGAATGGGGTGGCATCCCTAGACAGGATGCTGCCATTTAAAAATTCTCAGTCATTTTGGATAAATGATACTGGAGTTCAAGCATTTACTCTCAAGGCAACCTGGGGTCATATTAGCAGTGATTCCTTTAGTGAAGTGAAGTTTCTACCTCATTCTTTTATTTATTGGTTTATCCATCTAAAATGCAAACATTTCTAGAGCACCTAATGGGTCAAGGAAATAATAAATACATATATTTTTGCATGGATTAATGGGTTAACTTTGAAATTAATTTTGAGAAAGACAGCTACTGACATTTAAAATAGTGGTGGCTTTTATTAACCAACTCCTATGTGCCATACTTTTTATTAACCAACTCCTATGTGCCATATTATCTCATTTGTCTCCAAAACTTTACTTCCAAAGAAGAGGTGAAGAAGGAAATCAAATGAATGCACGAAGGTAGGAGAGGGCCCTCCGAGGACCACTGAAGATACAGGATATTTGGGCTGAGGTCAGGGCACCAGGGAAGTCTGGGGAATAGACTACAGCTCAGTAGCAGAGAGGCCTCTAGACACTATTCACATTTGTTTGTTGGAGCTACTATCTCAAAATCAGTGAAACCTTATTGTGCTTGTGGCATTTGTGCTTTTAGTAGCCTTTGAGCAAAAGCCCTCCCACAAGAGACAATGAACTGCATTTGTTAAGGGGTCTGATGCCAGATAATATGGGTTCAAATTGCCATTCTGACAGTCACCAACTTTCCGATCTTAAGCAAGTGACTTTAAGCTCTCTGCATCAGTTTCTCATTTGTAAAATGAGGCTAATAATAGTTCCTATGTAGTGGAGTCATTGTGAAAATGGGAGGATGGCTGTGAGTTGCTTAACTTGGTAGTGAACATTCACAAAATAATTATTCTGTCAGTCCCCTTTTCCATCCCATACCGCTGTTCTAATTCAGTTTTGTGCATCTATTCTTTCCAGGGACTCCACAAAGTACTCCAGTTCCCTTGTGATTTCATAGGCAATCTGTAAAAGCTAATATATAATTCATTTAGGAGCAAAATCTAATTATGCTATATTGTCATATAATTAGCAGGTATCTGATGCAGCTTATTAAAGTGAGAAAGTAAACTATGCCATCTATCAGGAAAGAGGAATTTTGAATTCTAAACATCTGGGCTTCTCAGACAATAATATGTATATGATGCTTAGACCTCATTGAAATGCAGATTCTAAAATAGTAAGTCTGGGGAGGGTTCCAAGTTCTGTATTTCTCAGACACTTTCAAGTGATACCTATGCTGGATATCTGTGCACCATACTTTGATAGTGCCCTATCTGAAATGTAGCACAAGAAAAAACAAATGAAGGTCCTCAAGGCTGATAAAAACATAAAAACAAAGACCAGAAGAGTAGTAGGCTGGAGGGCCCAGAAAACAGTGAAGCAAAAACCAAGTTCTAAAGGCCATGTCCAGCCTTCACATGCACATTCAAATTGGAGGAACACTAAGCATTGGCATTCAGATCTCCTGCACATTTTATTAAACAGCCCCTCGTTCAGCAGGCCTGGGCAGAGCCTGAGGGTCCACATTTCCTGCAAGCTCCCAGGCGATGCCAGTGCTGCTGGTCTGCAGCCCACATGTCAACCTGCATCCCAAACTAGTAGGAGTGAATGCATGCACAAGGCTGGATGCTGCCAGTCATGCAGAATTTTCCTTAACAGCAGTTTTTTTCTATGGAAGAGTTAGTGCTCAGCTCCCACAAGCATAGCAGATCTTCCTGAAATACAGCACCCTCCTATGCTAGCACCTGTGAGAACAGATTGGAAACAGGCTACATAGAAAAAAACCTGCATTGTGACACCTGGGCAGGACACAGCTGCTAAGCTGTGAGAAAGTACCCTAGTTTTAACACTTCACTGCTCCTTTTCTAGAAGTTCAGTTCCTCCAAAGTCTCATTTCTGGCAAACCTGTGCAACCAGAAGTCCCTGAGATTGATGGGCCAGAGGGTGGAGGAAGGCAGGCCTTTTGTGAACACTACAATGAGAGGAAAGTCCACCAAGGGTAGTCCACATCTGTGGGCCACTTTTCCTCATTAACCTCATAGATTGCTTTACGTCCAGTATTCAGAGTCTTCATGAAGTGGATTTGGGGGTCGAGTTGGCTGAATAAAGCTCAAGGAGCATGAGGGAGAGACTCTTAAGTCTCTGCATTATTTCCAATGACAGTTCCTCTGGAGAAGAGGTGTCACAAACCTTCCCTAAATGATTTAGTGCCAAAAACAAATCCTGGAAAACCCTTTTTTTCCCCTTAATTTTAGTTTTAAAAAAATCCTAGAAATATTGGACAAATGTAGAAGTAATGACTATATTCAGTATCCCTTGCATTCCATTTGGAATTTGAGATTTAACACAGGATCTGAATTATAAAGTGCTGAAATCATCCCCTTCACCACTGTGCATGCATTTTCTTCTAATGTTTCTCCTTAGGGCCTTGCTGGGCTTGGCCCAATGACAAGAGATGTAGAGCTACCCCAGGAGCACCATCCTCCAAGCACAAAACTGAGTGCATAATCTCTTTGCTCAGCAGAGTGCAAATGCAAACTTTTGGCCTCCATATATTTGAGGTAGCTTTTCCAAAGTCAGAACAAAAAAACAGACCTACAGATTTATTTCTCAGTCCCACATTCAATGCTAGTACTGGGTATGGTAATTTTGATTAAATACAATAATAAAAGGTATAATAGGAATTAATGAAAAGGATGCTTGTTAGTTTATAGAAATAAAATAAAATAAAATAAAATAAAAGCAGTGTAAAAATGCAAAGTTGAAAAGAGGTATGTTAAAGTCTAATTTCTGCATAATTTTACTGTAAAGCTAACACTGCTCTAAAAAATGAAGTCTCTTAATAAAGGCAATGTAAACTTCACAGTCTTGGAAAATTTAAGCAGATATGCTGAATATAATATATCTTTAAAAAGGATGTATGAAAATAAAGAGCTTCCAAACATTTTCCTATTGTACACCATAATTAACTGGTATATATATATATTTTTAAAAATCCAGTCCTCTGGTGGAAGGTAAGGAGATTCCCAATCTTCTAACAAGCTCCCATTCCAGGATATTTTCTCTTGAGAAAATATCCTGGAATGGGAGCTTGTTAGAAGACCTGCATTTGAATCCCAGGTCAGCACTCTTACTGGCTGTGTGGCTTTGGGCCAGCTACTTAGTTACTTTGACCTTAAGCATTTTCATATATAAAATAGTAATATCGACGTACATAAAGAAGTTATTATGAAGATTAAATGAAATATTGTCAGTGAAAACACTAGCCACAGTCTGTGCTTAGCATATGTTAATTAAGTTCACCAACTTCTAGAAGCAATGCTGTTTTGTAGTTTAATTCTGGAGGAGGGCAATCATGCCCAGTAGATGGGTTGTCAGTCCAGGGGGAAGAAAGCACAGGGAATGACAAAACCTGTAGGTGCATAGGCAAGTGCCTAGCAATCTGCCAGACACACTGTGGGTTTGTTCTCAGCAGACATTCATTGAACACATAAGGAACTGGACTGGGAATACCAACAGTTGCATATAGCTGATTGTTTTTATCTTCAGTCCCATTGTTCTGAAGTTTATAGAACATCACACTTCCCAAAGTACTTTTATACTTATTTGGTCAAATTAATAGACCCAAACCTGGAGGTAGGTAAGGCAGATCTTAGATTCTATTTCATAGAAATGGAAGCTGAAACAGAAAAGCACACACAAGAAACTTCAGCAAAAGAATCGAATTTAAACTCAGGTCTTCTAACTTATGAAAACATCCCACTGTATGTATTGAAAGTTTTCCTATATCTCTTCCCCATATCCACCACCAAAAAAAAAAAAAAGACTCATTTTAAATACATAAGAAAGTGAGTCAAAAAATCATAAAAATGTGTTCAGGAAATTTACAATGTAAATTTCAATATTTCAGACAAATTATATAGTGGTTTCTGAGGACAATGTAGAGAAGAATTGATCAGTGACCATATATTCCACAAAAGTATTCTTCTCCACATATTTTTACTTCATTTCTTTCAGCCTGGGATTTGCTGGTCAGTGATGGCCATTGGTATGCATTGTCCACGGCGTGAGGCCACTCTAGATGACTCTTCAGTTTTAATGACTGTTCTTCTGTATGCTCTCTGTCTTGACACTTGGCCAAAAGCTATGTTTTTTGCATCTTAGGCTTATTCTCAAATAATATGTTGTGAAGACTTGATGGGCAGTGTCACAGCAAGGAGAGAAGAAAGTAAAGGGAGGTTTTCCTAGTAATGGAAGTTTTTCTTTGTCAGTACAATATTTACACATGTGTACTAGCCAATGTTTGTATAGGTCCAACAGAAAAGCACAAATTCTATGTTATTGTAAAGGAGGAAATATAGTCTTGATTTGGATGGTGGCCACCTCCTAATTATCACCTAATAAGAGTAGTTGCAGCTAAGCTGCTTCTGCCTTATCAGGACTCCAGTATTCAACAACTAGCCCTATAGTTTTTCTGAAGGTGCATCCGCTTTCTAGGGGCAAAATTTTAACATAGACTATGTAAGTACCAGTTGCTATAACTGTATAATAAGTTACCCGAAAGCCCGTGGCTTAAAACAATCACAACATTTATTTTGCTCTTGAGCCCATAATTTGGGCAGGCCTCAGTCTGGGTGGCATTTGGCTTCTGCTGGAGCAGCTTACAGGCTGGGGGCTAGATTCATCTGAAGGCTTACTCTCTCATGTGTTTGATTGTTGATGTTGACTGTTGGCTAAGACATTAGTTGGAGCTTTCAGCCAAAATAACCACATGTGGCCTCTGTCTGTGCCCTGGCTTTTTTGTAGTATGGTGATTGAATTCAAATCTTGAGCATCCCAAAAGAGAGAACCAGGTAAAAATTATATCTTTTCTGTAAGCTATTCTTGGAAGTCACATAGCATACCTGCTACTCTGCTCTGTTGCTCAGAGAATTGTATATTCTGACCACTCAGATGGGAGGAGTGTCAAAATCACATTGTCAGAAGTACATATGAAGTGAAGGTATTGCCGCTGTGGCCCTTAAGAAAAAATATAGTATCACATGCCCACAGAAGCCTTCCTTTTCCTTCTTTGGTATCACTACTACCCACACTAGATCTTTACCTGTTCCTTTCTTAGGCACCTCTATATCCTTCACCCTTCCCTTGTTATTCTCAAAGAAGATCCAAACTTTATTCCTCAAAATCTGGACTGGTCCTTGGATGTTTTTGTAATTCCTGTGCTTCTGGTATCTGCCTTGTCTGAATGATGGTCCTCTGTGCATCCCCTAAGGCTGGAAGGCAATGCCAGGCCTACGAGCCATTCACTGAACTGTGGGTCAGCAACTGACCCATGGTGACTGCTCTCTAAGAAAACTGGCAAGACAGCAGTGAGAGGAGAATGTGCTGGACACATCAAAAGATGCAAAGAGGTTCTATGAGAGACCATGAGGCATAGAAGAGAGAAAAAGAAGGAGAAAAAAATGGTAGTACCTCAGATTCTGAGGCTTCCCAGATCTTTTCTAGGCTGCCATGCTAAGATGGCCTTGAGTAGAGCTCCTGGGAATATCATCCAGCCTCTAGAAACCTGGAGCAGGAATATGACTTGCCCAAGTTCACAAGCTAGTCAGTGAAGGAACCTGATTAGAGTCATAGCCATCTGATCTCATTATTTCCTATTTGTATCCTTGGGTGGGAAGGAGTAGAAATATCGAGATTATTATTAAGAGTTTTGGGAAAAGAGTGAAGAAACAAGGAAGGAGACTGAAAGGTAAAGAGTAAAACAGGAAAGGCTAGGACCCTAAAGTCGTGGTTTTCCCTTTGCTATTGTTACTTGATTGTGGGCATTTCCTCCATTCTCTGGCTTCTGTAACATCTATTCATATCCTTCCTTTTGGATATCTGAACTATTTCTCTCTCTTTAGATTGAAGGATAACAGTTGGCATATCTAGTTATAATGAGCCCCAGTGAACCAGACATTTCATTTGAAAGGTGTTTGGAAGGTAAGGTCATTGTCACAACATGCAGCACTATGTTGCTGGACAGAGATACAATGTCAGGCAGAATAATACAGACTTGACAGTCACTCACTCACACAGACTTTGCACTCTGGGACAAAAGGAGACAAACCCTTTCTTAGGATACTGCCTAATCAAATCCAGGCATGTGTACAGCCTGCAGCTCTGCAAGGATGACCATTTCATTGGGCAATGATTATTAAAATTGGATTCTTTTTTCAGAAGAGGGTCAAAATTAGAATTCTGCAGAGCATTATCTTCTTCCCCCAATAGCCATGTCATTTTGTAAGAGATTGTGTTGCCTAGAAATCCTCCTGATCCTTTTGTTCTTCCTCACATCTAATCCGTGTTCAAGTTAACAGCAAAACCGGGTACCAGACATATCCAGAGAAGCACAAGAGACAATTAACACCTACCTCTTGGAACACTGGAGACGATTAATAAGATACTGTGCTGCAGCTGCGTATGTTTTTATGTTTTCCACAATCAAGCTTGATTAAAGCTGGCTTCTGTGACTCTTCTGATTCCTGTGGTGTTGCAAGTGTTGGGTGATTGGTTGTCCAGCTCCATTTTTCACCTCACAGGGAATCACTCCTGCAGCCATTTCCTGGTATTCTCCAGGGATTAACTGATGTCGCTCTGTGGCTGGTGGCTTACAGCATAGTAAGGTCATCCCTAAAAGCTGTCTGAGGGAGAATTTAACTCTTCAGATCAAATATATTTATCCCACTGCTGATTCTGTCTCCTGATCAAAGTCAGGGGTGCTTTCAGAGACGTGGCCCTTCCCTCAGTCAGATGCCATATACCTACTCTATCTCTATGGGCGTTAGAAACCTGGCACTGATGAGAAGCCACATCCTCATCGTGGCAGCCGACCTCAGTTTATCACAGAACCGAGGCCCACATCTTTGATCCTCCCTATAAAACTGTCTGGGGGAGTTGCACAGACCCACAGATATCTTTTATTGTTTTTCTAATCACTTTAAATGTGTTTTCCCACAGTTTTAAAACATGTTCCTGTCTCAGCCTGATCAGGTCAGCAAAAAATGAAAGAAATAAAAAAAAGCCCATAAAGGAACACATTTCAATAGTACAGTGTATTTTTTTTTAAATTTAGAGAATATGAAATTGTGGCTATCATCAGGATTTAAATTGTATCCCAAATGCAGGATCTTATTTAAATATACACCCCTATACACATATAACCAAGGTCTCAGGATACTCAATGTTTCCCATTTCCCTCAAAAATTCCCTCAAAGCCCATTGTCTTTGTATCCGGATATGAAGAAATACAATTTTTCCAAGATGTATTTCTTTTCTTAAATGTTCCTTTCTCTCCAACTTTTCTCCTCATTCTATCTTTTATGGATATCCTTTTGATAAAATGTAAGGCTGGAGTTTCTAATTATTTCAGGATATATGTTTAGATTTAATACAAAGATATTTGAGAGTAATAGAAATGGAGTCAATGTCCTTGGAGCTTCTTTATGAAGGAGAATATATTTCTGGGTGTATTTTATGGCCTAGAAAGACAGCCCCAAATAAGAACCCATCCCCCGACACTGTCACATTTTTAGTATTAAACATCAACATACCTTGTAATTTTGGCAGTGGCCTGTCATTTGGGTAGTTGTCTGCAAATGCTACTAATGCTATTTTGGATAAAAACTGCCTCATTACCATGTAAGTTGTGAAAAGAAATGAACTCACATATCACCTGCATCTCTGCCTCTCTCCCCATGTCATCTCTGTCCTCTCGTGATACAGTTCGGTTCCCAGGGGACTGTAATGCCCCTGAAAATTGACAGTCACATTCTATTATAACATATTTTTCCCATTTAATAACATGGTCTAGGTAATGATTCATAATCCTCAAAGGGCCTCCTGCCAGTGACAACTGAACTCAAGTAATTGAGAACACCATGCAATTTGGCGGTGACTACACTTTTATGGTTCAATCAAGAGTTAAAGCAACAGTATATCTGGAGAGACTTTCAGTAAAATGACATTCTCCTGATAGATTTCCATGTCTGTTTTACATATGTAACTCTGGTTTCTTTAGGCCACTGTGGTCTGAAATAGGACCATGAATGGTATACTTATTTTCTATTAGACTGGAAATCCTACAAAGACAAGGACATTTTCTTTTTTTCACTTCGGTATTTTTAGTGCCTAAAATAGTGCTTGGCATATAGTGTGCTCAAACATTTTTTTCCCTCTCTATCCAGAAAATAGTCTTTGACTTTGATCTTTTGTCCATCAGTATCACTATAGCCATATTCTCCAAAGCCCCTTTAAATCCAGGAAGGATTAAAGTGGCTGAGATTATCCATCTGGCCCTCAACAACCTGTGCGACTTCCTTCCTACTACCTGGTGGCCTTAATTAGGAATCCTCGATTCTATTTCCAATGCCTACATCCATTTTCCTTATCTGATATGGCTCAGCTGCAATCAAATCAGGCTTCTAAGTGGGGCCTCCCTTCTATTTTCTCAGGCCTCTGGTAGGACCAGACTGGGTCTGAGGCTCTCTGTGTGGCAAGAAGACCTCCTGCCCCATCCAAAAGGATTCCGCCCTACTGACCACTAACAGCACCACAGAATAGCTCTCTCTAACATCAAGATGAACTGCTGCCTTACTCACTAGATTCTACATTTTTTCCTCAACATTGTTTCTAGTATTAAGTGTATTTATGTGTGTAAACCACCTAGTATCTCTTCCGGTATATTTCAATAGGTACTTAATAGTTTATTATTTTCTGAGTTAAACTTCAAAATATATATTTCATAAATTCAAATTATGACAAATATTAAGTTCCTAGCATCACCTAGGTGGAGATAACATCATGGGGTTGAGTAAGTGTGGGTTTGCCAAAGAACCAAAACTGGCTTCAAGTCCTGGTTTTGATGGTGACTTCCTCTGTGACAATAGGCTAATGACTCAACATTACTGAACTTCATCTTTATTATTAGAAGACTTGTATTAAGAAGATGTCAGTTCTAGGAGTTTAGACCATCTTTCCCTTTTGTTTTTCCCTCTTAGCTTTGTTCAGAAAGAATTTAGGTCACTATACCTACCTCATTTGGTAGATATACAAAATTTGGAAGATCATGTGTGTGACTGCATATTCTAAACAACAAAACACCATGCAAATTGAGGCATTCTTCTCCTGTGCTCCTGTGTGTATTATGTCATCTGGGGCAGCCTATCTTGTGCACTCATAGTAGGCAACTTATAGAACTGAAATTTCAGAGAGCATTGTTACAGGCATGAGAAACTGGCTTTCCATGTCCTTGGTGTGTGAAGGACAAGTATTGCTGAAGTAAAGGAAGATGGCAAAGTCCAGGTCTTCTGATTTTCTGGACTGTATGTCAAGCTCTCTGCTACTTCTCTTTTCGCAGGCAAGGGCTGTGTGTGTGTGTGTGTGTGTGTGTGTGTGTGTGGTGTGCATGTTTGTGTGTGAAAGAGTTCAACTAGAGCCAGGGAAAGTTTTGTTGGCTTGCATTTGAGATATGTTTTTAAGTTGCAGAACAAAATTTAATTTGGTTTCCATTTCCCTAGATGAGGAATAGCATCTCTACTGCAAGAAAACCTGACACTCCTTTATTCTTGCAAGGATGGTAAAATTTTCTGGGTCACAAAACAAGCAGTAGAGGAAGAAATGAAGGTGATGCAAGACTCCTAAAATAAATATTCCTCTGTGGTGATTATTAGAACGCTTGTGTTAAGGAGATGTCAGCCCTATGAGTTTAGACCATCTTTCCCTCTTGTTTTTCCCTCTTGGCTTTGTTCAGTCTTGCTTGTGTAACATGCTAGGAAGGAGCTGCTTGGCCCCACATTTTCCAAAATGCTTGGAAATGCTGAATGGCAATTATAAAACAATGCCTTAGGGTTTTGGGGCTCCAAGAATATTACTCTAGCCAAAGGCTGAATCAAGAAAGTGTTCCTTAAAACAAACCCATTGTCAGAGGGAAAGAGCAGCAAGAGATCTGAATGATCATGGGTGCCACAAGAGGCATTTAATTCAGGTTATCAATTAAATATGTTGTAAGCTTTGTATGTGTCCCACAAGTATATGACACAGTCTCTCTTCTCCAAGAGATTATTGTTTCACTGAGGAGATTAGATTGCTTAAAAAGTAAAATGGTTGATGGCTAAATGTTAACTATAGAATTTTAGATGAGAGAAATTGCTGTAGACTAGTGTGTCACAGGGAAATCTTCATGTAGAATATTCAGCTGGCATGAATCTTCCAGTGCAGAAAAGACAGCCCCATTCATTCAACCTCTTAGGTCCTATGTGACCACCACAACTGGGGGAGTTGGGCAGGGTTTTCAGTCTAGAGAACCAGGCAGACTCCGAGAGGATAATATGACCAGTCCACACACTATGTGGAAAGACTGCTGCAAAAGTCAGCACATGAAGTCCTGACACAAATGTAAGTGTGCAAAATGGCCACACCTTTAAAAACAAAAGTCAAAGACAATGTTAGATATCTTCTATCTTTCTCATGAGAAGCAGGTTAGCTCCAAATGCTATTGCAGTGTTGGGAGCTGGACAAAGTGGGGTTATGATCTGTGGACGAGGAGGAAAGAAAGGAAGGCAAGGAAACACCTTCTCTTATCCTTTGGGCACCTCTGCAGCCTCTGCCATTACCAGTGGTCTACTTTATGGCTTCCTGAAATCCTTTCTCTTTGCATGACATCCAAGGAGACTGTGTGCCTCTTCTTTCTCTTATGAATCCTTCTGCCTCCTTCATTGGACATTCTTCTTTCTGTCCCCTCCTAGATATGGATGGTGCTTAAAGTTCAGTCTCAGCTCTTAATTTCCTCCCCTTTCCTTCCTGCAAGCTGCCATTTCTGTGCAGATGGCCCTTGAAATCTTAGTCTCTCCAGACCAGACCTAATTTCTGCCCTTAGCTCTAGCCCTTTATCTCTATGGCTTCCAAGTCTGATCAAACAACCTGTTAGAAATGTAACTCTATCCCACTGAAAATCAGCTACTCCCTCCAGTTTCTTATTTACAAGACCATTTTCATCAGAATGTTTTTCTTCTTTGCTTCCTGGTGTCACAATACAAATATGAAAGTTACTCTCTCTGTTTGAGGCTCTTCCTTCAGTGGTTAAACATTTCCAACAAAATCTTTGCATCTGATGGTAGTGTGTGTCCAAGTGTGCTGGGACCCACCTCACCAACAGTCCACTGGTTCCCTGAGCACCTTTTACAAAAGGGAAGGAGGTATGGTGTGTTTGATGGGCAAAAATCTGGCAAGGAATGGCTTGTAAATGCCAAAAATTATTGTGCTGGGGTAAAAGGAGAGGAAGGATGTTAGGAAGGAAATAGAATCTTATTGTCTATGGCAATTGGCAAAAAAGATGCCCATTAGAAAGGCACTTTGGCTGTGGTTCAGTGTGTGGTGTTCTACATATTGAGAGGCTGGAAAGCATATGAAAGGGAATTACTCATATTTTTCCATCTGTACACATGTGCTCCACGGGTGTTAAATTCTTGTTGTAAGAGTCTCTCATTCCATAATGTACACATACAAAAAAATATTCCCACCATATTTTTAAAAAAGTTATTATTATTGAAACCAGCTGAGTAAATTCACAGAGTGTTGTAACAGGACAAGTGAAATGTAAACCCACATTCTCTAGGATTATGAATTCCTTTAACACATACTACTTCATGTGAAATTTCTTCTACCACCAGTATTGTGTTTTCATGTCATTGTTTTCAAGGGTGACATTTAAGGGAAGAAATGCATGACTGGAAGAAGGAGTTTTTTTCAGTGTTTTTTTTTGGTGGGGGTGGGGGTGCCAGGAATTGAACTCAGGAGCACTCAACCACTGAGCCACGTCCTCAGCCCTATTTTGTATTTTATTTAGAAACAGGGTCTCACTGAGTTGCTTAGCACCTTGATTTTGCTGAGGCTGGCTTTGAACTTGAGATCCTCCTGCCTCAGCCTCCCAAGCCACTGGGATTACAGGCGTGTGCTGCTGTGCCTGGTTTAGGAGTTTCATTCTGAATTCCAAAATAGAGTAACAGGCAGAGCCTCCTTGTCATATGAAAGGATGGGAGCAGAGACCAGTTCAAGAAAAGAAGCTAGCCTCTTTCTCCTATAACTTGCCTACATCTTGAAAAGGAGCTGGCTGATCTTGCTTCACACATTAGCAAAGAAGTTGCCCAAGTAGGAGACTCTCAGAAAGCCACCAGTTGGGCCCTGGTGTGCTTCAGCAGTGGATAAAGCAGCTGGGTTAAGACTTATTGCTTACTTTGCTTTGTTGAGGAATCACGAACTATCTTGTTGGGGGTTAATCAAAAAAACTACCCAGAAACACCACTTGTCTCTGGCTATGGACAGAATGGCCTGCTTTGAGGCTTTTAACACTCATTTATTCATTTGACAAATATTTATTGAGTGTCAATTATGTGACAAACAACAGGTCAAGTCTCTACTCTTTGGAATCATCAGTGCACAAAAAGAAAAAAGATTGCAGCCCTATTGATCAGAATATATTATGCTTAGTCCTCTAGTCAAGTCAAGCCACTTATCTCCCTGAACGTGGCACTGCGGGAAGTGACTGTTCAAAGACACCCAAGGACGGTGCCTGCCATCTAACAAGTAGCAATCTAGCTGGAGTGGTCAGATTGAGGGCTTAGCATCCTGGTCCTCTTGTCAGCAGCCATATTTCTTCTGAGGGATGCTTTTGAGAATGGAGGGGGCAGGCAAGGCCTCCCACAGAGGGGCCCACCCTAAGGAATGCACAACTTCCTTTAACCTTCCTCTTTTCATAGGAATTGCCTTTACCTAAACCCCTCTCCCTGGGCATCTCCCTTTCATTATTTGGTTTCTGCTACCACCATGTCTCCAGCTCTGAACTGGCTCTTTTTACTAGACATTAGGGCATTATTTAGTCTCTGATTAGAATTTAACTATGGACAGTAGCTATTTTTCTGTTTCATTGGCCCACATTGACAACCATAAGGGACACTGTCCTTTGTATGAAATTTATTTACACATAGTTTTATTCATTTGTTTTTAAAAATGATTGCTGAACACCAAACTCTTTCAGTTTTACAAAGGCACAGGGGATAGAGATACCCTTGTGGATTGCAGAGTGGAATGGGAAAGTCTAGAAAATGAACCAACCTTCAAATATATCTCAACACAGAAGGGAGCATCCACCTTGACCAGGCAGCGTCCTGATGCAGAAGGATGCATCAGTCAGGCACAAGCTATAACATGTGATGAGGTGCTCTATCACCTTGGGACAGGAAGTGATAACAGACGGTGGACAGCATGTCATTCTCAGCTCACATGCAGTCTGACAGCCCCATTCACTCTCCCCTTCAGTGGGTTTTATCTCCCTCCCTTGATGCTCCCCCATCAGTTACCTAGGGGATAGTATGAAAGGAGGAAGAGAGGAAGTGGAGGGTGGACAAGTGGCACAGAGGGTGAAACTAGTTCTCATCCCCTTGCCAGAACAGAGGAAAGTGCAGACTGCATGCGGAAGCTGTGCTTCCTCACCCTTTCTCTCCACAGCTTTAACCAAGAAACCCTCAGCCATTCGCCCCCTGGTAATCCACACCTCAGTCACCTAACCCTTCACCGAAGGGAAAGGAAACCTGTGCTCACTGTGCTTAGCTTCCTGTCAAAATAGAGAATCGAGGAATAATGGAGGTTCTTGAGCCAGCATCAGTTTTCTAAAAAGCTTCATCAGAAAGCAAACTGGGTCTGTGATAAGACTGAATAAACTCACTGAGAGGCCAATTTTCTATACTTTTTCACTGGAATGATAAAAATGATTACACAGGCACTCAGGTGAAGATGAGAAGCATTGATTACTGTTTGCTATCTGTGTCTGATTAAATTTTAAATGGGGAAACATTATTACTTAATCAATGGAATTTGATAGAAAATCTTTCACCACATGATACGGTGCAGGAGAAAGAAATAACAAAAGGCTGGGATTCCCTGTTTTGTGCAAAGGTGCAAATGCTAGCCAGGAGAATGGGTTGTGTGATGCTGGGTATGTAAGCCTTCTCTGAAACTTGGTTCCTCCAGAACAATCAGCCAGAAGGCACACAGTGTGGACCACTCTCCTGGTATAATGTACAGCAAAACAACTCAGGAGTAGAGATGCTTTTATATATAAGTTAACATTGAACAAAGAAAGTTTTACTTTATCTCACATTTATCTTTCTTGCCCAATTGCTGGCATAAGAGAAATAAAGGTAGGAAAGGGAGTCAGCTTTACAGAAAACCTGTCATGACTCACTTTTAGTAGCACCTTTAGATTTGCTTCCAAAAATGTGACCAGGCAACTTTCTACAAGTGGACTCAGCAAGACCCTTTTATGAAAGGGTAGCTTAAGCACCCACCCTCTGAGTTACCTATCCTCAGAACCTGGGGGTGGGGAATGCAGCCTTTGGAGAAAGTGCTGGATGGTGCATGTTTGCTGCAGGCAGAGCAGGAGAGGAGAGAATGGCTTTTTGTTTCAGGAGTGCTTTCTCATTCCTATTATAGGTAAATGCTGGCTTAGGATGCAGAGTAGAGCTGGCACTCTGTCTTCACCTTTAAAAATCCAAGTGTGTTGTTATTGATTGACATTTGGAAACTGACCCTGAGATTAATATGGAGGAAACTGTTCTCTCTTAGGAAGGGCATTAATTCTTTCTGTCTTCAGTGTATAGTTCCTCACATGGGAGTCAGAACAACAGGGTTGGAAGGAATCTTAGAGACATAGTAACATAGTCCACTCATCATAAAAAGGAGCCCAGAAAAGCAGTGACCTGCTGGATAGCAGGTGCATAATTTGTGACAGATTAATAATAATAAATTAACCCAACTTGAAATTTGTGGAGAAGCTCAGACATGAATAGCAACACTGAGGTGCCCTAAATACCATTACCAGTTCTTGGAAAATAACCTGAACAGGTTAAAAAGCTCAGCCCACTCCAACAAGCACAGACTAGGAGCTGATGATGTCTACACAGCAGGTTTTATGTACTTCATTCCCCTCTGTGATTGTCTTCCACAAAGGGATACTTGAGGGTCTTTTAGCACTATACCATCGTGATCAACAGGACCTCTCCAGTCCCTTCACTCGGGGGCAATGTGTGGTTCCAGGACATTCAGCAGAGAAGGGAGTCTAAAATATCTTTCCAAAGGGCTAGAGTTTCTCCGCATTTGATTGAAGGTCTATCCATGCACACAGGGCTTACGAGAAATGCAGGTTCTGAGATCTATTCTGAAATACTTAAGTCAGAATCACTGTCTTATGCTATCTGGCTTTCATCTCTGCTCACCATTCTCATTCCTGAGAATGAGATAATATAATTTCTTTTTTTTCTTTTTTTTTTTTTTGCAGTGCCAGGGATTGAACCCAGGGCCTTATACATGACAGGCAAGCACTCTGCCAATGAACTACACCCCCCCGCCTTCATACAGTCTCTGTCTAGACAGATAAATAGGTCCTATTATATTTAAATAGTAACTTTCCACTCATTCAGTCAGATTTTATCGAAGCTTTCTGATATGAGGCACTGTAACGGAATTAATGAAAGTGGAGCACCTACCACAATGTGTACTAATTGCTTTCATATCTTAACTCCTTTAATCTATACAACATTAAGGTTACTACTATTACGTTCCTTCAACAGAGGGATGAACCAAAGCACAGAGAGGGAAAGAACATTTTCCAACGCCATAGAGCTTGTCACTACTAGGGGCAATGTTTGACCCCAATAGTCTGTTTCAAAACCTCGGATCTTAACCACTATGTTCAATAGCTTTATCAAACACAGAGATGGTTATTGCTGCAGCCCTTACAGATTAGTTGGGAATCCAGACATTATGGTTTATTAATTACTGTAACAACGGTATGAACAGAATGCGAGGACGATAAAGAGGAAATTATTAACTGCCAAAGGTGAGGAAAGCCTCGAAGGAAAGTTCATAACCTTGAAGAACAAGGATTCTATCTGGCTTGCCTTAGCATAGTGTTTTTTCAAATGCTACGTCTTAGAAATAAATATGTCAAATAAGTGAACGAAGTAACGAATGAGGCCATTTGTTTCAGCTGCTATTGAAGGGTAAGGAGGAGATCTTGTAACAAATGTAAGGGAGAGGCAGGCACACAACCAGGAGGGATGAATGACTGAAAATCCCTTGTTCTAGAGGCAGAGATGCAATGTGAGTGACCACAGCAAGTCCCGAGGAAAGGGACGGAGTGAGAGGGAGGAAGAAGAGGAGCATGGTGGTGATAGGTCTCAGGAGCCATGCCAAAGATTAGTCCTCTGGGTGGCCGTCTGCAGGCAGCAGAGTGATGTTAGCAGATTTCCTAGGTGGGAAAAGGAGGCCAGCATGGATCACTTGCAGTGGACTGGGTGGAGGAGGAAGGCTGGCGCGAGGAAACTGGAAGGGGTGAGGACAGGAGATCTGGAAGGTTTGGGCTGAGGCACAGGCAGTGGGAGGAGAGAAGGAGGACCCATTTTGAGACCATTCTCTGAGGCAGGGGAGGCAGGATCCAGTGATCATGGGAACAGAGCATCCAGACAAGACTCAAGGTTTTCCAACATGAATGGCACCAGCATTAACGGAAACTAAGGAGTCTAAGAAGAGATTTGAGGTGGAGAGAGTTAAAGAGCTCAGTTTTTAAAAGGTAAGGTTTGAAAGATCTATTGGCCCTTCCAAAAGAGATACATTCCTAAAGGTATTTACCAAGGCTAAGGAGCAAGTCCTCACTGAGGGTGGGAATTGAAGCCACAGGGACAAAGGCAGAGACCATCCCTTAAGAAGAGGGAATAAAGGGGAAAGAGAAGAACACTAAGGAAGTATTCATAACACACAGGTTTCAGAGGGTGATCAGTTAACAGGGCAGGACAGGTACTGCAATTCCTGATCATGCTGGTCTAATGGAAGACTCACCTTGTTTTCATTCAGAAGAACTTAAGGAAAATGAAACTTTTCTCAAAAACTAGGCAGTTCACTGGGTACCAACTCCCCTTCCCTGTGCAAATGTATATGACATTTCCTCCCAGTGAAGGCCAAGGAGCCCAAGAAAGATTTAGCCATGGCTATTTGATCTTAAGATTTCTGTGGTAGCAAGTTAGGAAATTTCAGCAATCAGCAGTTACTCTCGTTAGGTCCTTTCTTCCATTTGTACCTGTGCAAGGGGAATACTGTGTAGACTCAGCCCATGCACACCGAGAGCAGAGCAGAAAAGAAAATGAAAAACTATTTAACTTAAGTAAAATAACCACTTTATTTTAAAATTAACTAAACTGGTCAGTCTTTAAGTGTAATTGGCTGTTTGCTTTGCAACTGGCTCACTGAATTCACTCAGGAGTTTTCAAGCTACTTAGTTTTCAGGGCTTTTAGTAGGACTCTCCATATCCTGGAAGTTCTTCACAATTTGAGGGGTGTCTGTGTGTGTGTGAGAGAGAGAGAGAAAGAGAGAGAGAGAGAGAGAACGAGATAGATGCTGCTATTCAAACAGAATTGTAGGAAATACTTTATGTAGGATGTCCCTTGTGTGTGTTAGTCCAACATTAAGATGACTTATGTCTGCATGGTCTTAGGTTATGAATGGCGCATCTAAGCACAAATATTTTGCTTAAGGCAGAACCTTTCACGAAACCTTAAATACTAATGCCAATTAAATATGTGAGGGAAAATGTTCAACCTCAATTTATGTCAAAGAAGTATACGTACGAACAACAATATTACAATGTTTTTCTCCTTTCAATTTGGTAAAGCTGTTCTTAAAATTATAATATTCTGGGTTGCCCCAGGAAGTCAGGAAATGAGACTCTCATACTCTGCAGTATGAATGTAATTATGTACAACCTTAGAGAACAGTTTGCTAAGGTGTATCAAAAACCTTTAAAAAGTTAGTAATCTTTGACCCTGGTATTCTTTTTAGAATTTATCTGAAGAAAAAATCAAATTTGTATACAAAAAATACATAAATTTTAATGGTATGTGAATTATACTTCAACAGAGTGCTCTCTCTTCTTTCTCTCTCAGAAACAGAGATAGGCAAAAATAACAATTTTTTATCACAGTATTATTTATAACATTATGAAAGAAGGCTTAATGTCTTTCATATGCCACACTTGCTCAATAGAATACAGTCATTTTTTCCCTAAAGTTATTTGTACTACAACTGGCTCTTGAAGTATGTTCCTTAGGCCTATAATATCACTATCTCCTGAAAACTTGTTAGAAATGCAAATTATGTACCACTACCCTAAAGCTACTGGATCAGAAATTGTGACTGAAACTCAGTACTCAGTTTTGACAAGCCTTCCAGGACTCTGATGTTCACTAAAGTTTAAGAATTGCTTAAGGAAAAGATATGTTCCTGATAAATTGTGAAGTGGGATAAAAAAGAAACACAATGAAACAATGTGTAAATGATGTGAGGCCAATTTATGTGAAAAATATCTGTGTGTATATGCATGCCCAAAAGAAATACTAGTAAGATATATATATTTTAAAATAACAGAATTTATAGACAGGTGGTAGATCTCTTTTAATTCCACTGAAATTTTCTATATTTTCCAGACTTTCTCTAGTGGATTTTGCATTGTTTTTATAGAAAAAACAAATTATTGTTTAAAACTTCCTGCCATTGGAATTTCTGGAAACTCTGGCATTTAAGGAAATATAATGTACAAATTAAAGGAAGAGGAAGATAGAAAGGATGGGTGGGTTTCTTCCCCAATCTGCTTTGTGGGGAGGCTTATTACCCTTTAAATAGAAGGGCAATTTTTGTGCTTGTTTTAGTTATGAAAGCACCCTACTCTGTGTCTTAATTCTCAGACATCAAAGGGTATATGATGCACAGTAACCATCAGATCTCTGATGTGACTTTTTTGAGACCATGATAAGGCACTTTTTCACCTTTCTTTTTATCCTGTGCTGTTTCCAGAGACTTGTTGTACATTGGCTTATGCCTCCTGCTGTAGAAGAGGTCAATTTGGGGTTTTGTTACAAACTGTATCACCTAAACAAAAACCAAGAGCATTTTCTGTTACCTTGGACATTTTATGTAAAGAGCTAACTAGTAAGAGTGTTGGTGCTAAACTCCTGGGATGGAGAACCAGAAGTGTAACAGCTGCCACAGGCCTTTGTTATAGGACAGCATGACAGAGGGGAAAGGCCAGGCCTGTTACTCCTTCTATAGCTGAGGCCAAATCTCTGGTATTCTCTGGGTCTTGCTTTCTTCACCTTTAAACTGAAGGAGTTCATAAGATGATCTTCAGCTCTGAATTCATATGCTTTTATGACTAGTTGCACAGAGATAGAGTGACCCATAACTAGAAGGTTATAGAACACTCTGATGTATTTCATGCAGCTTGGATTTGTGAAACCCCAGTGTGTTTTCAGAAGCTAGAACATCCTTAAATGGGCATCTTTCTTGCCCTGACACTGAAAATCTATTTACTGATATATAACTGAGCAATATTTTCAATGAGAAGTGGTGTTTTGCAGTCAGGGACCTTTCCAAAATAGTACTGATCAGTTGGACAACCTATAGATAAAAAATGATCCTTTCTGAAAATGTTGAGAAAGACTGTAGATACATGGCAAAGATCACTGGAACTATTTATTAGAGTTCCTACTTATTAGAAACTACCTACTAGAGAGGACACAGTAGTTCTTTCAATCAGTTAGGAGACTTAGGCTCTAATCCTGACTGCCACCTTGTCAAAGTAACTTACTTCTCTCATTTGAAATATTTCTAGTTGGTGTCCAGGATTATTTTGTTCCTGATTTTTAAAAAATGAGTTTCATGAGTTTATGATTGAAAGAATGACATTGTGGGCATAAAGAAAGTTTCCATACTAGCCATTCCAGACATGTAGAAAAGTTGACTGAGTTTGAGGAATCCAAAGGAGCTTCATCGATTCTCCTGAAGGCCTGAATCATTTCTACAGTATATTGGCTTTTCTTGACAGGGAATAGGAGATGAACACATATGTTGTCTGGAGCTGGAAATTGCCAATTTTTGCTTGGAATGAAGGATGTATATACTTAAACTGCAGAGACAGCCCCAAGATAGGGGAAGAGATTTCTCTGCATCCCTTTAAACTACAGAACATTTACAGTGTGTGCTCCACTGTAAAGGAAGCCTGTGAAGTTTGCTTGGCACAAGGAGGAATGTGAATAATGAAGTCTTGGCTCAGGCAGCGTTCTAAAGCTGGGGTTTTTGCAAAAGTTGCAAATCCCTAGAGGAAGTCACAGAAGGCCTGCATATCATGGATTACACTAATCCAGTCAGGAAGTGATAATGACATAGCTATACAAGCAGTGCTTTTCATGGCTAATTGGGAAGGATGGTCATTTAATTAAACTATGCCAGACCTTGCGCTTTTTGTGTCTAAGACAAACTCACAAAGAGTCCTTCCCAGATCATCTTGCTCCAAGCAGTTAAGCTAAACTATAAGTTCTATGAAGACAGGGTCTTTATCTTCTAATACCTAATACTTACTACAGTTCCAGGAATATAGCAGGTGCTAGGCCTAGATGAGAAGAGTTTAAAATATTTTATTAGCCCCATAAAAAGCTTTGTTTTGTACCAGACAGAGGAGTCAAGACTTGCTTTTGTGAGCCTTTTATGAAAGCAAAAAAAAAAAAAAAAAAAAAAAAAAAAGCCAGACTTATTCTGCATATAATGAACTGGATATGTTGATTACAAAAAAAAAAAGAAAAAATTAGATGTATAAAAAGGAGAGAGTTTAGAAAATGCTTCCATGTTGAGATTTTTGGACAACCCCCTTTTTAACTTTATTTTTATTCTCATCAAACAAACAGAAAGCTGGGATCTGCAGTTTATTAAGAGCTGAAAATGGATATGATGGCTATATAGTAGGGTAAAAGGGAAGAGAAGTATTGAGTTGAGGCTTAGAAGAGAAATTTCAGCCCAGTGGTGCTGGCACCAACCTGTTGTAAGACCCAGCTTTCCTTGTCTGTGTAATGAAGGACATATATTGTAATGATTCTGTTTCCCAAACCAAATCTCATCATCCAGTTTATGACTGGGGAAACAAGTGTTAAGTTGGGAGATAATTTGGAAGCTAAAACGAGAGACATTCCTGAACATGGTGATGTTATGTGAACACTGGAGGGGCATATGAACACCATGCCTGTCAAATGTGATTCAGGATACATGAGCACTGAGCATGAAAACAGCATCTTACATAAGGTATAAAATAGGCCCTGCAGTCATGTTTTATTGCTTCAGATTCTTCCTCCAGCATGCAAGTAAGCAATTCTGGTGACTTGAAGTTATTCAGAGGCTCAGCTTTATATTACCTGTTCTCAGTCTGAAGTGACCCTACTGTCAGCCCCTTCACACCCTTCCCCAGCTGCTGGATTCCAGGGTTCCTTTGTCCGCCTCATGGAGTCAAAAGGGAACCTATTAAGAGTCTGAGAAAGATCTGGGCTGTTCTGCTCAAGGGGGGATGAGATTTATGAGATGAGGTAATAGAAGTACAAATAGAAAAATACATTCTAAGGGAACATTTTCCTCAAATGCCTATTTCTTCTGTGATTGATTTGTGTGGGGGAGGCTGAGGAAATATAATTCCCTTGCCTTTCCTGCCACATCCATACTGTTTCCAGGTCTGAATGTTCCCAATTGCACTACACAGGCATCTTCTCTGAGACTGGTCCTCAGGGAAGCTCCCCACTCTCCTCAGCAATGCAGTTTCCAGAGGCTTCTTTCAGTGACATTCTCACTTCCTATAGACTCCAGAACTATATTAATATGGAAGATTTATCCCTCCTGGTAGAAATTGGGGTCACTGAGACTCAGAGAAAGTGTTGTCCTGCACTTGGGTTATCCTGCAGCTATTTGTCAACCTTGTACAGTGATTGATAGGCAAATATTCACCAAGGGTCACTCCTAGGGTGTGTGGACTGGGTCCAACCACATTGTGTGCACTCACCCAAACTTGTATTTATAATGAATAATAGACACTGTACGAGGATCTGCTGGGTGGCAAGCTCAGGGATAAAGGCAGATTCTTTTCATGCTTTTGAATCCTCTAAGCATATCTGTAAAGTAGGAAATTTTAGTTCCCACCTTAGAAATGGGAACAATAAACTTAGATGTACCTACTTGCTAAAAGCCATGGAATGTGAAAGTAACACAGTTGGGACTTTCTGACTTGGGAGTCCCTCTTGCCAACCAGGTTAAAATGTCAATCAAGAATATCTTTAAAGGGAAGAGAAGTAGTAAAAGACAACAAAAAAGAGTGATTAAAGAAGAAGGATCAGGGGTTCTTCCTCTTTGCCTGTTGTGTGGGGTCCTAGAAACAAGCACTTGAGGACTTTCTGCAGCTTCTGAAAATGGTTTCCTGGTTTCCTGCTGATTTAACAAACATTCTCTGATCTCTTCCCATAGGGGAAAGGCAGATGAGAGATACAAAGCTTATTAAAACATATACTCTTTCCTAATGTAAGGCAATAAATACTACAGGACATGCAACTAACTGTAATAAATTTAGAATGTGATTATTGCTTAAATAAGGTGGGTCTGGTGTAAAGAGTAGAGGAAGCAGGACAGGTATTTTTTTACCTGTGTTCTCCAGACTAGCAGCCTCAGGATCACCTTACCTGAGAACTTATTAGCAATGCAGAGTTTCAGGCCACTCTGGAGATGGAGCTAGCCCCATGATCTGTGTTTTGACAAGCTCTCCAGGTGGTTAGATGTTACCAGATATTTGAGAAACACGGGCTTGGGGCATGGCTGGGAATCTAACATGGCTTCATAAAAGATGGGGAAAGGGCCTGGCAACAAATTAGCCTGGAAAAGTAATTTAAGGCTGATGAGTTAAAAGCATTGAACATCTTGCTAAAGAAGAATTCATCCAGCAGCGGACAGCAAGGTTCACAGTTTAGAGACACTCCTTCTGGGCTGGAAAATGCAAGGGGTTCTGCTTCAGTCAGCTTTTTTGCTGCTGTGACTAAAAGATCTAACAAAATGACTTTAAAAGAAGAAAAACTTATTTGAGGGCTCATGTTTCAGAGGTCTCAGTTCATAAACAGCAGGCTCTATTCCTTGCAGCTTGAGCTGAGGTTGAACATCATGGTGGAAGAATATGGTGGAAGAAAGCAGTTCACATGATGATCAGAGAGCAGAGATTCTGCTCACTAGATATATAAAATATATACAAAGTATATACCCCATAAGGCACAACCCCAATGACCCACCCGCTTCAGCCACTCAGTTAATTTCACCAGGGGGTTAATTCACAGATTGGTTAAGGCTCTCATTACCCAGTCATTTCTCCTCTAACCCTTCTTGCATTGTCTCACACATGAGCTTTTAGGGAACACCTCATATCCAAACCATAATCTAATAGGCCCTGTATCTAAACCAAAAAAGGGCATAAATTTCTCCTATTTTTCATGCTTCTGTTTGTCTTTCTACTCAAGTTTCTATGACAGCAGTTCTGATCCAACTTGTATTTATGAAAATCACATTAATTTCACTTGAGCCACAGGGATTTCTTACAAATCAATATTGTCCAAATCTGTGG
Organism: Geosciurus inauris; assembly: GCA_004024805.1. Taxonomy (NCBI): domain Eukaryota; kingdom Metazoa; phylum Chordata; class Mammalia; order Rodentia; family Sciuridae; genus Geosciurus; species Geosciurus inauris. The sequence continues at coordinate 101,569 of PVHX01000443.1, read as the reverse complement.
ATCAGAAGAAACAGCAGCAGCCTTTTATCCACTTATTAATATTAACAAGAAGGACGAATTTTGCTCCCATGTTAATTGGAAAGGTTCAAAGGCATACCTTTGGGATTTTCACACTTTCTCTCTTACAGTTTACCATTTTTCCCGAAGACTACTCTCCTAAAGAGCCAAATCTTATTTCCTTTCCCAAAAGTGATATTGAGAAAATGAAGCCTTACCCATATCTCCTTACCAAATTCTATCTCTACCCAGGAATCTGGATAATGCTTGTTCTAAATGACAATTTCAATAAGACCTGGAGAGTCGTTGGGCAGCAATGCCTCTGACTAGTTCTCTACACAGTAATCTCACTCCTTACTATTCTATCTAGAAGCTGGAGAAATGAAAAAATAAATTAAAAATTAAATAAAAAATAATTTGTGAGGTTATTTTGTGACATTAAAATAACAAATGTTATATGTAAATTAGAACTTGCCAGGACCATCCAGGTCCATCCATTGGATTTCAGGAATAATCTTGCCTACCTATTGTCATTTTCAGAGGCCTTAGGAGTGGAGATTCATGCTAGAACTACATTCTCTTTCTAGCATTTCTCATTAGCTGACCTTAGCATCTGTGATCACTCTGGATTTGCCCTATGCCACACAGGAACACCTGGGCAGATGGTCTACCTGGGTTGCATCTTGCTTGCAGAGCCTATATACATGTGAGGGCCTGGTCACTCCAGGACCAATAAAACAAAGTTAGAGAAAGACAACTGGGTGGTCCATGTAATTCACTTTGTTAATAGTCATATCCTCTCAGACAATCACTTTTTTTGTTTAGCCTATCTTCCCCATAGGACTCGGAATACCTTGAGAACAGGAAATGTAATTTATATTTCTTTTGAATACCAAAACCATAACCCTGGAAACACAATAGATAATTCTCCTTGAACTGAATTAAAATGGAATGGGATATCAGAACTAGGGACCACCCCCTGTAGCTCAAAATAGGTAACTTTATGGGAAATAAAATAAAATAAAACAGTGAACATTAACCTTAAATTGTTAGATAGTGAGTTTACAGAAGCTGTTATCCACAGAGGTGATATAAACAGCAAATACATAGTTTCTAAACGTTCCTCTTTATTTGGATTCTTTCTAGCCATTGAAGTATTTTGTGACCACCCCCCCATAACAAGCTTTATATATACATATATATGTATTTATCTATCTATCTGGTCTGTATGGAGACTAGATGTATCTAATATCAACATAAAGATAGTTACGTATCATAGATACAGAGAAGTAAAATTGACCATTACTTTTAAGAAGCAAATTTTTTTATAATGAGAAAAGCTTAAAAGGCAGTTATTTCTAATAATATTTCATGCATACTACATGCATATGTTTTTATTGACAGTCAAGAATGGGAGTGGGGAGAGAGAACACTTGGATCATCACAAAGCTGACCATATTTTGCCAAAGTTTCATAAGATTCATAATGAAAATTATTCTCCCATAGCACTTCTGCTCCTCCACAGACAACTAGTGTTTACACATAGAATGATAAATAGTGCTTTCCATATTTGATGTGAGTTCATGGGCAAAGCTCCATGATACCTGAGAGTGTTTGAGACGTCCTTAGCTTTGGACATGAGGACATCATGTAGGAGATCATCATGTAAGACATTAGGAAGTGACACCTTCCTAATGGTGTCACTTCCTATCAGAAATGAAGCTTGTGCATCCTGCAGCAGATTTGTTCCTATATGTACCCTGACTTCTGGAGTTTTGAATCTTCATTGCTTTTTCCGAATGCCAACTTCAAAAGACCTACAAAACACAGAATGTTTACCAATCTCTTCATGTGGTGTCTGTCTTTCTGGTACTTTCTTCCTCTGCTCAATCATGGGAATACTGCCAGAGAACGGATTTGAATCCTCTCCCCGGCCCACTGCCGTCCCTAATACAGTGCTATCTACTTGTTCCTTGACTGACTGGTTGAGATGTGGTGGAGGATCTTTACAACCACTGTGATTACAGAGTCTGCCCAGCACTACAGCCAGACATAGGCCAAAAGAACATCAAGTTTAAGATTCTGTTGTATTTTGTTTTTATTGCCTCATAATGCTAAAGTTTCAGCTCAGAGATGAAAAATTATATAAAGAGACCAAGGTTTGCTTTCACTGGTAATTTGTTTTTTGGCACCAACAAAATAGGTAGAGTTGTTGCTGTTGTTTAATCTTGGTACTTCTGGAGGGACAGTGGTCATTCTTTACCTCCTCTGGCCAAACTCTTAAGGAGATTTTCAGAAATTGGTTAATATGTCCTCAGATCACCCCTGTGAGGAAGTTGGGTATCTCTCTTTTTTTTTTCTTTTCCCAATTGGAACAAATGAAGCATAAAAAGCTTAGGCAATAGCCTGTTCTGTCAGGGATGGAAGCAAGAGTTGTCACTAGGGGACCGACTTCTTTGCTGGTGTCTTGGAGGGCCTCTTCTCTTCCGGTTGGTGGGCAGTGATGTTCACTTTACGAGAGCACTCACACAGCCACACAGAACTAGACCATGGTTCTTCAACCGCCTGCAGAGATGTTTCTCCTTTGGCTCACAGTTAAAGCAAGTGACCTTCAACGAAACCATGGAAAGTCCAAATGACTAATTTAATGAACCTTTGGTGTGTGAGGGGTGGAGGAGAAGGCTGCCTGGGCAAAGGGCCAGTGTGAGCCATCTCCAGTCCATGCAGGGGGTTGAGGGCGAGATGAGAGCAGAAGGGGTCAGAAGAAAACCGGCTCCTCTATGTGGTTAGGGAAGAAAGTCTGACATGTGGACAGATGGAAGCCCTGGGTTACGGAGGCGAAGCATGTCAGCAAACCGGGAGCATTTCCTGTCTGCAGACAGGCAGAGGGCCAGTTCTTCATGAGCTGGAAATAGGAACCAGTGGGGGGCGGTCAGAGTAACCCTTTTCCTTTGTGGGTTTTATGTAGTGAAGTGAACAAGCTTGTTATGTAGGATCTTGGGAGTTTGTTTACATGCTGTGTTTTCTTTTGATTCTTCTTGAAATGCTTGATGGTGTTCAATCCACAGAGGCCACATTGCAGTTTTGTCCCAGACATACATCCACCAAGAGTCATTGTTCAGGCTGCAATCAATTGCAGTAATGTGGATAGAAACGTTGAGACCACAAGTTAATTCAGTGGACCTCTGCTTCTCAAATGTATGTGTTCAAGAAGAGCAGGAGGGAGTGGGGCAGGGATGATTCTTTCTCTTTCCCTAGCTCTGAAGAGCTAATAAGCATACTTCACTAAACAACTTAATATGCACTAAGCCCTGTCCTTTGCAATATGGAAAGTAACAGTTGAGCATTGGACTAGGGTGTTCCAGTGAACCAGAAATTCTCTTCATATATTTCCATATTCATTGTTATAATACTGTGAAGTGAGTGGTATTTTTTAAAGGAAAATGGGGCTTACAGACATGCACAAGATTGCATAATAGAAAACCCAAGCCTGCTTTAAATGCAATTTCAAGGAGGATAGTAAGCAAGAAGGCTGGGGGATGGACACTGAAGATTGCTCTGTACTCTGTGGACATTCTCAGAACCACTTTCTTTGCAGGAATCTAATGCTGCTGTCTGACTTCCCTCTTTTCATCCTTTCTAACTCAGCTTGATTACTAGCCTTTGTTGGACTACCTAAAGGAGCCTGATATAGAGCCTCTCTCTTTCCAAGCTGAGTTCAAACAAATTAACAAACATCACTGTTGCTTATTGTTAAAAAAAAAAAAGATTAAGATGAAGATGTACCTGACACTTGGACTCCCAAATAAGGCAGACAGATCCTGTGGTCCAGTGTGGAAGGGGAGGGTCAGGATCCAGCATCATCCGGCAGAGTGAATTGAGGGCCCAAAGGTCACAGTGTTACAGCTACTGGGACTTCACTGACCCTGGCAGTAACCCTCGTGGATGGAAAAGAGTCACTTCATCTAACTTTTCCTCTACGTCATCATACCTGACACCTGCCAAGAAGATGCAAGCACCATTCCACTCCCCCACAGCATTCTTTGCACATTACTATTTTGTCATATATAACCCTGAATTATAACTTAATATTCATGTATCTCTCTTACCTAAAGGATTGCAGAATATGAGGGAAAGTCTTGGTTGTTTCTGTCCCTTTATCCACAGTACCTGCACCTGGCAGGTATTGGTGAGAATTTGTTGAACTGAACTGAACCAAGATACTGAGCCTCTTCACCAACCAATATTGAAAATACTTTGTTGTTGGGTCATCTCTGAAACTTCTGCAGGGTCATTCTAAGTATTCATTTACAAAATCAAGATAAGCAATGATAAGACAGTGCTACAAGTTCTAAAGGAAAAACTATGGTATGCAAATAAAAGCTGTAGAGGCAATTGGAAACTGATTCTCTTTCTCAAAATTAACCTATGCAATGGAGTCTGAGGATGTTTGTTTGAGTGACTGTGTTTACAGTAAGCATATGTCCTAATGATTAACTACAAATGTGCTGATATGGATTAATCCAAGTTTTGATAGGGAGCTTCCCAATTACATTCTCTGCAGTGCAATTTAGGCCTTAGACCAGCAGCTGCACCTGGGAGCTTGTTAGAAATGCAAATTTTCAGACCCTGCCCATTCCTACTAAATCAGAATTTCTGAGGACCGAGGTCCGGGATTTGGTGTTTAAGATGCCTTCCAGGTGATACTGAATGTTCTTGAAGTTTTTCTGAGCTGATTGTTACGCCTCCTGTAGTGAAAGAAGAGCAGATGGGCATAGTCAAGAAAGTAATAGTAAGAGCTCACGAATTTTGTAGGGTGGTGTTCTCGTGACATTGTAAGTGTATTTTCTTCTTTATTTTTTTCAACGATCCAATGATGTAGTTTCTATTTTTAGCTTTCTTTTATAGATGAGAAAACTAAAACACATGGCAAGTATCTCAATTGCCTCTGTTGAAAAAATTGAGAAGGTGCCAAAAGCCTGAGGTAATCAAGATTAAAATATTTTAATGTAATACTTCTAAAAATTAGAATTAATGCTAATAAATTCATGATGATCAAAATATCAAAATATGAGAAACAAGATTCAACAGGCATAATAGTGGTAACAATTTACCTGCACGAGAGAGTAAGAGGCAGAGTAGGGATCTGAATCCAGGTTGGTTGACACCACAGACCACATGTTCATCTGTCACCTATGGACTCTTATCAATTGACACCACTACAAATTTCAATGGGACAAGAAAGTTATACACCTAGGAGCAAGCACAATTTGGGACTAAGAGATGCCTTGTTCTTCTCAACTCACTGGGAACTCATGCAAAAAAAAAAATCTAAAAACAGAAACAGAAAATCCAGATGGGTCCTAAGTTTCACAGCTTGGCCATCTCTGAACTTAAGGATGAAAAAGGAAGATTTCCAAAGCTTCCTCTCAATTTTTCTTCTGGCCGTCTCCTGCTGGGAGAATCAGTGGGCAAAACTACCCTGCATTCTGGCTGTAGGAATGTGATAATTAGAATCACTTAATATAACCACAGTGCCCTCCTTAGTCCCTCCACCTTTGGAGAGAGAGAGACAGCATTTCTCCTGCTCATGTCCAATCTGTGCGATTCTGGCAGGCAGGCAGGCAGGCAAGCTGCTTGTCTTGAGGGCTTGTCATTGAGAGCTGGTCACCTAGAATGCCCCGACATGTTTGAGCTGCATTGTTAAACAACATTGGTATTCTCCCAGCAAAACTCCTCTCCTCCTTTAACCAAATCAGCATTCTGTGAACATGATCTTTCCTTGTCTGAAAACATCGCAAGTTTCTGCTGCACCCATCATGAGTCTTCCTTGTTTTATAAAAAATGACTGTAAGGAATATCTCTGGCCAGTGTGTTCATGTGTCAGAGCACTGAAACAAATTTCACATGAGACACTGAAGAAAAGGTTGAAAGGGTTTATGGCTCACCCCACGTTCTCTCTGGTTGGAATAAAAAGAAGGATTGGGATTCTTTAAATCTAGAATTTTTATGTGCAGTGTGCTTATATGATATTTTAAGGTAAGTGAAAAGTACCAAGTGTAGCACTTAAACACTTGGACAGAACTTTAATTGGCTGGTCAGTCTTCTCCCTCAATGTGTGTTTTGGTAGCTATAGAATTTTTGTGTCTAAATTATTTCTCAGATTCATCTAAATCCAGTGGAAGTCATTTCTTGCATATTAGCAAGTAAGTGCTGAAGGAGTTTACATTTCTTTGGTTTTGATAACAATGATGTGCTTACTCCTTTTCACTTTTTGGGTGAAAACATTTTTCCTTCAATGGTTTATCCTAGAAATATGCATTGAACACCTATTACGTAAAATTATGAGGGATATATGGCTTAGATATAGTCTCCACCTCCAGGGCCTTTCAGGATTGTTAAGAGAGCAAGTAACTGATAGCTACGTTGAAGAAATGGTGGGGATATTTTGATCTCAAAGTTGGGAGAGACATATTTCAGCATTTCAGCTTATTCCAATGGTCATAAAGATAGGTGAAAGTGCACCTCAGACAGGAGAAAGACAGGAGCTTTCTGTAAAAGCTGTGTCTGTTCTCTAAAAGCAGTGTCCTCTTAGATTGGAAAGAAGCAGGAATTAGATGAGGGAGTTTGGGCTATATTCAGTAGGCACCAGAGAACCAGTGAAGGCTGTGTTTCAGCAGTGATGGGACGAAAGTAGAGCTATGCTTTAAAACAGTGTTGCTCAGACTTTAATATACATTCAGGTCTCTAAGGCAGTTTGTTAAATGCTTGAACAGATTTAGTAGCTGTGTTAGTTAGTTTTCCATTACTATAGCAAACATCTGAGATAATCAACTTACAAAGAGTAAAGTTTTGTTTTTGCTTACAGATTTAGAGAGTTTATTCTATGATCACTTGGCCCCCTTCTTTGGACCTGTGGTGGCACATCATGGTAGGAGCAGAGCAAAGCCTCTTACCTCATGACCTGGAGCCAAAAACGGATAAGAGAGAGAGGTCCTACACACAATCAATGACCTAAAGTCCTCCCACTAGACCCCACCTCTTAAAGGTTTTACCATCTCCCAATAGCACCACAGGCTAGGGTTAAAGCCTTTAATAAAGGGACTTTGGGACAACTATTAAAGTAGCTCTAGGGAGGGGCATGAGATTCTGCATTTCTAACAAGTTCCCAGGTGATACTGGTGCCACAGGATTGTAGAACATGCTTTTTTTAAGTGGCAAGGCTTTAAAAATGTTTTGTAAAGCTGAGGATGTAGCACATGGTAGAGCACTTACCTAACACACACAAGGCCCTGGGTTCTATCCCCAATACTAGGGGGGAAAAAGGCAAAATAAATTGGAGTGGAAGAGGCGTGGAGACTGTGAGACAGTATTTATTCCTGTGGCTTAACAAGAGCAAAGCAGTTTAAATTAGGGTAGTGGCCAGAAAGCAGAGAAGGGGCACGTCTGGAGACAGTCAAATTTTTAGGGCTTAAATGCCATCTAAAGTAGGGTGAGGGAGAGTGGGGCCTACTGTGAATGACTCTAAGACCCCCAGCTCTGGGTGCGGGTGCTGTGCACGCCCCTTCCCTAACACTGTGCTCTTGTCATCCAAAACTCTTTACCCTTCTTCTGAGCTGCCAGGCTGTTTGCCAGGCTGTGGCTGATTCTGCAAGAAATACTAATGTCTGTCCATCCTCTTATCATAATAATTCCTACATAACCCTTAGGCTTCGAGTTGAATGTTACCTTTTTCCAGGAAAAACTCCTGGTGCCTTCACCCACCTCTGCCTCCAGGTTGGATTTGGTATTCCTCTCTCCTCTATGCTTCCATGACTCCTAGTAAAGTTGCATTTCAAAGCACTGTATAGACCTACTGCTTGCCTGCCACCAGCTCTGAAATTCTTGAGAACAAGGGTTTTCTTTTTCATCTCTGTGACCCCACAGTACCCATATAGTAAATGTTTGAAAAATGAATGGTTTGAGTGGAGAAGAACTAAGCTTTTTTTTCTTTTTTCTTTTTTTGGCTGTGATGGCAGTGGCTTGTGGTTTGGGCACTGTGGACAAGATAGTGAAGTAAAAAGAAAGTTGTTTAAACATTGAATTTAATTTAGTTTGACACATGGTAATTTTGAAATGCAGAATATCCATGTGAAAATGTACAACAAGAAGTTAGAAGTTTCATAGAATAACTTAGAAGACAATTTACAAATAGCTACGGTGGAGTCATGCATAGAGGTGACAGTTAAGAGCTTGGCAGAAGATCAGGTAAAGACCGAGAGAGGAATAGACAGGGAGACCAAGGGAGAGGGAGATCAGCATAAAAGTAGAGATACAAAGAGAATGAGATGAAGCAGACACAGGCAAACAGAGGCAGAAGGAGGAACTGTCCTTCGATTTTTTTTTTTAAACATGGTGTCATTTTTTTAGTACCTTTTACTTTATTTATTTATATGTGGTGCTAGGGATCGAATGCAGTGCCTCACGCATGCTGGGCAAACACTGCCACTGAGCCACAACCCCAGCCCACTGTCCGTCATATTTGAAGATCTTCTGTGATAGTAATGAGGCACATCATCAGGTTGTATGTCACAGTGAAGGGGTGATGTTAGGCATGGAAGCCTGTTGGAGCCTTCAAGAGAGAAATGCTAATGTGAAGAGATTTGAGATGTTCAGCCCTGAGTTAGGCTAATGTGTGAGATAAGAATTCAAAAGTTGACTTCACATCCTTACAAAGGCCTGTTTTATACCCTCTAGCTTTCTGCCTGCAGAATCCCATTTATCAAAATGTAGATGGTCTTAAAGCTTGTTCCCAACTATTCTGCCCTTTGGTTTCCAAACTATTTGATAAGATCATCTAATGGTTTGTCTCTCAGACTCGCACACATGGGAGCTCACGTGCGTGCACATGTGTGCACACACACAGCTACTACTACTAGTACTACTTTCTGCCTTCTCCTCTTAAGTATCCTGTGTGTATTTTGGAATTATAAGACTTTTTAGGCTATAAAGGCTTTCCTGCTTAAAATCTGACCCCCAACAGTTTATCTAGAGCAGTACATTAAACAAAAAGAAATATCCGACTGTGGGCAGTTACGTACCCCTCAAATCGTAGTATGGACTGTAATGTTCAAGAGCTTCAGAAAGAATGACATCTAGGCTTTTCCTCCTGTTGCCCATTGCAACATTTTCACAGGCTTCTATTGTGTTTTCCTCATTCAGCTCACTTAGAGGGTGACATTTTGCCCTCAAATTCATATGCAGAGTTGCTCTTAGAGACTTTTGGAGCTCCATTCCTATCAAAATCAGACCTTCTGTTTTATTCTGAAACAATCCTCCAAAGAAAATCATTGGATATGAATGAACAGAACAATTCTTTATGTCCATGGGAGACAGGCAGACAAAACCAATAAAAGTGAAGAAAGAAAGAGACATGGCAATGATTTGTTTTTCATAATTACTTATTCAGAGGAGAAAGGAACTGGGGAGGAAGGTTCCTTTTAACATGTCTGGGCGTGACAGATGAGGTGTGCTCATCACGTATGTGCAGGGAGATGAATACACTGCAGACTTGTTAAAGGAGATGCTTCACATTGGACGGAGATATATTTCTATCTGGAATGCTGGAGATAAACACCCGGCGTTTTACTTCTTATTTTCATTAGGCTTAAAGCCCCTTGTGGTTTTTTCAGAGTAGCAGGTGATGTGACGAGCATTTATCAGACCCTTCTTTTCCATGTCCTGTGGCAACAACAATCCCTCTTTCAAGACATAAGATAGGGGTACCCCAAATACCTCCTAACAATACCCCCAGAGTGTGGGGGGAGGGGTATGAGTATGGATATAATAGATTCGGAAATCATACCAGGGTGCAAATGAACGACATCACCTCTAATTTCATTTTCCCTTCTTGTAACCAGTTTGCTGTGATACAAAATTTGCCCAAGGATAGTTCTAGCAAGAAGTCAAGGGAATTTTTTTTTAAAGAGAAATTTTTAACTAAATTGGCTTTGTTTCTTCACTTATGTGGAAAGGATAAGCAAACTCTGACTAAAACACACAGAATTTACTGATGGAAAAGTTGAATCTAAAAGATTCTGACTTGGGACATAGAAGTAATAAATCAGATTTGTGATTTTTTTAAAAAGAAACTAACAATACAGTTTTTTCACATATCTGATTAAGGGAGGGTATAATGCGTCATGAATCATTTCCTAAGACTGTTATAAGTTCAAGGATAAAGAATTAAAAAATGGTAAGTGCAGGAAGTGTAAAAAAATAAGGGTTATATCATAAACTTTTTTGCCTCCATGTTACAGTCATGAAAGAACCAGTTTGCACTTTAAGCCATGTAAATACATTAATTAAATTTTTGAAATTTGAGAGTACCTGGGAGAAGACAGTCCACATCACTTATTTTATAGAAGAGAAGTACTGACAAAAATATTTCAGCCATATAGCATACACAGTATCATTTCTTCAGCTGTACACATGATTACTTACTCATTACAATTATTTAAAATTTTGAACCAACAATAAGCATGGCATTGTGACATTAACACTATAGTACAGCAAATTTAATACTAACTCTTAGTTGAATATTCTGTAAATAGTTTTTTAAATAAACAGAATAAATAGAACATGATCCTACCTTGAAGAAACCTGGAGGTTGATCTTAACTCTCACAATCCCCAGGAAAGCACAAGGCATTTTGTTTTGAGAAAAGAGTGTGCCAACACAGGTTTGTCTGGCCCATTTTCTTGGGGGCTGCCACCTGCATCTTTTAACCTTTAAAAAATCTCAGGAAAAAAATAGCAACCACCAGCATTTCAAATGTGGAACAATTTCTCTCATACAAACCCAAATCAGCAATAGTTGATGGATAAGGAAACTTCAAGTGTGAAGGACATAATTTTGCATCACTCTGATAGTTGAGAAGTCCCTGGGTATGATGAAGCCTGTGTTAAAAATCCTGATGCTGCCATTCACTAAGTAACAGCCTCACAGCAAGATCATGTTTACATATGAATCTTGCCTAATCTGCAAAATAACACTATGATATGGTACTGTCCCACTCACACAGCTGAAGACATGGAAGGTTAAAAAAAAAAACAGCAAACAGAAGAATCACATAGCTGGCAGGCAATTACAACTTAAATTTGGAAATAACTCTATCTGGTGCCCGATTTCTTTTTTAAAAAAGAAGGTAACTGAAGGCAGGTAGGGTGTGGCTGGAGGAGGTGGGTCATTGGGGGCATGTCATTGGGGTTTATATTTTGTATCTGGTGGTGAGTACAGTCTTGCTCTGCTTTCTGTTCATCATGTGAGCTGCTTCCCTCCGCTACATTCTTCCACCATGATGCCAGCCCACCTAGAGCCCCAAGGAATGGAGCTGGCTGTCAATGGACTGAGACCTCTGAAAATGTGAACCCTCAAATAAACTCTTCTTTCTCTACAGTTGTGCTAGTTGGGTCTTTTAGTCACAGCAGCAAAAATGCTGATGAAAACAAACTATAAGCAGTAGGTAGGATAAATAGCCAGACTGGCCCTTGAACATGGCTTCCCATTTTCTCTCCCCCAAACCTCCCAGATCCCAGAGCCTGCCTGACATTCCAAGAGATGCAAGTCTGAGTAAGAAACATGTCTGGCTACCTTTGTATTGATAATCTCCTGCAATCAGTAATGTAAAAATTACATCCTGTCAGTGCTCCTACCTAAGACAGCTCCCTAACACATTGACTTGAACATGTGAGCTTTCCCTTCACCTCGGAATTAGGGTGTGGATTGAAAATCAGTCTGTTATGTGGCACACGCCTCCAATCACAATCCCCTCTTATATGTAAGTGTACAATTTTTAAAAGCCCGTACACATCATGATTTTATCAGGAGAGTCCCTTTTATAGACTAAAAGATGGAGCATTAGAGGGTTTAAACAAGGGACAAGGTTATTCAGCTAATGAGTGGAGGCGAAAGGAACAGAACCCACATGTCTTAACTCCCAGATGAGTGTTCCTTCCATTGTGCCAGGCAACTGAAAATTCCCAGCCTTATCATGTGTTTCTCATCTTTTCCCTGAAAAATCACGAGGCAGCATGATGTTATCTGACCTATCACTGTAAATATTTTAGCATTTAAATGAGGAGGAGGAGTAAAGAGAGAAAAATGTTTCTGTAGAGATTTTTACAGAGATAGAGTTCTTGCAGAGTTCTTGGTCTCCATCCAAAGATTTTGAGCATTTAATGAGACTATTGTCCACAAGTTGGTGCAGGGTTTAGCAATGAGGTGGTAGCTGGTTAGCTGCTCTTGGTCTCCCTCAAGGTCTCCAGGGGGAAAACAGGAAGCAGGGCTTAGTTCTGGCAGAAACTGGATTCCTATCCTGGTCCTAAATGAAGAGTGGTATCTCAGAGCCCCATTTTGCCATTTTAAAAATGAGGATGACAATTCCCATTTCACTCAACTTAAAGACTTGCTTTTAAGAATCCAGTGAGGAAAAACATGTTAAACTTCCTTGAAAATCATTTGTATTAAATGCCACATGGATGTAAGGGATTATAATTAATCCTGTTAATGGATCACACAGAGATTCTGTGGCACTGAGAAAACATGCCTTGCACTAGAAGTTGATAGGAGAAACCTTCACTCTAAATTACACTTGACTTTTCCCCAGTCATTCCCTAGGATCAAAAAGAAAAGAAAACCTCTTATGCCACAAGGCTCATTTAAGAGTTAAAATGAAATGTCTGTGAAGCACCTAGAGTAATACTAGGTATATGTCTGGTCTTTCCAAAACTTGAAGGGATGAACTCCCTCTCATCTGGCTGGCAGCATGTTAGATGATGGCAAATAGGACAGCAAGTATTCTTATTATTTGTATTATTTCTGTTATTTTCTGATTGTACCACTTCCTATAATTCCAAAGCAAAATAGATATATTCCTCAGATAATAAACTCCATGTCCCCTTTCCAGGGTCATCTGCATGGGGGATGTCTGTGTTAGTCACATTAGCCTCACTACAGCCATACCTAAGAAAATCAACTTAGCAAGAGAAAAGGTTTAGTTTGGCTCACAGTTTTAGAAGTTGCAGTCCTTGATCAGCCAAGCCCGTTGCTTTTAAACTTCTGGTTGAGGGTGCCAGATGGCAATGGCAGGCAGTGTACAGCAAAATGCAACTGCTCACCTCATGGCCAGGAAGCAGAAGAGAAAAGAGACCTGAGCCCTACAGATTCCTTGGAGGATGTGCTCTTATGACCAAAAAGGCTTTCTACTAAGCTGGGGGTCAAATTTCTAAAACATGGGCCTTTGAGGAACATGTATGTGTGTGTGTGTGTGTGTGTGTGTGTGTGTACTGCTGAGGATCCAATCTAGGGCCTCTCATATACTCTACCACTAAGCCATGTCCTCAGCCTCCAGGGACACTCAAGATTTTAACCATAGAAATGTCACAAAACTATTTAGAGAATGAGAGTGATTTAGGATCCTAGGTCCATAAAAATGGACCTGATCAATTCCTGCACACATAGTTGAACAGAACCCACTGCCATTATCCACTCTTCTGGTCCTACCTTTCTTCTTTCCACACCCTCATTCTGAGCTTACCGGACAACTTGCCCACAACTCAGGATGCTAGCCAGCACTGGATTATAAACACTGATTCTCTTTTTCTCAATGAGCATTCTTAACTACATTAGAAGAATTATTCTCTAGATGTGTATATTAAGTCCCTGGAGAATGGGCTGGGGATATAGCTCTGTGGTAGAGTGCCTGCCTCGCATGCACAGGCCCTGGGTTCAATCCCCAGCACCGCCAAAACAAAGTCCTTGGAGACCTTAATTAATGCTACTCAGCATCCACCCAATAGTGGGCTTCCACTTGCTAGTTGCTTTACCTGGTTAGTCAAAGGTCTTATCAGACCATAGACTTGAGACTACAACTCCCAGCTTTGAATGGTAGGCCAGTGCTCATTTCTCTCCTTGGCGATTTCAGCCACACAATGACCCGACCCTCATAAACCCATCATTTCCACGGCTGTCATGTTCCTTCCTTCTCTGCCAGCCCTCCCTAACAAGAACTCCAGGATGATATTTAGTACAATTGCACGAACATCTTCAAACACTGCAGTTAGGTGTTTGAAATAAAATGTGTAATTATGGTAGTGGAAAGCTACATCTGATTCCAAACAAACCTCATGTTCTCCCAGCTATAATTAGAGAGCAAGGTTTGCAGAACAGATTTTTCCCAAGAAATTTACTTCAAGTGAGTTATCTGTTCTTCTAGAGGGACTACTGGAGGTGGACGTTGAGATAAAATGATTTGACACTGGTCACCAGTCCAAATTCTATAGAAAGGATGTGTGATCATTCTTGGAGTCTAAAAGCACAAAATGTGGGCAAGAATTAATGTTTAAAATTTTGCGTAATAATCTTCCAATTTATTTGTCTCTGAACAGAGACAAATTAGAACAGGAAAGTTACAGACACCCACAGAAATCTACAGACCAAAGTGTACAGAAGCAAAAACTGCCTTTTAAATTTCTTCAAGGAAATTTATGGGCATAGGAAATCCCTAAAGCTTTGGATAAAACCAGCACTGTTTTGAATAATCTCATAGTCCCTACAACCCCAAATCCATAGTAATAGGAGTAAGGAAGAGATGACCAGGGCTCAAAGGTTTTCCTGTTTCTGATTTGAGGACTGTCTGTCTGAATTGTCATGGATTTCTAGACTACCCCTTGAAGGTTTTTGTATTTAGGCATATTTAGCTGTACCATATTATACCGCTAAAGGAAAAATCCCATTTGTCAGCGTTTTTAAACTTTGCCAAATAAAGGCTTATTGGCAAACGGCAGTGAACACTCTGATAATGACCCAACTTTAGAAAACACACACCCTGCTGTGTTGTATTCAAGCCACAGTTCTATTGAAATAAAAACAGAGAGACAATGTCTGCTTTCAGACACTAGAGATCCTTTGTATTCCAATAAAAGTCTAAATTAATGTTTTAAAAGGTTATTGCTATTTTTTTCCCATTTAGCTGCCATCACTTATAAGTCTTATTTAGACAAGGTCCTACATTATTTTACTATTTCTTTTGCACAAAAACTAGTATTTGATTGCATTAGATCATCAGCTTCTGGTTTTCATTAGACAAACCTGAAATACCCTATTATTATGATTAAACAAAAAATATAGTTGTTTTCTTATTCTGAAACCTATTATTTTGAGGCTACTCTGACCAGAGGGAGAAAAATCAGCTTTGCAAAACCTGACAGAGGGACACTTCAAGAGGAACAGTGTAACTTCATTAACCCTGCTTTTAGTTTGCTTTGGTAGATGTGGCTCCTTCCTGTCCTGTTTACCTATGTAATGCCAGTGACCTGGTGAGGAGCTCCATGGAATTCGCGGTAACACAGCACTAAACATTATGGACCTATGTGTTATAAGGTCTCACATCTCCCTGTCACTAATGCTCAACCTAATGTTTTCCCAGCATAAGTCTCAGACATTAGCAAGTGATGGTTATTTCTCCAGCTACACTATCCTTACAGGAAGAAGTCAAGACACCTTTCATGAATCAGAACTTCTGTAATTTTCCCACAATGCAAATGGGAACTCCAGTCTCCACAGATTTCTCCCAGATAAGCCAGATGGGGAATTTTATATGGATTCTTCCTCCTAAATTATTCTTACTGGTCCTTTGACCCTCACTTAGAGGTCATCTCTCTAGGAAACCATTGTAGCATACCAAAGAATTAGGTCCCTTTACCCCACTCCTGGAAATTGTTTTAGCTCTAATCACATATTGTAATTGTCCATGGACTTGTTGGTTTCCCACAGTAGACCCTGAGCAGCATGATGTTAGGCACCCTGTCTTTTCACTGCCATATGCAGCACACTACATGCCTCCTAGTAGGTGTTTAATAAGTGCTAAGTAAATGAATATCTCAGCAGACTTTTTTTTTTTTTTTTTTGGTATTCAGGATTGAACTTAGGAGTACTCAACCACTGAGCCACATCCCCAGCCCTATTTTGTGTTTTATGTAGACAGGGTCTCACTGAGTTACTTAGCGCCTCGCTGTTGCTTTGAACTTGCGATTCTCCCGTCTCAGCCTCCCTAAGTGCTGGGATTACAGGCTTGAGCCACCGCGCCCAGCCACTCACTTTCTTGATTGCCCCATCATCTTGGCCCGTTTCTTCTCATCCTGCCTGAGATTGCTGTGATGACGATTCCTACCAACACTACAGAGGTGGCCCTGTTGGTGCTGTTGGCCAGGATGCCAGCACTGCTGCCAGTGCCCACTGGCAGGGCATCAAGGCTGCCCATGCTTCGTGGTCATGGTGCTCCCCTGCTGATGTAGAACCCCAGGTTCCAGTTCTGTTTTCCTGTTAGGCTGATGTGGTTACTTTATTTGCTTGCTAATTTTATGCCCTGTGTCTTTGTACCCACTCCTATTTCTAGGACCTGGGCATGACCACTGGGAGGTGGGGAGGAGGGCAGTATGAGAGTAAAAGGTCTGATGTGTTCAGACCTCCATGAGAGTGGCTCCACCTTGCGAACCTCGAGTCTCTAAGCATGAGTTTTTTTTCTTTGTCTCCTCATCTAAATAGACTGTACTAGGATTTCTTTCCCCTATTTGACCTACTTCAGTACACTCTATTCTGTGAGTAAGTACAATGAATACTGCAGCTGGAGCCTCTTTTTAGCATGAAAGTGAAGAACTATCTATCCATAGGCACACTTTTGCTCACTTGCAATTCAGGAGGTGTCAAGCCTCCTGGTAGTATTGCCAGATAAAATATGGAAAACCCAGTTAAATTAGAATATGTGATATAAACAGATAGTATGGGATTTTTCATAAGTATGTCCCAAATGTTGCATGGTACATACATGTTCTAAAGAAGTGCTCTACAGCAGCACTAAAAGTCAGCAACCTACCAGAAGTGACAATGATGTTGTCATGTCATCCTCTATCCTCATGGCCTGGGCCTTTTTTTAATCTTTTGAATACTGGGTAACTAATAAGAAAAATATAAATTACCAACAGTATGTAGAAATTGGGCCAAACACAGCATTGTGATATACTTATGTTAAAAATGACTCATTTATCTGAAATTCAGAATTTCTGCATTTCTGTTTGCTGCATCTGGTAACCCTAGTTCTAAGTCAAAAACACCACACAGCCATTTGAAAGACAGAAATAGTGATGTTCCCACTGTGTCCTGAAAATTATAATTCCTAGAGTGACTCTTTTTGGAATAGATGGAGCAAGTCAAGCGTATTTGACCTCCTTACCAATAGGTTTGTCCCAATCCAGAATGCTTCCTGAGTCCTAGGGTGAGAACATGTCACCCATCAACAAGTTTGTTCTGGACTCTGGATATATCTGTCATGTGCATCTTCAGTGTTGAAAGTAGTAAACCACGTTGAGAGGAAGGTGGAGTGGCTACCTCTGGATGTGTTACTCCAGGTTGTACAAGTTGGAGCTGAGAAATAACTCTGCACAAAAGGATCTGGTTTAAAGTCAGAAACATTCAGAGAGTATCTTCTAATTCCTCACTCAAGGAAAATCCAAGCTCTTGTCTTCTGCAAGCCATTCTATCATCTGGATTGGCTTGGATTCACCACTCCCTGTTCATGTTGGGCACAAGTGCTGTGCTTTAAACCAAAGCTAAGCACCTCACCGAAGGTGAGAACAGTGTTTTCACACCATACGTTTTTCCTCATCCACCTGGGCTGTTTTTAAGCTTTTGAGGATTGAATACTAACAAGAAAAATATAATTTGTCAACAGGATGGTGAAACATGCCAAGGTGAGAATGTGAAAATTAGTTGACATTAACAGGTAGACTTAATTTTCTTCCCTCAGTCCTGGCTTTTGTGCTTGCAATGAGTCTAATGGAGTCTAAGATGAACCATGCCAATGCCTGGGCACTTGTAACAAAACAAGAACAGATAAAGAGAGATGAAATCATCCATGGAAGCAGGAAGCAATTAACCACATAAAGAAAGTGAAACATCATCAGTGATAAGCCTCAGGAGCAATTTACTTAGGTTTGGGAACTTTTTGTTCTGAAGGTTTTCAATAAGTTTTCCTACTTTTCTGTAGCTTCCTTGATTCAAAAGATTTTCTTTTTTAAACACAGAATTATGCAGTCATTACTGCCCACATACCCATGTCTTTATTGCATCACAGAGAGTAGATGTGGGTGGAAAGAGTGGGAATAGGCAACAGAGATGGAAATTATAAAGGTCCATAATGTTTACTTTTGCTTGAGCGTTTTGTATTCTTTGCCATCATCTGGTATTGCCCCGAGAAACCAAACTTCTGTGCTATATTTCTGAAAAACACTGAAAAACAACAGTTGCTGCTGACCAACATGATTATGAGACAGTAAAAGGGAGAGGTAGCCCCAGAAGTCAGATTCCCTGCCATCAATCGCCTTTCTCCAGGGATCAAGACTCTTATGATTCCTAATAAAGAATTAAATGTGATTAGAGCTTTCTTACTTTCTGTACATGTCAAGAGAAAGGAACTATTATGTACATAATATTTAGACTAAGTATTAGATATGCTGCCTTTGAACACATGGTAAATGGGTAGTAGGTCTAATCCATCTGACCTCTGTGCATAGTTGGGTTAACAGAACTGATTTGGTCCATGCTACATTACAAATGTACATATGGAAGGTAGTTTTATTAGCACATGGTTCTGGCCAATTTTCCTTATAAGGGATTGTAAGCATCAAATGTCAACCTAGGTAATGAAAGATGCAGAATAATTAGCTACTTTCAAGAGTTCTGGAAGTCACTATAAAAAAAGGAATAACCAATTACTCTTCACATTTTCCAAAGACTGAAGAAAAATTAATTTACAATTTAGAATGAGTTTTGAATTTTTTTTCTTAGCAGAATTTTATAATAGAAGACAAGATTCTGTCCCCCACATTTTTAAGAATAAGCCTTTGTGAAGGTAGGGGTCAGTGAGACAAATCAAGTACCCTAGGACAGTGTAAAGATTTCAGATGGATTTGCAAGTTCTGGGGGTCATAGCAATTCACTGGTCTCTTAACTGGAAAACTACTGGGGTCTCTTGCTGATCTCTGGTTCAGAGGTTCTTCCACTTCAGGCATTTTTAAGTGAGGATGCATTATCAAACCCAACCTCTGGTGATTCACTCAGCAATCATTATTCACAGCTCTCCCATCTTTCTCACCCTCTCCTG
Organism: Geosciurus inauris; assembly: GCA_004024805.1. Taxonomy (NCBI): domain Eukaryota; kingdom Metazoa; phylum Chordata; class Mammalia; order Rodentia; family Sciuridae; genus Geosciurus; species Geosciurus inauris. The sequence goes on along the minus strand of PVHX01000443.1, from coordinate 82,374 downwards.
AATGCTGGCTGCCCACTTGAGGGTAAGGAAAACAGGAAGATGGCAATAAGATCTCCCATTAGCAGCCATTAGGCGCTTAGCAGCCCCTGCAATAGATTTTTCATAAATTTCCTGAGCAGTCTCGTGGAACACAAGATAAAGAGCAGTCATTCTGCTCTCTCCTTTACAGATTGCATAAATAAATTTGACCACAGCCCTTTAGTAGGAACAGAACAAAGATCTCCTAGTCCAGGGGCAGTAACATGATCTCAGGTGGCTGCCTGGAAATTAGCACTGGAAGAGGTTTATAGAGGAATGTGTTTCAGGAATTCAGCAAACAAATAAGGATATCAGCATGGAATACAGGAATGTGTAATTCATTCTTTGGTGTTCCACTTTGCTTCACTATTTTTGGATGTTCCATGTTTGATTATAAAAGGAAGATCTCATGTCATACAAAAAAAGGAACTCGTGTGTTTTATTAGCCTAGATATATCAAGGACTTATTTTAGCCTTAATAATTCCAGATTGGGTAACATTTACCATCACCATTTCCTAACCATTCTGTTCAAAATAGGAAAAATAGAAGCCAAAAAGCCTACCAGGTATGAAGATACTGCTCTTGATGAATATAGGAGTACAAAAGGGGATAAGTGGGAAGGAAGAATTATTTTATGAAAAGAGACTGCCTTTTGATATGATTAGAACATTTTAAAAAGTTAACAAAAAGTAAGTCTTACAAACCGAGCATTAATAATCAATATAGTTAATTTTCAGGTTTAACTCACTAATAATTTTCAGGTTTAACTCAATTCAGATTTTATAATTTTCTCATTCATCATCCAGATGATTAATATTAATAAATACCCACCCAATTTCCTTTCCCCTCCCACCGACACACATTCATGGTATACACATAGTATATTAAAATGGAGACTGAATGGTCCGTGAATGTGTGAACAATAACAATACTTGTTATTCTTCTTTCATCTGAAAGACAAGAAACAAAAGAATTCTGAAGCTTAGATCATGTGAGGGAACTCTTTCTGGTTCCCAGTAAGTGTGTCGTCCAGTTCTCAGAACACACAAAGTAAACTTAAGATTCTTATTCAAAGCCGTTGCTGGGAAGATGAAGGAATTAGGTTTTCCCTAAAGATTTTCCTAAGCCGGTCAGATTTGCTTCTTTTGATCCAGGCATGTTAAAGACAGTAAGGGAAATTTAGTCTTGGAAATTACTATTTTAAACAAAGGCCAGAAAGTTGTATCTATTTTTAAAGGCTTCTCATTCCTCTCCTGTAACCAAATGTGAGGTAATTTGAATTGTTTCCAGTGAATATGGCTAACTTGATTTCACTCTACAATTTAAGTCTGTCCTTGATACTTGATTTCTATGATATCGAGTATATACAATGTTTCCTTTCCACATAGAATGTTTTGTGTATTGACATCTGCACTGTGGTCTGCCTGAACTCTTGGAAAACTGACAACACTGAAAGAGAATTGTTGTAGTTAAGCTTCCCTGATGGCACTTTTTAAAAACACCAGTAGAAAAAAAAATAACAGGGCACTAGTCAGATGTGATTTTTGGCAGACACTTCACTCAAGCTGTTCAGGGCATCCCCAGAAATTACAAACCCTCAAAGGTGTTCAGCCTACAGTAAAGAAAGCAAGATACAGTTATTCTAATGTTCATCCTATTGATTTCAGTTCTTTTCTGCAAGTTTTTAGTAACATGGATTTTGATCTAAGTGAAAGGTCAACTTTGAAGTAAGTGTGAAGTTATTTACAGGAAATGAAGCAGAAAGTGGGCTTTCATGCATTTTGAAATGTGTCTATTATTCAGTATAAAATGAAATGTGTCATCAGTCAAAAGAAAAACAGATGCCTACCTCCTTATATTAAAGTTAAATAAATACCTACCATACCAGAAGTATGCTATTAACTCTGAAATTTGAAATTCACTAAGGCCTGTTTTCCCCAACTGTGGATGTGAAAGCTGGAAATAAACAACTGTGAATTAAGGCTCTAAGTAAATATGTAGCAGTTGTAGTTTGGGGGGAGGAGGGAAGACTGCCAAAACAAGATAATCAGGGTGGGTTTTCTTTCCAATATGAGATGCTAACTAGACATTTTGTGATCACTACATGATCAACAACATCTTTAAATATTTAATTTCTTGTCAGTTGTTATCTAAATTGACTTCAACTCATGTTTATGTAAATGTGTATGTAATGCGTATATACATGTCGCTACATCTGTCTGAGGGAAGTGGAAAATTAAAGCAATTATGTGGCTTATTCTGCAAGGAAACAGGAGGAAGAGGAGAAACATGGTGGTGAAGGAAAAAGAAAGTTTACAAAGGTGTGGCTTGCCATGGAGATTTATATGCAGGTATATATATATACCTCCTTCACATGATATATCTACCTGTAAGTCTTGGACTCCTTACTATACTAGGTCAGAAAATTGGTTCCTAGGTGTGTTTAGATGTCACATGTAAGTGAGTTCACTGGCATTAAATGTTGGATCTCATTTAATGATTAGTTACAAAAGTTTATCTGTAATTCAGTTCAACAAAAATCCATCAAGTACCTGCTCTGTTCCAGGCTGTTAACTAGGTGCAGGGGGTCTACAGTTCATTTCAATATCAACAACTACAAGGTGTTTTTGTTGTTGTTTTGTTTTGTTATTGTTTTTGAAATGATTCCCCTGGTCTACTACCCTAAGAAGTAACAGAAAGGTAAAATTCAATCCAAGACCCCTAGTTTACACCTTACATTATCTGATGCCCATGGGGGCCATGGGAAATCAGATGAGCCTAACAGGACTAATTTGGCCAAGAAACCAAGAACAGTTAATTCTCCAAGGCCCTGTTGCAGAGAAGGCAAGGAAAATACCAATGCTGTGTAAGCACTGGGGTCCGAAAGACTTGGGTTTTAAGACATGCACTCATTTCTTCTTCTCTTAACCCCAGCACTTGACACCAGAGAAAGAATCATATTGCTCAAAGGATAGGTGCTCTGATTCAGAAATGTATATTGGTATCAGGAATTAAAAACAGAGTCCTAAGCAGAGAGTCAGAAGAATCACTCCTTCATAGGTAGAGAAACATACTAATTGGGCGAGGATGGGGGGGCAGATTTTACCACACAGATTATAAGAAGAGTTCATCTTTATGTGAGTGCCATTCAGTTATCTTTCATCTTTCAGTTATCTTTCCATTCATAGCATAGAAATACCATAAAATTATTACCACAGTTAAAAAATTAAATAAAAATAAACAAGACCTGGGTTAGAACCTCATTTTTGCCAAGTAGTAGCAGAGCAAATTTAAGAAAATTAACATCACTAAGTGTCCGTTTTCTCTTCTATAAAACTATAGTAATAAGAGCTAACACATTAGGCCTACATGTGAAGATAAAATGCAATAACATATATAAGTTTTGGTGGTGCAATATCTGGACACCCTTCTTCTGCTATAACTGGACAGCAGATGAGCTATAGAAGGTTTGAATCTAGTGCTCTGCACATGCCTAAGACTCAACTTTTAGAGGGAACTCTTGCTGTTTTTTCTCCTAATACAAGATAGAATGGCAAATAAGCAAATAGCAGTCAGCAGTGTTTATGACTTTCCATGGTAACCATTTCTATTTACTCCTCTTAGCTGGAGAAAATAAAGGCAATACTGGCTAGAATGTTAGGAACATACCATTCACTTTTTACCACAATTTAGCTAGTAAGAAGACAGAATATGATTATAAAATTCCTATACATTAAGGAGGTGGACATGTCAGAATTGATTAATTTATGTGTAGCGAATTATCTTGGACTCCTTTTTAATTTTAATACAATATTTGGAAAGAATTTGGCTGATTTCAAATATATAAGAAGCATAACCTTCTAAACAAGTAAATAATTCCAGAATCTTACTGATATTGCATAAGGAGAACACTAGAATCAGGACTTGATATCTTGCCTTAATTCATTCAACAAATATGTGTTAAGTATTAATTATGGGCCAACGATTGTACCCAGGCATTGGGGTACAATGAAGAATAAGCCAAAACATGGTTCTTGCTCACTTGGGAATTTTAACTTAGTAAGTGAGACATATAATAAGTAGAGAAATAAGCAAAGTATTCAGTTAGTATTTAGTTTACAATAAGGACTATAAAAGGAAAAAATAGGGTTGTGTTTTGCCACTTAATAACAATGTGTTCTTAAATAAGTCATATCCAGAGAATAAAAGAATTGGAAGGGAGTCTTCGAGATCCATTATAAAGACCTTATGAGCTATCAGGCACTAAACAAATAAAAGGAATAATTATGAGCAATATGTAATTATAAACCATTATTATCTGTTAATATAAGAGCCTTTAAAGGTTTCAGTTATACACTCATACTCCTCATTTGAAGTGCAAAGATGTTCCTTAACTTAAAACTCATTTCATTAGAAATTATAAATTTTAATATTTTTACTATTTGGAATTGATTTTCTGTGGAGTGGACTGGCCTCAAGAAGGCTGAATGTTCACACAGGACTTTCACAGGGAAGAGAATGAGGGTGTGTAATGTCTACACATAGGCTCCCACTGATGTGCATGGAGACATGCAAATGGCTGAGAAATAACAGACTAGGTGCTTGTGAAATTTTACAATCAATAAGAAAATAATAGTGACAGATAAAAATGATAAGAAAATGCTACAAATATTGTAGTTTTAAAATGTAGCTACTTTCTCCTAGATCCAACAAAAATTGAATCAGAATATAGATTTCCAAAAATAACAAGATGGGAATATATTTATTTCTTATAACTAGAATCCTTGCTTGTAATGGTTTTCTTGTAATTTTCTATAATTCAATATTGAAATCAAAACTATTTCCATTTGATAGGAAACATTCCACTAAACAGCAAATAAATTTATAGCCTCACTCTTTTCATTTGAAATTCTGAATGTAATGTCATGTTCACAGACCCTAATCAATATCTGTAAAATGCTTTAAGTACCTTGGTTGAAAGTTATCAAAAAATACCTCTACCCTGGAAAGCCACTCTAGGGTGTATTCTCTTATGCATCTTGTCTCCACATACGTCCTAGAATAGTATCATGCATATAAAAGATACTCATCATGTATTATTAAATTTTTAGTAACATTTAAGTAGTCATATTTCAGTTTTTTCTCTAATATTTCTTCCATAAGCATCAGAGAATAGCAGTATCTTGGGCATGGTCATCATGTTCCAGGATTTAGTGTGAATTTTACCAGACTTTCAGAAACAGTTTACACTACAAAACTCAGAAGAGACTAATATATAAACCAAAATAACAGTTTGGACCTTTACCACAAGAACTGTAACATATAGCAGACCAGAAAACTCAGACTCACTGATGAGGTCATCGTTTCCTATATGTAGAGAAGACAAGTTGCAAAGTTAGTTGCTTGTTCAATATGAAATAAGATGTATGATATTTAGTAGGAACATTTTCTATAATTATTGTCAGAAAGCCAATAGCATACCTCACCCATCTGCACTGCAGGCTTAAGGTTGCAGAATGGCTGATATTTCTGTTCATGGACAATGCTAAGATGCATTAACAGATTCCTATCTTTTGAAAACCAATTTTGGTCGATGTTGCTACGCTAGCCATCTATTCACATATTGTTTCTTCAGAGTGGATAAAATCAAACGATTACACAATTCCTAAGTACAAAATTGCTATACTTGCCATCTTGTACTTAATATCTGAGATTGAAATAGGGTTGGTCCTAAGGTAATTAGACTTACTAGGGCATGTACTCTGCAAACATTTGTATCTCTTGTTCACTGTTGAATCTTTAGCATCTCAAAGAAGACCTGGCACACAGTAAATCTCAATAGATAAGAAATGAATGGTAGGATAAGTTACTATTGCAAACGCCTAACTCTGCATATTCAATTTTTCCTAGTTTCCACCTGAGAATCTTAACTTTCTGGAGGTCTTTTTTCTATGTAATGTAGGCAAGAGTAAAATATGTATACACATGTGCCATGTATTCTGTTCCTTTGCAAGTCGTGAGTGAATTTTAAAGTATAAAATTCATTATTTTTTAGTATATTTTTAAAGATTGTGCAACCATTGCCACACTCTAATTCCAGAAATTTTTGTTATCCTATAGATAAACTCCATGCACATTAGCAATTTCTTCCCATAGCAACCTTCCCCTGGATTTTTGTGACTATTAATCTATGCTCTGTATTTATAAAATTGCCTGTTCCAATCCTTTTATGTAAATGGAATTGCAAATCTGTGGCTCATCATAGAGAATATTTCATATGCATTGAGAAGAGCAATCACTTCTGCTATTGATCGTGGCATACTCTATATGTGTCAGTTAGATCTACTTGCCATATAGTGTTTTTCAAGATCTCTATTCCCTTTTGATTGTATGCTTACTTGTTCAGTCCATTATTGAAAGTGGGATATTGAAGTCTCAAACTATTATTGTTATTTGTCCATTTCTCTCTTTGATTCTGTGAGTTTTTTCCTTCATATCTTTGAAGCTCTGGCTTTGGTGCATATATTTTTTTATAATTTTATGTCTTCTAAGTCAATTAAGCCTTTATCATTCTTGGCTTTTTTTATGCTGTTTGCTTCCCTAAGAATGTCTGGAACATCTTTTCATCTCTACTCTACTGAAATTTTACCCGTTCTTCCAGACACATTTTAATGCTGTCTCTTCTAATGGAGTTCTCAGTCTTTCTGCTAGTTATGATCACTTTTGTTTTTGTTGTTTTTTTTTTTTTTTTTTTTTTTTTTTTTTTTTTTTTTTTTTTTTTTTTTTTTTTTTTTTTTTTTTTTTTTTTTTTTTTTTTTTTTTTTTTTTTTTTTTTTTTTTTTTTTTTTTTTTTTTTTTTTGTATGACTGTGTCTCTGTTATGGAATTAGGGCCTTTGTATTTATACTGCTAATTCAAGGAACTCTTTTTGTCTTCGTATGTCTAGGATGGTGGGCATCTAGTAAATATTTCAACATCAAAAAAGGATTAGGTTTGTTTTGAGTGATCCAATATGATTGGTAGAAATTAAAATAGAAATTAAAAGGAAGTATATTTTAATTCCATGTTTTAAAATTAACATTTTGTTAATTTAAAAGAGCCCAAATTTAAAGAACAAACAATTTTGGCACATAGACTATTTCTCTCCAGGTAGTAAAGACTGAAGGACCATTTATAGGAAATAGAGAATCTTTCTATTTAGAATTAAAGAATCTGTGTTTTTCCCCCTTGTAGAGAAATCTCAATCCTTGGGTGCAGGGATGGCAGATATTCAAACTATAGTAAAACAATTTTAAACTAATATCCAAGTTATAAATATTACTTCATTTTTAAATGCCTGAATGAGATCCTTTCTCCCATATTAAAACAACAAATCACAGTACATATCATGGCTTGGCAAACTTAGAGCATTTTGGAATCTTTCTTCTTATCCCTCTCCAACTTCTTGCCAAATGGAAGACTGTGATAAGGAAAAGAGAGAGGCTGCTGAGTGAGGAAGGAGAAAGAAGTATGACATCCCTCAGGTTTCTGAACCGTATTATGATTTAACTGGGAAAAAAATAACCTTCTTATGGAAGTCTGTTGGAAAGTAGGCCCTGTTACTTAGAGGAGTAGGTGGATCTTCTGGTTTAGCCTTCTGCACAAGAAACCCAGCATGGGAGAACTGGAAGACAGCCTCCTCCTATTTGGTGTTTTAGTGCCAAACACAAACAGTAAATGCTAGAAAGATAATGTTCAAATTAGGTGATAGAGCTGAAGTGTTCCACAGACTTCTATCTCCATAGCCATGAGATATCTTACCCACACATCATTTTGATCAGTAGTGCTCTAAGAACCATTGTAATATATGTGGGCTCACATGAGCTTGAAGTATAATTTTGTGCTCCTCAGCTGCAACAAGGTAACTTTTCTATTACACATGTGAATTTTTAGTCTTATCTGAATGTCAGATCCACCTAGAGAGCTTTAGAAGTTATTGATAGCTGGGTTCCACCTCTGGAGACCTTGGTTTAGTCTATCTTGATTGCAACACAGTGTTGGGATTTTCATGAATTCTCCCAGATGATTCTAATATGCACCTAAGTATATGAACTAATAATCTAGAACAGTGGTTCTCCAAGTATGGCCCCTAGCCACACTTGAACTTGACCTATTTTTATATTTATCCAATACTCCCATCCTTCTTAATATACTAAATAAGTAAAGCAACCCACTAAGAATTGTACAAATCTTATATCAAAATGGAAAGTTTTGAAAATTTGGATTTGGGTTTCTTTTGAAAAAAATTTAAGTGGGAACCCGAGCAATTCAGCATGTTTATGTTGGAATGGGGGTTCATTTTATAGACTGGTATAAGTAATATATATCTCTAATTTCAATATAATAGCTGCCCTAGACCCAACACATTTTTCCAAATGTATTGATTGTTAAGTCTTGAATTAGAAACTGTTAAGATTTGTACCATGTAGGTGGCTTGTGTAGCTAATGTATAGTACAATACCCCCCTCCCCTCACCAAATCCCAAGAATGAATTTTTTCTCAAAAATAGATATAATGTGGATTTTCAGCTTGTGCTATACTAGGGCACTCCATTTTAAATAAATAAAAAGTTTGGTCTTCACATATACTCTGTATGATTTTTGTTGATGTCACATATCAGTGGAATTCCAGTTTGCCTTGAGTTGATGATTTACATATTTTTCAACTATATCCACTTTCTCTTTTTATTAGAGCTTTATGGCCATACATAGTAGTTGGGTTCATCCCAACATACTCAAACACAAAATAGGCTGATTTACTTTTGATTTGTGCTTTGTTTTATTAAAGAGTAAAGTTCAGCCAAATGCTATTTTGCCCTAGGATGAAACATTCATCAAACTCCACATTTGAGCTATTAACTTGTTTACTTATTATTAACCTATTTACTTGTTTATTTGGTGTGATAATTGTAAATTGAAAGCATCACAAAAGCTATTAGAGAGGCATGGGAGCATCATGTGCACAGGCCTGCTGAATGGAAAGCCATGTGGTATTTTCATGTGGACAAATTCCAATACATTTGTGTCAAGCATGAAGATGGTGTGGCAGCCCTTCAGTGGTGATATGAATGATGATTCCAAAAAGCAAATAATGAGATAAACTAGGACGTTGCTACTCAAGATAGGTCTGTGGACCAACAACATGAATAGCATCTGGGAGCTTTTTAGAAACAGGTCCTCAGGTCCCATCCCATACTTCCAGAATCTGCAAGTTAACAAGATCCCCAGGTGACTTGTATGCATGTGAAGTTTTTTGGTTTGTTTTGGTACCAGGGATTGAACCCAGGGGCACTTAACCACTGAGCCACATCCCAACCCTTTTTATTTTTTATTTTAAGACAGGGCCTCACTAAGTTGCTTAGGCTGGCTTTGAACTTGCAATCCTTCTGCCTTAGCATTCGGAACCACTGGGATTACAGGCGTGTGCCGCGGTGCCTGGCTGCATGTAAAGTTTTGAGAAGCACTGAGCTAAAGTTTATTTCATGCAATGAAGTCCATTTTCTTCTTGGACTACTAGAGTGGAATGTGCTACTTCTAAAACAAGCGGTCTGTGCTCCTTTCCATTCTGATGCTTCCAATGGAAACAATTGGGCCACTAGGATGGGAGGTCAGCAGGAACAGCTGACCAAGAAAGGAAGTTTAGGTTGAATAAAGGTTTGGTTCATTTTTATAGCCCCTAGAGGAAGAACAATACTGTACAGAAGCTGTTAATGAGGGGCTGGATTCGAAGGCAGCAATCTGTGCCAAAATCCAAATGTGTTTTTACTCTAAACTTCCCTCCAGATGTCTAGTTATACTGCAGAATTTCCAGCTGGTAAGAACCCCACAGAAATGGCTGATCATTTAAATATATTTAAATATAAAATGTATCCATATTGACCTTATTTTCCATCTCTTTTACTCTTCTAATAATTTCATTAACTTCCATTGGGCAGCAAATTATTTGGCGCTGATTGAAAATATCTAGTTGACCTTGATGGAGAGATTTTAACGGAGATTGCTCTGTTTAACAGCGCACCCAGGTAACTATGGCAACTCTCCATTTCAGTTATGAACATGCCATACAAATCCTAAGTGAAAACAGCTTCAGCCTATCAGTCCTCTTTAATAAGTAACCCAACAATAGCAGACCATTCAATCCAGAGAAAAGACTTTCTTTTAATGGAGCAATAATTGAAATGGCACCATGCAGGGAGAGCTATGGTGTTCATGTGTTGGCCAACCTGTTAGCATGACTTCCTTGTGTGCTGTTCAAAAAATCACCCATCCAGTTTAAACAGATAAAAAGAAACCACATGTCACTGTTCAAGTAATTTTCCTCATCCTCTCTGCACCTTTCAGACTGAGTTTTATTGAAGGGTTAAGAAACAGTGAGTGTGATTTCCCTAATTTCAGACGGAAATACTGAGTCAGCAAGAAATTAGGAGACTGTGTTCTATGGTGGCCTGTAGGAACAAGGCTGTGCTACTGAAGCCATTGTCTTTCACCACCCTCTGCTTCCCCATGCCCTTCCATACATACACTGTCATCAAGCCTAGCTGCCTGCTCAGAAACATTCAGGGGCTCCCCACTGTCTATAGTACAATATCCACACAGCATTTAAGGTCTGCTCTGCTCTCTGCCTACCTCATCCCATGGTATTAAGAACTATACACCCTATAATCCAATCTCAATAATTCTCTGATATGCCCAGTATTTTTATTCCTTTGTAACTCCATCCTTTACCCTGATGAGCTCTTGATCCCCACATTGGAATCTTTCAGGTTCAACCAGAATATCTTTCCTGCAAAGTTCTTCCTAATCACCACAGTCAGAATCAGGTGCTTCCAGTAGACTCCAGGAGCATTGGGTTTATGCCTCTATCGTAGTGTTAACTCTGAGCTGGGTCATACCACAATGAGCTCCTTACAAGTAGGACCAGGTCTGTGTTGTGTTGTTTGCCTTTGCATTCTCAGTGCCCAGCACCTGAGAAGTTGTTCAACAATATTTGTTGAATTAATGAATTTATTATTGGACTTAGGTTGCATTCCAACCAATCTCAAATGCGTGTCTTTCTCTCCATTTCAGAGTGCTTCCAGGGTTCAACTTAAGTACAACAAATTGCCTGATGCCTTAACTTTCCAATTCTAAAATAATACCCCTCGCACCCTGCATCAGAACCCTGACACAGTACATTTGTCCATCAGTATCTGAGCAGATTTGGTTCCAGGATATTCCAGAGGATACCAAAATCCATGGATACTCAATCCCTTATATATAGTGAAGTGCATTTTCTCCTGTGTACTTTAAATCATCTCTAGATTATTTATACCTAAAACAATGTGAATACTATCTAAATGGTTGATATAAGAACAAGGAGGAGAAGTCTGTACATGTTCACTACAGACATTTTTTTCCAAATATTTTGTCTGAAATGGGTTAAATTCAAAGATGCAGAGCCCATGTATACTGAGGAGCAACTATATTTGCTTTCTCTAAAGTAGCTGTGGTCATTTTATCTCACCAAAACCTTACATTTCTGTTTCTGTATAGTTTATCTTTTCAACTAGACTTAAGTTCCAGGAGACCAGAAACAATATCCTGCATTGCTGAGAGCCTCTAGCATAACAACCTTGCACACTGTAGATGCTTATTACAGTTATGGCTCATGAGTCAGCATCTTAGCAAAAGCATTATTATCAAAAGGAAGTCTTTTTCCTGTATCCCATGAAAAAATTTCTGCTCTGAGTGTGAATTAGGGATCTGAGTAGATGGGGCCCACCAAGGGCCTCATTCCCACTCTAATCCTGCCCCAGTACAGTTACTACTAGAACCTATATCCTTTGCTTCCCAGTGGGCAGGTGCCCCATAAACAATATTTTGACCCTTTATTTTCTTCTTCAACTTCAAGGCCAGTCTCATATTATTTCTGAATCTAATGGAGCACAAAAAAATGTTGTTCTGGATTATGACAAGGAAAGTAAGAGGGGATGACTCAGGGCCTCTCTGTATGCTCCCCTTGCTGGAGGTCCTTTATGTAGTGTCTTTCACTTCACCATCAGAACATGTCCAGGGATGCTGGGACCATAAATAACACAAACTGTTGGTGACACAGAGAACAGGCAGATAACACTGATGCTGCCTCTCTCCTTCCCACCTGACAGCCACATCCGGGAGAGAGAAGGCATACCGGTGTCTTTTGTGAAATTGACACTGGTCTAGTTGAGGTCAGAGCCACCTCCAGCAGCAGCCACCCATTGTGTTAAAGGTGTCACCTCTTACTTCTCCTGCACTCTTGCTGTAACAACACCCAAGAGGCTGAGTCGTGGAGGTAGAGATATTATTGTGCAATCTTTGCACACTGTGGCTCAGGAACCTCACAGCCTAAAAGTCACCCACACAAGGAAAAGTGTCTATGCTTGAATAACCATAAGAGTCTCTGTCCAGTATCTTCTTCTTTCTATTCAGTTGCTTCCCTGCTTCTACCCCTAGGAATCTGTATAAATAGTAAACTTTTCAGGTCAGTCAAAAGCAACTCATTAATCCCCCTAGGAAAAGCCAGCAATGTCATTTTTTCCTAAGTGGTGGGTTAATGGCCAGAAGCAGATAATGTTTTATCAATAGGTTTTAATAAAATGGGTCCCAGTTTAGGGAGTAGGTGCTGATTAATAAAGCCAAAACTCATTCTTACCAGTGAATGATATAAGAGGAAACAGAAGAAGAAGCAGCCCAGAACTGAGAATATCTTGAGAAAGCTGCATCTGAACTTAATATACAAGCACCTGCTTTTAGCAAGCATGCAAGGTTTAGCATCTGATTGCACATTGACCCCTCTAAGGTGTCTATGATCTGTGACTCTCCTCATCCTCCTCTTATGCCCTTTTATCAGTTACACATATATGTATATGTGCAGTCTCTCTCCCTCTCTCTGTCTCTGGTTCCTCTCATACACTAAAAACACGTTTGAACTTAATTAGGCCAAAGCATGATAAGGAGGAGGAACAGGAGGAGAAGGAAGATGAAACCTAGTAGCTAATGAATTCTATCCTTTAGAGTGTGCTTTCCCATGGATCATCTCAGTTAATATTTAAAACAGTCATATGTGTTAGGTAAAGTGTGATGATCTCCATTTTTCAGACAAAGAACTTGAGCTAAAAGATAACAAAGCCAGAGTTGGACTCTCCATTCTCCTACTTAGGTGATTTTCCTACCATACCCCACTGGAGTCAAACTGTGGAGCACACTGTGTCGTAATTACTGGTTTTCACCACTCCTCCCAGCCTCGTTGTGAATGTTGAAGGGCAGAAACAGGTCTTATTCATGCCTGTCTCCCAGGCCTAGCATAGTGCCCAACAGAGGAGTACTGTGTGTACAAGGGAGGGAGGGTGAATGCCTTCTGGAATGTTGGCAGAAGCAAAACCTCCAGGGGACAGGGAGGCAATTGGTGACCCACAGAATTGCAACAGTCACTTCTAAATCATGACACCTCCTAAGGGCACTCCTTATCCCTGCCTGTGAAACCTGTGTCACCCCCATCCCCCTCGTCTTTGTGCACTGCTTCTCAGCTTAGATAAGCCTCTTATTCATAAAGGCTGCAATGGCTGTGCCTTCCCTTATTTGCCATCGCATCTTGTGACTCCAGTGAAAACCCTGAGTAACTCTTTCCAAACTCATCCTACAGCAGGCTCTAAAACTGTCACCATATCTGAATTCAGTCTTCTTCTACGGGACAGAAGCACCCCTAGCACAGTTGAGGGCACTGAGTGTGACCACAAAGCTAAATGCATGTGGACTATTAAACATGCTGGGGACAAATGGTAAGTTACCAGACCCTTCATTCAATAAGCATTAGTGAGCTTTACTAGGTGCCAGATACTCTGTGAGGTGGTGAGAACACCAGGAACAGCTCAGTCAAGTGCAGAGACAGGCAGATGTGTGATTACTGGGAGAAATGACTTTCGATGTCTGTCCAGTATACTTCATTCAGGTAGATTCTGATGATACCCTTTAGAGATCTAACGGTTCCTGTCTTCAAGGAACTTCTTAGGGGCATGCCACAACTGCAGTCAATGGCATGATGGGTGGGAAGTGAGAAGGGAAATGCTTTCAGCAATGGGGTCAATAAGAGATCAAGAGTGAGACAGAGGTGGGTGTCTCACCATCTTGGGCCATGAATCTTTCTTGATCCTTCTGTACACAAGTGTATTCAAGAGCTGAAGAACAGACCCTCAGCGCTGAATGGTTTTGAATGGGTGGAGTCAGTTAGCCTGTGGATCAGCTTGGGTCCAGGAAATAAAATGACCTCATTCAGAAATTCTTGCTCATCACACCCATCAGGCAAGTGGGCATTAGCCCTGCTGCTCCAACACCAGTGCTATAAAGGATAGTCACGATGCTTACTGCAAGTTTGCAGCTTGTGTTTTCTCTGCCCTGGCCATGATTATGGCTCACATTTCACTTACACGGGGCTTTCTGAGTACGAGACTGGGCATGTAAAGAATGGGATAATTGATCTTTTCCATCCTGGCTGGAATCTGTGGTTGCATTCCCTCTAAACCACACAGAATTCCGATTTGCTGCCTCAGATTTTACAGGATCCTTTGTGAGAACTTAAAGCCCACAGGTGTGATGCTTACTGCAGCTTTGGAGATAGAATTGCTTAAGACTGAATGGCTTGTATTTTCTCTGGAAAACAAACAAACAAACTCATACATACACATTCACCTGAAAGATTTGTGTCTGTTCAACCTCCATTTCTTATGCAACTCCCTCCTTTGTCTGGTTTTCTTTCCCTTCCTTTATGACTGCTCCAGAAGAACCCATATACACAAGGGCACTTTAGTAGACTGAAGGACTTTCTGTAACCTGAGTGGCGAGCAGAACACTTTTGAGCAGTGTCCTAGGAAGCAAAACACAGATTTCTTTCCCCATCAGTAGGAAATCATGTCTTAGAAACTCAGAGAGATAGCTAGGAATGTTGGTTCACACCTGTAATCCCAGCTACTCAGGAGGTTGAGGGAGGAGGATCACAAATTCAAGTCCTGCCTGGGCAACATATCGAGACTCAAAAAGTAGAAAGGGATAGGGAATGTAGCTCAGTGGAAGAGAACTCACCTAGCATGTAAGAGGCCCTGAGTTTGATCCCCAGTACAACAATAACGGGGGAGGAAGACGAAGTAGAGAGAGATATAGAAATTCAGAGAGATTATCTGCAAATCAGGAGGCAAGGCATGGCTGTATCTATCTGTGTGTCTGGAGAAAGGACATGCTGCTCAGGGCATGGTGGTACATGCCTGTAATCCCAGTGCCTCAGGAGCCCGAGGCAGGTGGATTGCAAGTTAGAGGCCAGCCCCAGCAACTTAGGCCATAGGTACTTAACAAGGCTTTCTCAAAATAAAAAAATACAAAAGAGCTGAGAGTGTTCTTCAGTGGTTAAGCACCCTTGGGTTCCATTTCTGGTATACCTCTCTCCCCAGAAAGGAAGGTTGGGCTGATCTGTGCTGTCCCCCAGGTCAGTAGTTTATGCACACAGGTCAGTATGCAGGCCAATTAAAATCATTGCAGACAAGAATATGGAATGGGCACAAAGTTAAGGGTACCTTGACTTCCTATCTCTTCCTTTACAGTCTTTTCTGTTCTTTATGCTTCCAAAAGGAATGCCTCTCACTATGATAAAATAAAGGCACAAGGGTACTAATCCATTAATCACAACAATTACAGTTAATGCTGGATGAGTTTATTATGATTAACAAGGAACAGTTTGAGAAGCTGAAATTTAGATTTGAAGTAAGGAAAAAAGTAGTATGATGTTTCTTTGGAATATTTTTATTGAGAGCTTATGTGCACTGCCCCAAAGTACATGTCTGTTAAATGCTTTTTGCCATCAGCTAATAACATAAACTGGCCTTCTCATTAACAGGGAGAGCCTATTAATGACCTCCCTCTTAGTAGACAGTTTAGTTCCTAATTGAGCAAGATTTGAACATCTTTTTATCAACAGAAGTACATTGTAATAAATATTCCTGATGATCCTGAAAATCTCCTTATTTCTGACCAAGATCTGAGAACACTGAGCACTCTTCCAATTTCTTTCTCTCTCTTTCTTTCTTTTTTTTGGGGGGTACTGGGAATTGAACCACCCAAGGGTGCTTAACCACATAGCCACATTCCCAGCCCTTTGTTTTTATATTTTATTTAGAGACAGGGTCTCACCAAGTTGCTCAGGACCTTGCTAAATTGCTGAGGCTGGCTTTGAACTCACAATTCACCTGCCTCAGCCTCCCAAGCCACTGGGATTACAGGTGTGCACCACCACACCCAGCCACCCTTTCATTTTCAATTAGGTAACTCTGTCATGATCTGGGAGACTCCTGGGAAGCTGAATTGTCCTAGGGCCAAAGAGTGGATGTGGGTTCTCTTCAAAGCTGGTATAGTGGGGTTGGACTACATAAGACCAGCTTGAAACAGGGCTACAGGAATATCTTGCTCTCTGTCTTTACAGAATGTGCCCTGAAATCTGTGTCAGCATCCAAACTGTCTTTCACTCACTCCTAACTCTGGCTGCCTTTAAGTTAGTACTTATTCATTGTTATGAATCTGGAGACTTCCTAAGGGGCTTCTCTTTCCACTGCTTTCCCATCTTGTAGATTCAAAATCATAGCACTTACCCTGGAATTACTGTGAAGAGCAAAACACTAACCCTTGAGCAATCTGGAGACAAGAACTAGTAAACATTGGGCTCTTTATAATTTGTTCCACTTCATTCTCCAGTTTCCCCTTTAGTCTCAGAGGATCCTGATCCTCTAGGTCAATGATTTGCAAACCTCACTGATCTTCAGCACCCAGCAACCCTCTAAATATACACATCTTTGCCCCCACTTAGCTGAAGTTCTAATTCCGAAGGTTGGAGAGAGGAGGGGAATGAGGACAGAGAAGGAAGAGAAAGGAGCTGAAACTTGCTCATGGGGGCATCTTGTCCCATGGCCCCCCTACATCAATATTTCATTTTTATTATTCATTACAGAGAGTTAATGATATAATTATCCAAAAGCAACTAGATGCAGGGTAGAGACAAAGTACATAAGAGGCTAGAAGATAGGCATACAGATGGGGAGAATGGAGGAGTCAAGTGTCTCCAGTGTGATCTCTTGGGATCTGAGCTTCTGGCTTCACCCCTGAGCATGTGGAGAGGACCTCTGCTGGGACCCTTAGGAGCAGCAACTGATGGCAGTATTTGGATTCAACTTCCCAAGAAAGCAGATTACTCCTGATGCCTCAGGTCTGAGTGGACGTTGCACCCTCATCTCAGCCCTTTGTCTCTGCTCAGCTGTTGCATCTTCATATGTTGAGGGTGTGACTCTACCAATAAACATGTATTGAGCACTTACATTTGCTAGACACTATTAGAGGCAGAAGGGATTCAATGGTCAGCAAATTCAGGGCCTTTGTCTTCTCATGCAACTTGTATTCTGGAGGGAGCATATACAACTAGTCAAATAAATAGTCATTTCAAATTATAATTGATTTGAAGGAAACAAACAAGGAACTGTGATACAGTGTGTTGGGAAAAAATAGTAATCAGAGGATATGTGGTAGCTCCTAGAAAGAGCCAACTGGTAGATAGAGCCCAGCTTACCTGGATTCTAGACCTAGCTCTTACAACTGTGGTCTATGTGAGAATTTCAACAAGTTATTGAACCATGCTTATATTAATTTCCTGTTGCTGCAAATTTGGTGGCTTAAATAACATAAGTTGCATAACAATTCTGGAGTCCTGAAATGAGTCTCACTTAGCTATAATCAATGTGGCAGCAAGGCTGTGCCCCTTCCAGAGGATTTAGGGAAGAGTCTCTTCCTGGTCTTTTGCCGTTTTGAGAGGCTGTCTGCATTTCTCCCCTGCCATCTTCAAAATCAGCAGCCTAGCATCTTCAGGTCTCATTTTGACTCTTTTGCCTCGCACTTTCACTTCTAAGGACTTTTGTGATTATATTAGGTCCACCTGGGTAATCCAGGATAATCACTTCATCTCAAGATCCTTAACCAGTGATTCATGCATAGTCTCTTTTTCTATATAAGGTTTCATATTTATGGAGCCTAGAGATTAGGACATGAATGTCTTTGTGGAGGGGGGACATTATTTCATCTACCACTATGCCACACCTGCCTTTCTTCCTTTTTAAAACAGGAATGCTATTACTTTCTTGACTTACCTCACAGGGCTATTGAAAGAATCAGATATAGTGTTTCTACAAGTTGCAGTTGATAGATTTATAAGGAGTTCTGCAGTTCTTTTAGTGTGGAAAATCTATGGAAGGGTTCAGGGAAAAAGCAAAAACATGAAACAATGGGGAGAAGGTCCTAAAAGGAAAAACTAAAGGAAGAACTTGTATTTAATTGGGAGAAAGCAGATAAAAGGAGTGATTTTTGTGGTCTTTGATTAGGTAGAAATATTATGACTAGAATGCTCATCAGACATATTTATATCCACTAAAGAACAAATAAGAGGCAGGATATTTTCTTGAATCACTTTGACTCATTCTGTCTCTCCTCATCCTTTATGTTAGTGAGCTTATCATTGCTGTAACCAAAATATTTGACAAGAACAACTTAGAGGAGGACCAGCTTATTTTGGGATCACCATTTCAGAGGATCAGTCCATAGCCAGTTGACTCCAGTTGCTCTGGGCCCAAGGTGAGGCTGAGCATAAGAGTGGAAGGGCATGGAGGAGGAAATCTGCTTACCTCACGGTGGCCAGAAAGCAGAGAGAGAGAGCATGAACAAGGCACTAGGGACAAACTGTAAGCCCCCAAATCATGCCTCTAGGGACCTGCTTCCTCCAGCCATGCCCTATCTGCCTATGGTTACAACCCAGTTAGTCGTTCCAAATTATTAATCCATCAAATGAATTAATGCCCTGATTAGGTTACAGTTCTCAATCTAATCATTTCACCTCCTGTATTTACACAGGAGCTTTTAGGGGACATCTCATGTTCAAACTATAACATACTTTAAGACCTAAATCAAACCTGGCACCGTAGCACACACCTGTAATCCCAGCACTTTGGGAGGCTAAGACAGGAGAATCACAAGCTCAAAGCCAGTCTCAGCAATGGCAAGGCACTAAGCGACTCAGTGAGACCCTGTCTCTAAATAAAACACAAAATAGGACTGGGGATGTGGCTTAGTAGTCAAGTACCCCTGAGTTCAATCCCTGGTACCAAAAAAAAAAAGACTTAAATCAGACTCCGAAGATTGTTCCTGACTTCCTTAGTGTGAATCTATCTCTCTGTATTATTTTCTTTTTACCTTTTGTGTGTCTTTCTCAGTTCAACAAACATTTATCAAGAAATTACTACTATATACTGGGCATTATGCTAGGCTCTGTGAATTTAAAAATAAGAAAGTCTTTGCCCTCAAGAAGCTTACAGTTTAGCATGCTCTCCTAGAGTCCTTGTTACTCATTGGCTTGACTTGTAGTACATGCGTATGTGCCTGCCTCCTCTGTTAGATGATGGCCTTCCTGAGCATAGGCATCATACATAAGTCATCTTTGCATCTGCTATGACACAAGCCAAGTGTCTTACAATTGTAGGTAAGTTGATTGAATTAAGTAGAATGATAGTTCTCAGCCATCAAAATTATTTCTTGCTATAATGAGTTGTTGAAGTCTTTTATCTGTATATATTTAAGAAGAGAATAAAAGTTTCTCTGGGTGGTTTGGAATCACCCTGGTAAGAGGCAACATCCTGGAACACATTATTTTCATAGCTCCTTTCCAGACTTCTTTTCATAAGTTCTATTGTTCTTTGATTGCAGTTTATTCATTGTTTAGTTAAAAATAATTTTTATATATTGGGGCATAGTGGGCATTTGGCAGATTATAAGCCATCTTTATCCTAAGACTCTTCTAGTCTAATCTAAGTGGAGGGAGTGTATCATGGAGGTAGTGATGGGGTAGATATTTATGATTACTTCTCAGCCCACTTCATTTCTAGTGTAGTACTCCACTATTCCTCAGCTGTTATGGTTTAGATATTAGGTGTCCCCCAAAAGCTCACATGTGAGACAATCCAAGAAAATTTAGAGGTGAAATGGGTGAGTTATGAGAACCTTAACCTAATTAGTGCATTAATCCAGTTGAATGGATTGAGTAGTGACGGTAGGCAGGTAGGGTGTGGCTAGAGGAGGTAGGTCATTAGGGGCATGCCTTTGGGGCTTATATTTTGTCCTTGTTGAGCACAGTTCTCTCTCTGCTTCCTGTCATGTCCTGAGCTATTTTTCCTCCACCATGCCCTTGATGTTCTGCCTCACTTCAAGTCCAGAGCAAAGGAGTCAGCTGTCTGTGGACTGAGACCTCTGAAACCAAGAGCCCCAGATAAACTTTTCCTTGGATCTTTTGTTCAGCAAAAAAGTTGAGTAAAACATCAGCAAAAGAGTTGATTGAGAATGCTTCTGCAGTATGACAGGTACTGGGTATATCAAGGATTCCAAGCCAGGCTATGTCATGAAGGTAACCAAATTATGGAATTTGTAAAACCAGTCTTTTGCCTAGGCCTTAATAACTTTCAAATTTCTTTAATTTCCTTCTCCTTTTATTTATTCTAGATCATTCACTTCCATTTGGAATGCTCTTTCCTCACATCTCTGCTTATTTTCATTTTATCCTAAATTGTTCAGTCCCATAAAAAGAGGCTGGTTTTTGCCTTCTGGGACTGATCCAGTTTATTCAGATATCTGAATTAGTAGCTGTCAATTCAATTCACCACTTATTATTAGTACTCATTAACTGCTTGTGACATCCTTGCATTTGTTTTAAAAAAATATGCTACTTTGTTCTTGTTTTATTGTTATTTTAATGGACTGTGAATTTTATTTCTCTAAATGGCTACTATAGCACCTTGTACTTAGTAAGCACTCAGTATATCCATTGCTGAGTGATTCCCTTGAAAAACTAAACATCAAAATCTTCTTTCTCTTTACCATCCATAGGAATCAGCACAATATTACACTGAGAGGAACACATTTAAGCTAGAAAAATCATTTCCTTAGTAAAAGCACTTTTCAAACCTGTTTTATTTTTCCACCTCCCCCCCACCCCCAATTCTGCAGAGATTCTGAGAGTTCAGCTCCATATGTTCCTGTGGCTCAACACCAGAAAACTTAGCAGTTGAGCACAGAAACCTGTCTCTAAATTAGACACACAAGCCAGGACCTCCTACTTGCCATGTTGTCAGACCAGGGTAGAACACAGAAAAGACACATTGTGCTACAGGCTGACTGTCTGGGTCCTATTGCAGTTCAGGGGAGGCCAAGTGACTCAGAATCCTCCGTGTCACAATATGGCCCTTCTGCAGTTTGGGTAAAAACATCTGAGCAGTGTTTTCATCATCTCTGACTTTTCAACCCCACAGAATGAAACATACAGTGCCTTGAGTTCCATTCAGGCCCCCACCCAGTAGGAAGGGACCTGTACAATTTTAGTGAATAGTTAGAGTCCAATAGGAATAAAAAGCATGTGAACTTTCTGATAGTAGAGTAAAGGGAGACAAAACTCCTATTTGCCTGACCTCCAACTAAGAAAGCATACATGATTTACAGGAGCTTGGTGCCTCTCTGCTGTTGAGTTGTAATGTTCGGATCTCATTGGGCACCTAGCTCCCCGACCTCAGACTTGTCAGGGTGGGAAAGAAAGCTTCCCAGCCTTTAGGTTATGCTGAGGTAGCTCTTTGGGTGCACCATAGTCAGTTTCTACAGCACTGTGAAAACATAGGGGGAAAAAACATTAAGACTTGGGATCAGAACATTTGATCTATTCCCCTCCTCAATGCCTTAAGACCTGGGCTTGGAATGCTTGTAGGCACCCTGTTCTCAATGAGGTGTCTGCTGTCTTACCACAGCCTGAGGGCAGGCTTTCCTGACCATCCTGTTAAACATAGCATTCTCCCTCTTGTTCCTTTATACTTCCTCTGAGCATTTATCACTTCCTGGCATTTTATATTTATTCATCTATTATCAGCCTGTCCCACTAGGAGCTAGTAATTCCTTAAAGGTAGAAGCCATGTTGCCTGCTTTCTTACAGTGAAATCTCACATGTGCAGGGCAGAACCTAACACATAGGTACTCAGTGTTGAATGTTTTTATTGGCCAGACCCTGCAGGAAATAATAGGTGAGGCATACATTTAATTAATTTAATCTGTGAGCCCAGATTTCTTGGAGGAGTGAGGTCAAATAAATCCCACACCACCAAACATTTAATATGCACCCCTCTACTTCATCACCTCTTCTCTGCATGAAATTCCCAATTGTGACTTAAGCCAACCTGTGAATTTCCATGTCCTCTTCTACCTCTGGATTCTCCGATTCAGAATCTCATCTGACTACCTGAGTTTCAAATGAGGCTCCACATTTGCTGTCTCTGCTTCAGCAAAGATCCAGTTCACTTTGTACTTTATCCCAGACAGCTGACCTCTCCTCTTTCCACCAGGCCTGCTCCTGATTACTACTTCGCCTGCTGGAATCAGAGTTATTGGTTCCATTCCATGTTCCAGGTTTACTAAATCCTTGCCATGGTTGCTCACTAGATGGGACCTGAGCCCCTTCTTCTGACAAGGACACCCACATGAGACCTCAGACCTGCCATTTAATCACCTCCCAGTGGGATCCAGAAGGGAGGGAGATAGTCAACATTTTTTATTATCTACAGTGGCCTTTCATGGTGGAACCTCTCCATTTGATGAAACTTCAGATGTTACTTCTTTATTTCTAAAAATGTGCTGGGCTTTCCCATCAACACAGCTAGCAATAGAAAGCAATGAGGACATAGGGAGGTATGAATGTATCAGATCTTAAGCTTCAGAAACCACAACACTGAGAACTGTACTTGCAAAAGCAGAAATACTTGGGGGTTGCTTTGCATAAATGTATTTGAAACTGAGCTGGGAGGGGAGAAGGAGTGAGAAGGAGCAGGAGTTCAGCAGATTAGGATCAAATGATGACTCTAGGTAACAGAAGTTAAAAATCTGGTACCTCTACCCTGATTCCTCACCAAGAATCTAGGTACATTTGTCAGTCTGGAATATCTTTTGCCCCATGGCAAAGTCAGAGCAATCAAGGAATGGATGCCTTATGTTTTTCAAAACCTACAGCTCTGGAGATGGTCTGCCAATTCTCTAGAGCAAAACTTCATCAAATGTTTTATTTTTATTTTAATTTTTCTAGGAGGTGTTTCTAATCATACCCTAGATGAGTGACTACAAATATACTCTCCACAGGACTAAATGAAGCATTGTATACTTACTCATATGAACTACTTTCATATGCTTTCAGTGGTTTCAGGCCTGCATGGAGCTTAAAAATGTGTAGCACTCCAACCTCCTCAGGGGCCATTGAGATGGAGAAAGAGGAGCCTTCCTTCCCTGGGGGCCAAACACCCTGGATTTTTCGATTTTTCATAACCATTTCAAATGCAAACCCACAGAAGAACACATTCTCTTTATTCACCCAACAGGGATGGGGAAACATTAGGAGCAGAGTAAAAGCTGTTCAGTGTGCCTGGGTGACTCAGTCTAAAATAGTATTATAGCTTGGCAGCAAACCCACTTCAGTGAAGCTGGTGGGAAACTAAAATAAAAGCAAAATTGAGGGGGTAAATCATTTTATCAGGCTTAGGATTTTTACTTGATAAAATGAGATTCTCATTGTAAAATGAGTTAATATGCCTGCCTAAGGGCATAGATATTCAAGGAAAGAATTTGAAAATACAGACTCAAAGTAACTAACAGTCTGAAATAAAACAATGCCAGGCAGTGAAAATTCTCTTCATATAAATTTTGGCACAGTACGTTTCCTTTTGAACAGTACAATTAAATGTGAATATCCCTTGCTTGTCATTAAGAAAAGAAAAAAAGTACAAAGTGTTTTTTTTTTCTTTTAAAGACTCTTCTATTGTGTTCTATTTTCCTCCTCCTCTTCCTCCTTCTAATTTATCTTCTAGAGAGACTATGCTTGTTTTTATACTGTAAACTGCAAGCTGAATTCTGATTGCTCATAAAAGTCAAGGCCAAACATATTTCTGCATTTTTGCCTATTGCTCTCTGATTTTCCATGACTCAAATACAGAAATGGGCCCATAGTGCAAAGGACAGAACTTTTGCTTACAAACCCACAGATGGAAATCACAACATCTCTCCTCTGCAAATGACCCAGTGGCTTTAACACTTTCTCTCTTGGCTCTCCTTTTCTGTTTCTTTCAGAGGACACTTTCTATTCGACGTAGTATATTCCTTATGTCACAAAGAAGTAATGAGTCCATCAAAACTGGGGGACGTATTGCCAGCTATTCACTCAAAACAGAGATTACAGGAGGAAGGGGCTGGTTCATGCTCAGATATCACACTGATGATGATGAAGGGTGAAGTTGGGGCAAAAGTAGAAGTTCTGAGGCTCCCTGCTGCCTAGGAAGTAAGATCAGAGTATGTCAGGACAATCTCCTTTTGTTCTGCCATGGCTTTTCCTATCACACTGGCACTTCATAGACTGTAATGATCTCAGCCCAAAAACTCCTGGGGACATTTGAGGTAAATCAAGGAGCATACCTAATGGTTCAGACTCCTTGGTCCAGCTGACTCCAAGAGAGCAGAGGGAGATTCACAGGCCCTTGGGCTGAACCTGTTTTCACTCTAGTATCACCACAGAGTGGCAGCCACAAGGCCACTTTCTTGCACTGGACACTGTTTCAGGTCATGCTGCCTACCACACAGAATGGCTACTGAGTTCTGAGCAGAAACCAAAGCTTCAGGCTCTCTTTTGGAAAGACCTAAGCCCTATTTCCTCTTTATTGCTCCTTCTAGGCCCTGTCAAGCATCATCACTGTGTGGTTGTTTGTATAGTTTTGTTGTAGAGATATAGCCATGATAGGTACAGAGTGCCCTATCCAATAGAAGCATCCACAAATGCTTCCATTTCCATTTTTAAATAATCTATTGTTATCATTTCGTTAATCTTTTATAACTGACAGACTGATGTTTTTCTCTGGCCTTCCATGTAGTGCACAGATCTGCTTGTTCAACAAGCAGCATTCTTAAGTGCTCAAGGAAAGCCCTGTGATAGGTAGTTGTTGCTATAGTAACTTTTTTTTAAGGAAAAAAAGAAAAATTGACCTTGTGAATGGACACATAAGAAACCACAAGAAATTAGATTTTTCTTCCTCAGAGTAGAATGTGGATAGAATGCTGAAGTTCACCTCAGCCTCATACAAAGATTTGTGTGAACAATTTTTATGCTTTGGATTGGGCATAGCAAACTGTGGGCTCTGAATTCCCAGAATAATGTTTTAGTGTGAAAATCAAACACTTCATTCTTTTCCAAAGCTTTTCTTTAATTATGGAGGAGATGGCCAACATATGGGACAATGTCACTCTCAAGCACCTGGAGGTTATACGTGTGCCACATCTTACTTAAAAACCGCACATTCGCATCTTTTAATGTGTTCCACCAATAAAGATGTGCTATTTCCTTTTTAGAGCTATGGTCTTAGCAACTTGATGTCAGCTTTTTCAGCTCTCACAGCAGGGAAATTCAGGTGAATTCCAAACTGTGATTAGAGAGATCTGAGTGGAGTTAAAAGAAGTCAAACAATGGGAGAGAAGAACACTCACACAGGCACACATGCACACAGACCAGCTGCGTGCAAAGATAAATTGCATCTGCGTATGGGCATGTTGGCGTTTGTCATAAAGCAATGAATTTGCTAGGAATAGGTAAAGGTCAATGGGAGAGGGGAGAAAAATCTCTCTTTCTACTGCCAAAAGTAATAAAGAGGAAGAAAAAGGCACCTGTGACGCTAGATATCGTGGAGGAAAAAAGAACATTACTAAATGATATTGAAAGTTTAAAAATATGATGAGACATGAAATGATGTGTGCTTGCTAGGTGAACACAGACAATGGAGAATGGTCTGAATTGATGCATGGATGGGTCAAGGGTTGTTGAATTGTTCTCTCCCTCCCACTTCCCCCACCACCTTATTTTCTGACTTCTGACTATATTTTCTTTGATGGAGAAAATGATAGGCTTGATAATACATGATGATAGGCATCCAAAGATCAAACTTTATTAGATCTTTCTTATTCAGTAGCATAAAACTGTCTGGTCAAAAGCAATTCCCATATATGACCTTAATTTAACAAGCTATTAGATCTAATACTGATGCTTTCAAATATCTTTGGTTATCAAGATCAAGTAGGATACTATTTAAAATAGGCTTTTAGTCCCCTAGGTTTCCAGAAATCTACATTCTCCTGGAATTTTCATTGAAGCCACTCAGTGGCATTCATTTTTTAAAGTTTTCCTTGGGGCTCTTTTTTGTTCCCTAAACAGGATTTTCTCATATGCCTATGTTCATTTGGAAATTAAACCTAACCAATAGAATACCTGAGTGTAACACAGATGCTTTTCATAATGTTTTCCTGGTGGCCTGATTTCCAACATGTCTTTTCTGCTGCAAATGCACACTGAAGTTCCTATTCCTATTACCTGGCTACCTGTTTCATCATTCCAGAAGAAACAGCAAACTCCGTGCTTTCCACTTAGTGTTTGAACAGGAGTAGCAGCCTTTCTGCATCCCTTATTGGGGTAGAAAAGAAGGAGAGGAAAACATGAAAGAAAACAAACAAGACTGCCAACGTGAAAGAGCTAGGCAATGTGACAGAATCACCCACTCAAAAGGTTTAACCATGTACCTACAAACTACAAAGCGTTGTACTAGCTGCTGCAAAGGATTTAAAAGATGAGACAGCCTTCTACTCCATAACTCCCTCTAGCTGCTATCCTCTCTCCTTTCTTTAGTCAAGTTTTAGGAAGAAAAAGCTACCCATCTTGCTTCCCTTTTTGACATCAGTCCCCAACCACCATCAGATGCCAAATATGATAGAAAAGGCTCTACCTTGTCATGGGTGACTTCTGCAGTATTTCATGAGGTTGTTCACTCCCTCCTTGAAAATCTTTCTTCCTTCATGATCTTTCCACTGTTAATCTTCTGTCCTTTGCTTCACCCCTTAAATCTTGATGTTCCGTGGAGTTCCAGTCTCATCCCTTTTCTCTTTTGGTCCCTCTTTCTCTATTTGGACCCTCACACCACATTCTTACCTTCAACTAATGCTTATGTGCATTTCTATTCAATCTAGACAGCGCAAAGCTCTCTCTTGACCTAACAACCTAAATATCTAGCTGGCAAGGGGACACTTCAGCTTACATGGCCCACAAACATCTCATATTCAACACGCCCAAACCTGAACCTATCACTTGTCTCCCTGCTACCCACATCATGAAGGATGCTCCCCTCCTTTCCTTTTCTCAGCAAATGACTCCCTTATTTACCACCAACCCCCACTAATCCAGAAATTGGAATTTGCTCCCAATTCCTCTCTCTCACACATTTCCCACATGCAATTAATCGTACACTTTATTTAGTTTCCAGTTCCTAAATTCTTCCCCCTGGTCTCTACTTCCACTGTCACCACTTTAGCTCAAGTAGAGTGGTTACTGTCTTGTGCTGAGCACTGAGTCCTCATAGGCCTTCTGGCTGAAGCTCTCCTATCTCCAGTGCAACCATAAATATTTGGTTGTTAGCTGTTTTTCTGAAATACATTGCAGTTCATGTCACTTTCCTGCTTGAAATCCTTTAATGCTTACTTCTAGTCTTCATAATTAAACCCATGTTCCTCTGCGTGGCATCTAAGCGAGGAAGGCCTTCTCCTGTGTCCCACAGAGCCTCACTTATTAAGCCCTCCTAGGACTGCCTCATGCTCAACTGAGCCCTTGATGCACAATTTCTTGAGAGCCTAGCTGTTGCTGTAGTATCCCTGGAATAACCCCCTAGCAAGGAATAGAAACTCCCTTCAGTGAACACAAACCTGTCTTATGCAATTACTGGTTGGGCAAACTTCACCAAACTACTTAAACTTTTGTAGTTGCATTTTTCTCATTTTATCCTTATATATACCTCCTAAGGTGGTTGTAAGGATTTTATAATCATAATAATAGCAGCTGATGTTATTAGGCAATTTCTGTGTGTCAGCGAATATTTTAAGCACTCTATATATTCATTCAACTTTTGTATTAACTTTATGATTATAATTATTATACATATTTTACAGATGAGAAAATCAAGGCTCAAAAACTAGATAACTTGCTCAAGGTTACACCCTTAGTAAGCAAGGGTGCTGCAATTCAATGAGATAACACCTGAAGTAGTCCCTCAATAAATATCTCTTACTCCTCCTCTTTCCTGCTGTATGCTGAACCCTCATTCAAGTCCTGTGGGAGACTCAGAAGACTAAAAAAAATTAAAGCTGAATATTAAACCTAGGAAAAAAACGAAGTGTTTTTCCTGCTCCCACGCATTTCAAAATACATTGAACATAAGAAATGTGAGAGGTTTTCCCCATACACTGACCATATTAATATGTTTTCCTTTGCTATGACAAAATATCTGGGGCTGGATAATATGTAAAGAAAACAGGCCTATTCAGTTCACAGTTTTGGAGTTTCAAATACCAAGATCAAGTGGCCCCATTTGTTTGGCCTCTGCTGAGGGCTTCATGGCGATGGCATCACGGTAAGCATGTGTGCAAGAGGACCTCATGTGCTATGTTAGGAAGCCAAAGAAAGGGGAGGGCCAAGCTTCCTCTTTTGGTAACAACGCTCTCATAAGATCTAGCTAGGGTCCCAAGAGAAGTACATGAGTCCTTGCTGGGGACAGCAGCACCAGTGACCTAGTTGCGCTAAGCCCCATCTCTTAGATTCCAACAACTCTTAATGCTGACATATTGGGTGCCAGTCTTTTAATACATGAACCCTTGCAGAATAAAACATAGGCACAAGCCATTTACCAGTAGACACCAGCTAAATATCCCACAATTTAATTGAATTCTGACACTATCTGCTTGGAGATAGCACCAGATTCCTCAGGTTAAGGACTCAGGCCTACAAGACTACCTCCAATTTCAGGTGCCAGTTGTGAGCCCCAGGCTGTGACTTACATTTCTGGCTGACAAGCTATAAATCAAGGTTCCCAAGACCTCCTGCTCAGCTTGGATTAATTTACTAGAGTGGCTCACAGAACTCCAGGAAACACATTCACCGACTTATTATAAAGAATATTACAAAGGATGCTGATTGACAGCCAGATGGAAGCCATGCACAGGGCAAGGTGGGTGGGGTGGTGTGAGAAGGCACTATGCCCTCTTTGATATATCTCCCTCTAGGAATCTGTACATATTCAACTATCTGGAAGTTCTCCAAACCCTGTCCTTTTGGGTTTTATTGAAGCTTCATTATGTAGACGTGATTGATTAAATTATGGTTCTTGGTGACCAGCTCAACATTCAGCCCCTCCTCTCTTCTCAGAGATTGGGGGGTGGGGCCAAAAGTTCAGACTCTAACCCAGGGTTAGTTCCCCTGGCAACCAGCCTCCCTTCCAAGGCCATCCAGGAACTCCCAGCCATCACTCATCTCATTAGCACTCGCAAAGACATTTATCACTTTAGAGATTCCAAGGGTTTTAGGAACTGTGTGCCAGGAACCAGGAGCAAAGATCAAGTGTTTCTTAACATGTATCACAACATCACGCATACATTTATTAAGCTTTTATTTGGCACATTTTGAGTTACAGACTTTGTAGACATTATCTCATTTAAGTCTCACTACTGCTTCACTAAGTTGAAGCTATTATTCCCATCATACAGAGGAGGAAACTGAGGCTGGGAGAGACTAAGTAAGATACCTAAAGACTCCTATTTTGTAAAGAATAGAACAAGGGCTTAAATTTCGTGTCTGATGCTACATCTTGAGCTATAATAACTATATATATATAATAACTACATATATATGTAAAATAACTATAACTATAATATATTGCATCAAAAGACATTAGAAGTCACAAAATGGTATTTATAATCTTTACTGGGAGACTGAAAAAGGCATACTAACAGTTATAATCCAAAAAAACATTAAACCAGGGAAGAAAACCACAGATAGAGTGACTGATGGGTGCAAATAACAAAGCATTGGTCACAATTGGGCTCTGAGAAAGAGTTTTGAACTGGGATTTGAAGCTAGTCAAGAAAATACACTGGTCAAAGAGATAGACTCTCTTTGAGAGTGTAATGGCATATATAGACAAATAAAAAAGTGGAGAGATGGTCATGGGTAGGGAAACATTTTATCCTCTAGAAATCTAGCTAGTGGGTGGGACTGTAAATTGGTGCCACCTATCTGGAAAGCAGTATGGAGATTCCTTAAAAAGTTTGGAATGGAACCACCATTTGACCCAGCTATCCCACTCCTTGGTCTACATCCAAAGGACTTAAAAACAGCATACTATAGTAATACAGCCACTTCAATGTTTATAGCAGCACAATTCACAATGCTAAACTGTGGATGCAACCTAGATGCCCTTCAATAGATGAATGGATAAAGAAACTGTGGTACATATACACAATGGAATATTACTCAGCAGTAAAAGAGAATAAAATTATGGCATTTGCAGGTAAATGGATGAAATTGGAGAATATCATGCTAAGTGAAGTAAGCCAATCCCAAAAAACTAAAGGCCAAATGTTCTCTCTGATTAGTGGATGCTGATATATAAGGAGGATAGGGGTGGGGAGCTTGGGAGAAATGGAGAAACTTTGGATGGGGCAGGGGAGAGTTGGGGGGAGGGGGAATGAGAGTAGCAAAAATGGTGGAATGAGATAGACATCACTACCCTAGGTACATGTATGAAGACATGAATGGTGTGACTCTATCTTGTTTGTAACCAGAGAGATGGAAAATTGAGCTCTATATATGTACTATGACTTGAAATGCATTTAAAAAATAAAATTAATTAATTAATTTAATAAAAGAAATCTAGTGGATATAAGATACTGTGAGGCAGATAACAGTGAAGATATGTATGTTTGGGGGCAGGGCCTACAGTCCCAGTAGCACCAGTCCTGATGATTGGGTTCAAAGCAATTTATAAGGGTTGCCATCAATGAGTTTTCTCAGTTTCAATCTGGTCTGCATTGTGTCTAAAAGACAAATGAAATGAATAGCAGCAATATTTTTGAGGATTAGGAGATTCTTGAGTTAAGACTGTGCTTTTAATATTTTAAGCAGACTCAAGAAGCACAGTAAACAATTTTCTTTAAGACATGGTATAGAATGAGCTTCTTCATGTCTGAGGATCTCATACCCATTCATTGTGGTGTGGACAGTTCTCTCTCATCAGGGGCCAGTTAGTCCAATACCCAAGGACCATGTCAGCACTCTCCCTCCCTCCCTCCCTACTTCTCTCTCTCTCTTTCCCAGATGATGAGTGTTTATTCATCATGAAACAATCCACAGGAAAGAACTGAAACATGTTCTTGTTTAAAGACAGGTTTCCAGAAGAACGAAGCTTGTTCTAGGAAGCAGTAGTTCTCACATGTTAACAGGCCAACCTCCTCTTACTGTGGTCCCACAGAACATGGCCCTCGATTCACAGCTTCTGCTTGTTAACAGTTTTATTTTCCAATATAGCTGGGGTGTTTTTTCCCCTCTTCAAAGAATGAGCCCACACATGAAGAATTAGAATCTGTCAGGTGGAGAATTCATCTCAGTCATATAATTACTGGGCTGAGCAAGTGAGATCAAAGTGCGGGCATTGTATTGCTATAGGACATTGCTTCAAAGAGTAGTTGAACTGCAAACAAAATAAGGGCTTTATTATCTCCCATTTAATGTCATTCAAATAATCAAGAAACATTTCCCATCAATGTATGGCAAATAGTGGAGTTTAATACCTATCTCTAAAAGTCTACATTCAGCCCTTCTTGGAAAGCAAAAGAACTTTTCTATCTTCTGTGTTATAAATTCTCATTTTCTGGTATAAAAGATTTAAATTGCCTAGAGTGTATGTTTGGGTTTGTTGTTGTTATTATTGTAGTTTTCAATCATAACCAAATATCTTTGTAAACCTCTGCATATTTCATAGAACTAGTTAAGCAGTTTCCCCTTTAGATTTGTTTTTGTTGTAAAAATAGATTGGAGTGAAAGCTGAGATACTGAGAGAGTATCTGTCTATATGGTTGGTAGTTACCTGGGCTAACGTTAGACCACAGAAAACATACATCAACACTCTACATTGAACCTAGATACAGTTGCTATAAGAAAAATATTTCTTCAAAAGTTTCAAAAGAATGATGACATCAATGCCAAGAACATCAAAGGAGCCATTTGGTGCTTTCAGGTACTTTGCCAAACTACCTTCTAAATGCTGCTTAACATTCCTTTGTAATGGAGTTAAAGATGAGCCTGAAATTGCAGGGACCTTAAAAGGTCTGCTCACACTGCCTCTGTCGCCAGGTGATCACATCCCAACCAGTTAAAGCATTGCAGTCCTGATTGTTGAAACATGATTCCTATGGAAGTTTTGTTTTCAGTATCCTTGTGCATTGAAAAGAGAATTGGTGGCGATGTAATCTCAAGACCTCCTTTGGGTATGCCACGTAGAGATATGTGAAGACAATAGAAACCCTGTTGGAATTCTGCTGTCATGGAACAGCAGGTCTTATTCTCAATTCATAATGTTCTTTTTTTCACGAAGGCTGTGGAAGAGCTGAGCTAATGGCCACACATGGAAAGTGGAAAGAGAAACCAAAATAAATGTGTGCATTTAGCTTTTCCTCAGCTTTTCAACTTTAATCAGTCAAGAAAATATGCATTTATCTTATGAAAAATTTCATTTGAATATAATTATTGGCTTTATTGTATCTTTGTTTCAGTTGGAAGTTATTTTTTGCAAAAAAATGGAAGCCTTGTTAAAGCATCCCAAACAGAAGGAAAAATAGGTGTGTGGGGGAGATTTAGTGGATGATTACTGGCATTTAATTATAGGAAATAAAACTGAGTTTCCCAAAATATTGGACTCAGGAACTGGAAAGCTTCAGGATTCTGTCTCTCCCTCTCCTCTCCACCCCTCTCTGCCTCTCTCTTTCTCACCTTTCCAGTCTATTTGGAAATTGTAATAAGTTCTCTAAAGGCAAATAACCAGGAGATTGAGATGGAAACACTAACAAAAGCATTCTTTGGATAGGGTGGTCATGAAAAAATTTCTCCTAGGATTATCTTAAAGCAAGGTTTAAAGAATAGAAGGAATAAACGGTGATCAGAGTGAGGAGAGGCGGAGCAAGAGGAGTGAATGGCAGTCAGAGGCAAGAGGACATGCAAAAAACTGAAAATTGAAAAAACTTTTTATTCTTAGAATACTACCAATGAAAGAGTAGTGTGGCCACAGCTGGAGCATGGGTGGAAGGGGCTGCCTTTTGTCACTACTTAGAGAACATGTGAGGCAGAGGGAGGCAAGCCCTAGGGTCAGATTCTCAGAATGTGGTGGGAGGATCTTCAGCTGCCTCCTGTACCAAAGCAGAGGAAGACTGAAGAGGGATGAAAAAGGCAACCTGAGAGAAGGACACTGAAAGGTAGAGGCTCTCAATCCCTGTTTGTAAAAGTTGAGAAGCACCTGACTATGGAAAGAGAAAGGCCACTACAAAGTTAAGGGTGGCTGTCTTTTATATTATTTTATGAAAAGGTGGAGCTCTTTGGGAGAGCTTCTGTTCAAAGCCCCAAACAGGGGACAGAACACCTCTGGAATGATGTTAGGGCACCCTCTCTGCCACACAGTTTTGCTGATGCTTAAATTGGCCAATATTTTGTAATGAGTCCAGTTCTCACCGACACAAGAAAAGAATAGCAACCTCGGAACAGCCACACTTTCTCTGCCTCTCCAACACCTTCCAGCTCTGCCCCATTGCCCAACATCTCTACAATTGGACAAATTGTTGTTAAGAATCAGCCACATGGTTTATAAAGGGGTGTGGTTCATGATCATTGGCAGAGAAACACAGAAACCCCATAAATGGACTCATCTGATGTTCCCAGACCACAGACTGCCCAATGAGACAAGCCATCATCCAGTCAGTGAGCCCTTCCCTGGGTGCAGCTGGGCTGAGCTTGTGGGAGGAGATGGGAAGCACAAGGTACTGTCTCTTCACTGACTTTTGAAATCATGCTGAAATGAAAACTCCCAAACCTGCACCAATTATCAAGAACAATATAAGAAAGTGCTAAAGCCAGGAAAGCAGAGACAAAGAACATGAAGGAGAGTGGGATGGACCTAGAGCTAGGCCCTTTAGAGAAAGCTTTCCAGACTGGGACCTCTGAGCTAAGGAGGGGAAAGAATCCACTTGATTAATGATACTTAATTGTACATTCTGCTGAGGAGGACATTTAGAGATTTCAAGAGAATTGCCAACATTTTAGACATAGCATTTACTTTGGATTCACTTCCATATATTTTGGGCAAAAAAGTGAGTCATAGCTAAAGTATTTCATACACAAAGCAGCTGTTTTTTTCAGGTTTTTATAGAATATTATGTTCACTTTTCTGTTCAACACAGGGACTATCTCTGAGTGGTTCCTGCCAGTCATTGCCTTGGTTGCTATAACTAGTCAGGATGACTAAAGATGAAGTCAGCAGGGTAATCAAACAGGTTATCACTGAGTGGATCTGGAATTACATTGTTTAATGCAGTAAACTGTATGAGAAAGTATATCTACTTTGAACTCTCTAATTTAAACATTCCCTTGTTCTTGGGCAACAAGTTTAGTTTATACTGTCACTAGAAGAATAACTAAATATCCTGAAACATTCTCTGGAGTACCTGAGGGGTGCTTCATTGTCAGGGAGTAGGATTTCTTTCCCAGCTTCCCCAGGCAGAGTCTCCTCCCCCTCTGCAACTATAACCCTTGCACACTTCTGCAGACCAACAATCACATTGCAGTGTTCGTTTTGCTTGGTGTCCAGTAAGACTGGTAAATTCCTGTTTATTTTTGTTAGGTCTAACAGTTACTGAGAATGATGTGCTAAGAGCATGTGCTATGTTCTTTCTGAGCTTTAACCTCTTGGTCCTTGCAACAAGCCCATGACATAGGTAGTCTTATAAAATAAGTATCATAGTGCTAAATTAGTATCGTTTGAGTGAATAAGTGAACAAAGTCCAGTTTTAGAGATGAGAGGGGATATTGATTTTGTTATCATCATCTTTTTCTAACACATGCCTGGCATGTAGAACAGTCAGGATGACAGCAGAAAGTGTCAGACAGGCTTAGGTTCAAGTCTGCCTCTTCCGCTGAAAAAAGAGCTACCAGTGATGGAGCTCGGCTCTGAGCCTGGAGACTCTTGGCGCTTTACATACACGTTGCTAATCCCCACAGAAAACTCAAGATATAAGTACAGTTGTCTCCATGATACA
Organism: Geosciurus inauris; assembly: GCA_004024805.1. NCBI lineage: Eukaryota > Metazoa > Chordata > Mammalia > Rodentia > Sciuridae > Geosciurus > Geosciurus inauris. The sequence continues at coordinate 47,002 of PVHX01000443.1, read as the reverse complement.
GAGGAGAAAAGTGACTGGTTTAGGCTCATGCAGCAAACAGGAGAGAAGCATTTTGAACCCAGGTTCCCTAGCACAGATCCTACCACCTTCTGTTTTATCTGGACAAAACAGGATTTCTCCCTGTCGGAGATGGTATTGCGATGATTCTTTTCACCTTCCCCTGTGAGTGTTTTGTGAGTTGATGATACATCTGGAACTTTCTCCAGGGGAAAGTGATGTAAGGTTTCACCCTGAGAAGATGCTGCTGGGAAGTGGCCTTTTCCTGCGCTACAATGATGAGTGTGTTTCTGAGGTAAATTCTAAGTCTTTCAGCTAATCTCCTATACCCTAGACGTTAAAAAAGATGTGTGGGAGGAGCGACATCAAAGAAATTTAGAATGTGAGTGAGCTTGGCATTTAGTATCTTTACAAGGATAGTGATTTGACTAGTGTTCCCCTACACAGATCCTGAAGTTGTAGAGCTCTCCCTTCTGTATAAAACTTTATCTTGAATTTCCTAAAGAAAAGCTATAGTTGACTCAAGTTCTCACATTTCTCAGAGTCCAAATCTTATGGAACAATTTTTTCATTTAGATCTAACACACCTTCTTTGACTATTCCCAAGTCAGCAGGAACAACAAAACCCCAAACCAACCAATCAACAAACACAAACCTCACATTTTTTTTTTCTTGAAGGAGTGAAAGTAGACATTTCTGAAATTCTTGCAGGAAAGTGCTCCTCCCCAGATCCTGTGCTTTCACTCAGGTTGGGCATGGATTCAAGATGAGGTTTAAAGATTCATTTGCTTTGGAATCCAACCCAGAGGCTCAGCACCACCTTTATTCCATCACATGCTTTCATACAGCCCCTTGGATTGGGTTCATCTCAAAGAGGACAAATTTTCCTCGTGGTTCTAGTTCTCGGGGCTTTACATTCCCACAAGAGAATGACCATTCAAACAAAACTCTAATGGAACTATTAAATTTCTTATGAATTGGGTGTGAAAATGTTCCTCATGGACTTCTTACCATTGTTTTACTGCTCAATGGCTAGAAGGATCCAGCTTCCCAAGTACTAAGCTCAACAAACTCTTATTTCAACAGCTGTGCTGTACCCAGCATTGTGGTAGATACTGAAAGGAATGCCAGGGAAGACCCAGTGTCCATGCTTAAGAGCTTTACAATCTGGTTGGGTACACCTAATTACTTTATGGACATAGAACAGTGCTTATCAATCAGGTAAGCTCAAAACTCTATAGAACCAAATAAGAAGTGAGGGCTTTTTCATCTTAAGCAAAAGCCTAAAACCTCATCGATTTTGGGGGGTGGGGGCAAAGAAACAGAGAGGAATTATTCTGGCCTCCAAATACTGTGATGAGCTAGAATTTTACTACTCCAAGATCTCCAACATTTTTACCTCAAGAATCAAATCAAGAGTAACATATTATCTTTCCGGTTGGTCTCCTTCTAATGCTATCTGCTCCCACCCCTGTCTGTAATCAGTTATGAGTAAAATGGCCTGAGGAAAGTTTTGAGATGATAGGACCAAGATAATCCCTTGAGGATCTAGGCAGTGGCAGACTTGGTTCTCGTGTATATGCCTGGTTGAGAAAGACAGAAATGTACTGGGGGTGGAAATGTGACCTATGGTCTGAATTGTTACCTTTGTGTGGCACATTCTCTGTTTCTAGGGCAGCACAGGAAACAAAGAATGCATTTATTTTGTGGGAAGGAATAGAGGACAGGGGAAGAAACAGAGACCAGAGGATTGTGCAATAATGGTGTTGTCACATCCCTCCAGGAAGTTTATGTTTCGAGTCCTTTGGAAAAGTGAAGCACAGCTGTTTAAAAAGGAGTTCGCTCGGGCTGGGGCTGTAGCTCAGTGGTAGAGTGCTTGCCTCGCACATGTGAATTACTGGGTTTGATCCTTAGCATCACATAAAATAATAAATAAACAAATAAACAAACAAATAAATAAATAAAGATATTGTATCCATCTACAACTAAAACAAATATTAAAAAAGGAAAAATAAGAGTTTGCTGAGAGACCCGGCCCTGGCTCTGCAACCCACTACACTTTCCTTGTTCATTGGTATTCTGAGTACCTCCATCCCCTCAGGGCAGGCAAGCCACAGTTTCTGGACTCTGTCTGAGCAGACCAAGGCCTTCCACTGCAATGACCACAGACTTCAAATAGCATCAAGGTGTTCAAATAGCAGAAGGAGAACCAGGACCAGAGCGAGAAGCAACAGTTTGCTGAATCTCTGTGGAGGGAAATGATGATCCCTGTGTTGTATACATACTGGATTGGTCTTGCTGTGTTGAAAATCATTCCCCCAAGAAGCACCTTCTTCAGGTGGCTACTAAAAAGCTAATATTAAATACACAATCTCATAAATTAAACCTAACAATTTTGGGGTACAGATTTATTGTACAAAATAAAAATGCATCTCAGTCCATCTAAGTAATAGAGAAAGTGTAAATTGTGTGAGGTAGTGTTGATTTGAAGGCCTTTACATCCTGCCACTAGCTAATCATCTGCAAATTTCCTTTATGCCAGGGATGATTTGATGAGTGTGGCTCAGATCTCTCTCTGGATGCTTCATAAATCTTTCCGATGGACTGAACAACCTTTTGTCTTTCCCCTTTCTTGTACTGGAGCCTCAGGGGTGATGTGCTAAGCTTTCAACCTCAACCTCCAATCAGTGATGTAACGTTTTCTCCCCGCCGTTCTTCCCTAGGTGTTCTCAACACCCTCACCCTGGCCCTGTAAGTGCAGTGCATCTGTGTTCTGCTGCCCTTTTGTCCTGTGTCCACTGTGTCCAGAGCAGTGTTGGCATGTGGCAAAGTGAAAGCTGGAAGGGAAGCAAGCAGTGTGGTCAGCAGTTAAGCAGGACACTGGAAAGAGACAGGCCTGCATGTCATAACCATGTAATCTTAATAGCAGGAACCTCAGTGTCTTCACCTATCAAATGAGGATGAGAATACAGGCTGGGGGGAGCTGTGAGAATAAATGAGAGGCTGCACTGCAGAATGCCTGTGCAGACTAAGCATTAGTACCCAGCAGTCACAAGTGAGAGCACCCATGGGCCTGGCATGCTTATCTTTGAGAACCAGTCTTCCTGGAAAAAAATATTAAAAATTGTATTTTACAACTGGATTGGCATGAAGATAAATAAATTACATTAGATATGAGAATATTTATTTAACTTAATCACTCACTTTTTCCTTCTGTTTTCAAATAAACTAATATATTTTTGTAGACCCCAGATCCTGCTATGGTCCTAGGAGCTATGTCTTTTTTTTTTTTTTTTTTTTTTTTGGATTTACCTTGCATTCCCTTTTTTAAAAAATTTGTTCTAATTAGTTATACATGACAGCACAATACATTTTGATTCATTGTACACAAATGGAGCACAACTTTTTATTTCTCTGGTTGTACACGATATAGAGTCACAACATATGTGCAGTCATACATGTACCTAGGGTAATGATGTTTATCTCATTCCACCACCTTTCCTGCCCCCTGCCCCTCCCCCTCACTTCCCTCCCATTTTCCCAATCAAAGTTCATCCATTCTCCCCATGACCCCCAGCCTGCCCCATTATGGATCATCATCCACTTATCAGAGAGAACATTCAGCCTTTGGTTTTTTGAGATTGGCTTACTATGCTTAGCATCATATTCTCCAGCTCCATCCATTTACATGCAAATGCCATGATTTTATTCTCTTTCAATTCTGAGTAATATTCCATTGTGTATATATACCACAGTTCTTTATCCATTCATCTGTTGAAGGGCATCTAGGTTGGTTCCACAGTTTAGCTATTGTGAATTGAGCTGCTACGAACATTGATGTGGCTGTGTCACTGTAGTATGATGATTTTAAGTACTTTGGGTATAGACCAAGGGGAAGGATAGCTGGGTCAAATGGTGGTTCCATTCCAAGTTTTCTAAGGAATCTCCATACTACTTTCCATAGTGGTAGCACCAATTTGTAGTCCCACCAGCAATGTATGAGAGTACCTTTTTAGAAGCTTTGTCTTTGCCACAGTGTCAAAGTTGGTTGGAAGTTGACCCTTGGTGAGAGATCTGTATTGGAGATTCTTTCTCCTGCCTTTCCACTGTGATTAACTGCTTTCTGGAAGTTGCTGGCCCTCTGCCCCTCAGAACATAGAATGCCCCTACATTTTCCCCAAATTTGTTTCATCCCCTTGGCCCCCATGCCATCCAAAAAGTCCACACTGTGGAGCTTCCAGATCCTGTAATCCTGCCCCTATCCTTCTCGGTTTGAACCCATGTCTTAGTTGCCCATCATCCCTCTGATTGAGTTTTGTTTCCCTTGGTCTCTTATTCTTGTTCTAATAAGTCAGCATTGAACTTTCTGATAAATATTTCTCACTGAGGTATTAATGACTATGTCTCATCTCCTGCTTCTAGAGTATTTGCATTTTGACAATGATCTTTAAGAGCTCTAAGTCATAATAGCTCTATGTCATAACAGCTCTATGTAGTTCTGTGCCTACTGTATCTGTGCATTCAGTGGGCCTTGGTGATATAATTATGGTTAGCAACTTTGAGAAGACAGGACACAAGCTCTCTCTGGCACAGCCTATCACTAAAATTCTCTGGCAAACTACCATGCCCACTGGAGTGCTTTTTTAATGGTGCCTAATAATTATACAGAATAGTGACATTCATTGTGATGTTTTCAGGCATGCACAGAACATAATTTGATCAATTTCATTCCCCAGCACCTGCCCTTTCCCTTTCCTCATTGCTCCCTCTTCACCCCTACCTATACCCTGCTGGTCTTTCTTCTACTTTCATACCTCTTTTTCTTTTTTCTCTTTAGTTTCCATATATGAGAGAAAACATTTGGCCCTTCACATTCTGAGTCTGGCTTATTTCACTTGACATGATGCTCTTTAGTTTCATCCATTTCCCTGAGAATGACAAAATTCTCCTCTATGGCTGAATAAAACTCCATTGTGTATATATCCCACCTTTTTTTTCCCATTCATTAGTCAATGGACACCTAGACTAGCTCCATAGTTTGGTTTGTATGAATTGTGCTGCTATAAATGTGAGTATGCATGTATTGCTATCGTATACAGACTTTAGTTCTTTGGGTAAATACCAAGGAGTGGCATAACTGGATCACGTGGTGGTTCCATCCCTAGTCTTTTGAGGAACCTCCATACTGATTTCTGCAATGGCTGGACTAATGCACATTCCCACCAACAGATTATAAGTGTCCTTTCCCCTCCCCAGACCCTGCATTCTTGCCAGTGGAGTTTTAATGGGATCACTTCTATCCTAATGGAGCCACATATCGCTTTTTCTTAAGTCATCCCTCCAGCTATGCTTGGTGGTGACCTGCCATCACCACTCATAATGAACAAACTTCACCACCTCAGTACTCATTATTTTCTAGGTTGGGGCAGGAAAGAGATTTCAGAAATAATGTATATAAAGGAGAGAACTCTGGCCTGGAGAGGTGAAGTTGGATTCTTGCTTTCATTGCTTACTATGTATGTGACCTAGAAAAGTTACTCAATCTTTACAATTTAGTTTTACTCATCTGCAAAACAGGGGGAAGGGGTAGAAATAGTATCCACCTTTAGAGCTGTTATGAAGAATCATAGAACCAAAGTATCTCCTTTATATTGTCAGAATTAAATGGCATTATTTATACAAAGAGCTTACCTTGAAGCCTAGGGCACAAGCCCTCAATATATGACTGTTATTACTGTTGTCACTACAGCTATTGCTGATTCTATTGCTGCCTCTGCAGTCCTGGTGGCCTAATGAGAGAGTTGGCATTGATTCCCAGAGTGTGCACTGCACTGCCTGGGAGGGGCATGAACACTGGGAGAATCTGGCGGAACAGGTTTTTTATTTCCAAAGGGGTGGAAAAATAAATCAACAGCAACAACTCAAACCTGGAAAAAGAATGTACTCTTTTGTTTGTTCTTTACTAGTTGCAAAAGAACCTTCAAATGCAACTAATGCTGAAGTAAATCAGAAGCAACGTGACTGAATCTCTCTGGTTTGTGCTCTTCCTAATACAAGGAAGACAGACTGTGGCAACTTGAGATTCTGCTGAATGTGGTGATGGTTGACATTGTTCTAGGATGATGTTGTCTACACCAATAAGTAGACGAGATTAGGAGGCAGCAAATCAGAGAGACAGCAGAGATGGGAATGGTGGGAAGCTTCACACTCTAGTGTGCCTTTGTCCCTTGCTGCAAATTTGCTCATGTCTGAGCATGAAGTCTCAGGGAATTTGGTTAGAGCTCTTGGTTGGAAGTAACAGAAACTGAAGTCATATTCACTCAAGCAAACAGGGAAATTCATTATAAAGATTTCATAGTATATAACAGAAAGCAAAGAGATGCAGAGCTAACCTGGGACTGGAATCAGGCCCTCCATGAGTCTCTCCTCTCTGCTTCATTCTTCTTTCTACGGACTTACTTCCTCTATGGCTTTGGTTCACATCATGGAAAAACAGCTCATAAGTTTTGTATATCACTGCACAGCCATCCAGGGAGAGGCTGGTCTCACTTTCTCCAAATCTAGAACATCCATGCCTTCGCAGTAAATCCTTTGATTTACTGGGCCAGCAGGGTCAGAGTCCTTTCCATGGTTACTAATCAACAACTATAAAAGGTCAAAACCTGTTATACTGATATTGCACACACACTATAACTACACACCTCCTGTGAGCAGACAGACCAGGCACAGGGTAAGGAATGGCTGAAAGTGGTGTTGCTGAGCTAGATTACAGAAACATATCCTTCATATTCAGCCCCAGGCTACACATCCTGGCCTTTTCCAGATTCCTCATCATTTTACCTGTGGTCTAAGATGTGTCTGTACTCACTGCCCCAGCCTCTTCATGCTAGATGGACACTGGACCCAGATAAGCTAATTTCATCATAAGAGTGGGAATGACACAGGCTTTAGAACTACACAGACCTTGAATTAAAGCCCAGGTTTACCGCTTACTAGCTATGTGACCCTGGGCAAATTGCTTTACCTCTCTGAATCTTGGTTCCCCTATCTATAAAACAAGGGTTATATTGCCTATATAATGGAATAGTTGTATAGACTAAGGGAAATGAAATAATTATATTTAAAATACTTGGCATAGAATGTATTCTCAATTGTTCCTTCTTGATTAGGCTATCTAGAAATTTTCAGGAGAGAGAGGGAGTGGTTATAAGTGAGAAGGAAAGAAAGAAGTGGTAGAATTTTCCATCTGGGAAGTATTATGTCTCAGGTATTTTATAGTTATCCTAAGCAAACTTGAAATAATTAAAGTGGGTCAGCAGCGTTGAGAAAGCCACACTTGGATTGATAGAGTCTCACATTAGAGATAAATCAACAAGGACCAGAGGCCCAGTGATGAATGTTTTATCCTTCTATTACATTTATCAGTGTGAATGTATGGTCCTCAAACCTTTCTCAATAACTTTCAAGTCTCATAAAGAACAATCTGATCACTGAGTTAGTGAATGAAGTATTTTAATAGTCATGAACTGCTTAAACATGTTGCCATTTTGGAGACATGCTCCCTTTCAGAATATAACAAGCCATGCTTTATCTATAAACTACAGTTTATTGACTTGTTACTACAGCAAGCACTGTGTTAAACTTTTATATGCATTACCTCATTATGAGTTAAGTGCTAGTGCCCCCATTTTCCAGATTAGGAAATTGAGGCTCAGATAATAAGTTGCCTAGGTCACATGACATTCAGGGAAGGAACTGGAATGTGAGCTTGAGTCTGATCCCAGAATCTGAGCTCCTAACAACTGTGTGGTACCACCTCTCAACACATTTTAGTTACAAGATTTAGAGACAAACAACAGAAGAAAGGAGTTCCTGAAAAATGTGTACCAAGAGTATCTCATTGAATAAATGGTAATCTCATAGCTCTGTGTGTACACACAATGTTGCCCCTTCTAGCATGAAGACTCCAGGGGCAGCGAGCATGGAGACATTCTAGATCTCAGATGAAATGATTACAATCTGGGAATGGCCAGCATGGAGCAGAGGGACAACTGTGAACAATCTGTTTCATCCTGTGCCTGAATGCAAAGCCGTGGGATTATAGGAAGGAAAATAGATGCACAACAGACAGAATATCTCCTGGGACCTGAGAACTATTCTAATTACCTACTTAGAGCATACTAGTGATGATAGGATTGAAACTATGGGGAAAAAAACCTAGAAATTTTGTGCCAGCTTTAGACCTGCCCGTGTTTCCCAACTTGGGCAAAAATGTGTGCATGCTGATCCCCTATGTGCACGCAGGAGGAATATTTTGGCCTGTTCCAGAAAACAACTGGCTTTAGTGACTAACCTCAGATACTATGAGTTACTCCTTATCTATTTGAAGGATTTTTCATCCCTTGACCTGTGTACCAACCAATGATGAGGACCACTGTGATCTCTAGCCTAACTGACTTGCTCCTCCACAAACATTTTATTTTGTTCTTTGTACGACTGTGAATTTTTTTATAGTCTAGACTGTGCCTCAATTGTGCTTTTGTTAAAAATTGCATTCTTGTGTATAAATGGAAAAACATTTAAATATCAGTTGATCTTGATTTAAAGTATAATTGGATTACTATCTCAAATTTTTTTTTTTTCATTCCACTTCTGTTTTTCAGCTCCAGGGTTCCTTGAAAAGAAAACAGGTAGTTAACCTGTCTCCTGCCAACAGCAAGAGGCCCAATGGCTTTGTTGACAACTCTTTCCTTGATATCAAAAGAATCCGTGTTGGAGAGAACCTCTCTACTGGACAAGGTGGCCTCCAAGTAAATAATGGACAAAGTCAAATTATGCCAGGGGCCTTGCCTATGAACCAGGCACCGCCAAGAAATACTAGCACTCTGCCATCCCATATACATTCTCCTGGCAATGGTATGTTTAATATGGGCTTAAAGGAAGTGAAGAAAGAGCCAGGAGAGACTCTGTCTTGCAGTAAGCACATGGATGGTCAAATGCCCCAGGAGAATCTTTTCAGTAATAGGTATGGAGATGACCCTGGAGAGCAACTGATGGATCCTGAGTTGCAGGAACTTTTCAATGAACTGACCAACATATCGGTGCCTCCTATGAGTGACCTTGAGTTGGAGAACATGATCAATGCCACCATAAAGCAGGATGACCCATTTAACATTGACTTGGGCCAGCAGAGCCAGAGGAGCACTCCCAGACCCTCCTTGCCCATGGAGAAGATGGTGATCAAAAGTGAATACTCACCTGGCCTGACTCAGGGCCCCTCCAGCTCTCCTCAGTTAAGGCCCCCATCAGCTGGCCCTGCATTCTCCATGGCCAATTCTGCCCTCTCCACTTCGTCCCCAATCCCTACAGTCCCTCAGAGCCAGGCTCAGCCTCAGACAGTATCAGGAGCAAATCGAGCCCTGCCAAGCTGGCAGGAAGTATCCCATGCTCAACAACTCAAACAGATTGCTGCCAATCGTCAACAGCATGCCCGGATGCAGCAGCACCAGCAGCAGCACCAGCCTACCAACTGGTCAGCCTTGCCCTCTTCTGCTGGACCATCCCCAGGTCCATTTGGGCAGGAGAAAATCCCTAGCCCTTCTTTTGGTCAGCAGCCATTCAGCCCACAGGGCTCCCCTATGTCTGGGGTAGCTGGTACTAGCAACCAGTCAAAAGTAATGGCTAACTACATTTATAAGACCAGCCCCTCAGCCCAGGGTGGGCATCTGGATGTGCTCATGCAGCAGAAGCCTCAGGATCTCAGCCGAAGTTTTATTAACAACCCCCACCCAGCCCTGGAGCCCCGTCATGGCAACACCAAGCCTCTGTTCCATTTTAATTCAGATCAAGCAAACCAGCAGATGCCTTCTGTTTTGCCTTCCCAGAACAAGCCTTCTCTCCTACACTACACCCAACAGCAGCAACAGCAGCAGCAACAGCAACAGAGCTCAATGACAGCTCAGCAGCAGCAGCAGCAGCAGCAGCAGCAGCAGCAGCAGCAACAGCAACAGCAGCAACAGCAGCAGAGCTCTATTTCAGCTCAGCAGCAGCAGCAGCAGCAGCAACAGCAGCAACAGCAGCAGCAGCAGCCACCGCCGCCACCACCATCACAGCCCACCCAACCTTTGTCAAGCCAGCCTTTGCTAAGATCACCCTTGCCACTTCAGCAAAAGATCCTGCTTCAGAAAATTCAGAGTCAGTCCATCACAGGACTGGGCTATCAAGTCTCCCAACAACACAGACAGGTAAGAGCTCTACCTCTCCAAACAGTTCCCAGAGACCATTTAGCTTGGTCATTATGCTTGTGTTGGGGCATGATCGAGACCAAAAGCAGTGGTGGTCTTGATGGGTTCACATGAAGACTTCATAAGCCTATTTCTCTTAGGGTGTCTACAGGCAAGGGCTAATATTTCCTTGTGGGGCACTGTTATTGGGATGTATAATGATAAAAGGTTCTTGCTTATTAGGAATGTTTCATTATTAAACAAAAGAAAAAATGTTGCCATAAAGCTTATGCCTCTAATGGCATATCCAGTTGTCAGTCAGATTCTGATATACTTGATATTCATTCATCCAACCAATTAATCAGTCATTGAGTCAATGTCCACTTCCCAAGTGCCTGCCATGTGTAAGGTGTTGAGATTCATGCTGAGTATTGGAAAAAGGCCAGAGGTGATATTAAGAGTATTCAATGACTGGATTTTATCTCCACCAACTAACTATGATATCTTAATGCCCAACCTGTCATAATAGATCCTGCCATAAGTGCATTTGGTGCATGTGTGCTGAGTACCAGCACCAAATAAGACATGATCCCTGTCTACAAGCACAAAAGTGCAGAAGAGAATGACAAGCTTTAAAAGCTATCATTTTAATACTAGATGGAAAGAGTAATGATAAGAGAACAGAAGTTCGGTATCTTCTCTAGCAAGAGGAAATCAGAGGGGGCTTCTGGACAAAGTGGTGCCTGAGTTAAGTGTTAACTGTGATTGCCTCATATCCTTTGATTTACATAAAATAGAGATTTACTGTGTCCTGATAGGAACAGCATAGAGAGCTCTGCGCCTTCAGAGCACATAGAAGCGAATAAGCCCTGATCCCCAGAGAACTTGAAGGAGGAAACTCTTCCTGGAAGGAAGAAAGTTTGAATATTGCTTTGACATATTATTTGACAAGTCTACATTATCTGTCCATGATCCAAGATAGCACATTACAAAGCAATATGTTGGGTCAGTACGATGGAGCTGAGCCTAAGCCCAATAGCATTCCAAGAGTAGTTTTATGGCAGCTGCCCAGAAAAGAATACCATGGACTCCACAGGCTGTGTTCAAGCTGACCTTTGCCCTAGATGTGGGCCAAGAAAAAACTAGATTTAAGGAAGATTCAGAAGCTGTGTACCAAGTAAGACTTTCAGCTCTTATCCAGTTAATAAATAAATAAATAAATAAGCAAAAGAACATGAAATTTTAGGATTATTTTTTAAAAAAATTGTGAAACTGCTTTCTAGTGCTGAAGGTATTTGGTTTGGATGAACATGGGTTCAGACCTTACTCTGACATGCCTAGTTGTGTGCAACTTTAAGCCACTTACGGAGCCTGCCTGGGCTGCTTCCTCACATGTAAATGAGGGTGGTAATGGTGTCTGCTGGGGTTCTGTTGAGAATGAAATGACATAGTTCTTAGCCCAGAGTCTGGAATAAATTAATTATTACTGTGATTATCATGTAAATATCTATAAATATCAAAGTGTTGTTTTTAAGCAAGCACTATTTTCCATAGGAGAGACAATGGATTAAAGTAATGGGAAAATAAATTCAATATATGCAGTAATATGTATTACTGTATATTACTATTTGTAATTGTTACCCTATGCAACAGTGTAAGTATGTAGCAATTTCCACCCCTTGACCCAGACTTCTAACCATACAAATAGAAATTATAAATAATAAGATAGTAATGAGTTAGCATTTATTGAGTGTTTACTCAATATCTGGTATGACTTCTGTTGCTCTTACTGATAGTATTTTATCTCACCCATATGAGGAAAGCACTATTATTTCCACCTTATAGGTAAGAGAATCGAGAAAGCTTCAGTAACTTTCCCAAGGTCACACAAATATTAAATTAAAACAGAGCCAGGATTCTGATGGTCTACTTTAAAGCCTACGCATTCAGCCACTAGGGTGTACCACTTACAGGTAGGATGTATTGAGAATGAATGAACTCTAGACCACTGTGAGGATTCTCAGAAAAGGGCTTCTCATATTGAGCCCTTTTAATATATAATGTACACAGAAGATTAAGACTTTGGGGGATGAGAAAACCTTACCTCTTTAAACTTCAGAGCTGTTAAAGAGAGAAAATTTATAAAAATGTATGATAGTTGATTTTCCTGAGGATAAATATTATGAAACTAACCAAAATACACAATTTACAACAGGAAATATATATCATTCATGTCCCATCAACTCTCTTTTGGGAGCCTCCCTGCCAACTTTGTCCTGGTTTGGAACACAGTATTGATATCAGCAACTGCACACATACTCCTGACCTCTTAGTCTGAATGCAGGCTTCTAAGTCTCGAGCACACCAGTAGGTGCTGATGGCCAAATCAGCAAACATCTTTCAGGGCTTGGAATCACTTTTCACATTTCCCAGTGCGTATTATGCCAAGAAAATTTTCTTCAAGAAGGCCCTTAGAAATTGGTAGAAAACAGCAGCATTTCAAGCTGAAGCCTTCTTCTACACAAGTGGGCACTAGCTACCCATTTAATGCTTTATTCCAGCTTTGTGGAAGGAACCACATTGTCCCTTCCAGCCCAGCAATTCTGTGTGTGATCCAGAAATGGGACTCTGAAGTGTTATATCTGAGTTTTTAAGTAAATAGACCAGAGCTCTGTAATCAGTAAGTGTTGCCCTCTTGAAGGTATACAGCTGAGGGCTGTGCACAATAATGGTGCTATTGTTTTGGTATAGCTGCAGAATTTTCCCCAGGAATCACCCCTAGAGCATTAGAGCACATTTGTTAGATTATTGCCAACACAATGATATTAATCCTGTCAGGGTGATTTTTGAAAATAGTCAAAACTAGGTAATGCTGCTTTGAGTCAAAACCAAGGAATAACTATGATACCTCAAGGCTGTGTGTTCAAGGGTGGTGTGTGAACTTTCTCTGAAGGCAATAAAGAAAATAAATGAATTGTTTCTCAAGATGATATTTTAAGAAGCAATTTTCATGTACATATTTCTAAGGTTTTTCTGATTCTTATTGTCTCACCCAGCATATTGCCAACTATCCTTAGCTTAGGAAGAATAGTTTTAACATTGCCATCTATGCTAAACAATAAGGATGTGTATTCTTATGCCAGAACAGCTAAATCTCTGACTCATGACCAAAGTCATGAGAAGAAGGCTTTGGGAATTAGTTAACTATTACATTTATCAACCAAAGCATCTTAAATGAAAATACTAGTCAAATGATTTTTTTCTGCTTGTCATACTCATTTTTCATCAAACATGGGAATATTTACTGTGGGATTGCTAACTAAAGCCCTTCAGTCTTGGAAATGGTAGAAATCTTGGTTCTCTGCTACCAAATGGCAGGTTGAATTTTTTGATCAGTTGCTCATAGTTTACTCAGTAGATGCCCCAAAGTGGGTCTTTCTTTCAGAACTCTGAACTCAGGTAGATTCAGGCACAGGCCAAGACTGCGTTAGGGAGATTCCCAGACCCATCTCCCTTTCCTGCATACCCACCTCTGTCTCCTTAATGTGAACAATGCCTGAGGGGTGGGTGCACCATAATCAAATTGCTGGATATATCCTTATTGTTCCTGGCTTCTCTGGGAGAACACATGGCATTGATGTTTTACAACATGTTTTCAGTGGACTCTTGTCTTGCTGATATTTTGAAGCCTGGCAAATAAAGATACCTCCTGGTTATAATTTTCTTCTCTTCCCAATTTGAGGATCATGGGAAAGGACAAGAGAGGGATATAATATATGCATTGATGATTTTCTTCATGTCACTGAACACTTAAATTAAGTGTGAGAGAGTTGTTGGTTGACCAGGGTTCATGAGGGTTCAAGTCCTTACCTCTTGAACAAAAAAGTGATATTTTCCACGGCTATATAGTCACTTAAAAGTGTGAATCTTTTCTAACATTAGATCCATGCAACTCAAGCAGATTCTATATTCAGTTTAGAATTCTCCCATGTCTAAAACTTCTGGGAAGGAAGGCAGCCAGTGAATGGATGGTTTGTTATGACTGAAACATGAATTTGTACATTTTCTCCTTAGTTTAAAGCCAGGCTCCCCAATCATATGTTATGAACCTCACCCCAGCCAAGCTGATCCTTCTTGACTTGATTCAACCTTGGGATAAATTCAGCAAGTGTCCTAATGTCTTCCTCCCCTCTTCTTTATTACTGCATATCTGATATTAAAGATGAACACTCAGGAAATTGTTTTCAAACCAGCTTAAGAGGTGGTGGAGGGATCACTTTAGCTCACATATACTGACAGTACTTCTAAATCTTTATTATTGTCCAGTGAAAAGTGCCAGAGAGAGAAGATAGAAACTTTGTATCAACTAAAATTCCCATTTAAATAGGAAAATCTGGAATGTAGTGCTTTGCAATAATGTAACATCCAAGCCAGGCCATTGCTGGAGTGAGAGGTTGGCTGAAGTTCTTCTGCTTAGGCTAGTGCCAGGGTTCTGCTTTAGAGGCCTGAACAAAGTTAGAGAAAGTCAGGAGCACGAAGGAGTGGGACAAACCAAGCCAAAGTTCTACAGAGGCTAGAAAACAGGATATTTAAGACCCAAGAATGAGGCCAACAAATGGTGGCAAACCTCTGGTCAAAGGCAAAAATAAACAACATGAAATCTAGAGTGAAGATGGGATAGAGACCCAAAAGAAACCCAAGGATCCCTGCAAGTGACTCCTGACCATTTGGTGACCTCCATCATGACTCACCTTGGCTAGATCTTGGGCAAGAGGGGAAAAGGCTGACAACAGGCACATCGTGGGATGTCAGTGTCAGGCCAGGATATTTCATCATTTGTCTTCTAAGTTTACAAGGAAAAAAAAAATTGTTTTTAATACTCTAAGACACTAATGGATACAGGATGCAGAGGAAGTTTCCAGAATACATATATTCTTATAATTGGTACTGAAAATTCTTTATTGGAAAATTAGCAGGAGGGATTTTGTTGTTTTGTTTGTTTTACAACTCTGTGCTGTGTACAAATAACCCAAATGATAGATATTATCTATCATCTTTACCGGTGAAGACATGAAGCCCAGAAAGGTCAAATTACTCACTCAGGATTACAGTTAATAATTGGCCTGATTTTAAAATCTAGGGCTGTCTACATACTATGCTGCCTAAGTTAAAGAAATTGGTAAAGAAGGTTTGGCTTGTGCTATAAGAGTGTGTGTTGGGGGCGGGAGGGGGGGGTTGAAATTCTACTGTTCTCTACATTCCTAGGCAAAAACACTATCTGTGGCACCATTTAAATGAATTCTGCTATGGAAAGGGATTTTCACTCAAATTCACTGAATTTGTTTATCTGATCTCTAAGCTTCCTGGTCTGCCTTACCAGGAGCAATGAACTAAAGATTCCAGGCTAAATTGAGTTTTGCCTCATTTTTAACCCTGGCAGTAGCTATAAGTGCATTCATTCATTAAAAAAAAAAAAAAAATTGTTGAATGCCTGCCCTGTGCCAGGCATTCTGGGTACTGATGCTACAACTGAGAACAAAGATGAAGTTTTGGTGCAGCAAGTGGGAGCATAAAAATTTTAAAAGTTTTTAAAAATTAAATAATCAGCATGTCTAAATTGAGCTATTTTTATCATATTGCAGGCTTCTCCTACTTCTATTGCTAGACTAATTTACTGGTGGGCTTTTTATGCCTCTTATCCTAGATGAAG
Organism: Geosciurus inauris; assembly: GCA_004024805.1. NCBI lineage: Eukaryota > Metazoa > Chordata > Mammalia > Rodentia > Sciuridae > Geosciurus > Geosciurus inauris. The sequence continues at coordinate 31,072 of PVHX01000443.1, read as the reverse complement.
ATTAAAAAATAAAAAAAAAACAATCAAGGAAGAGGGCATAATTTAGTTTTTAAAGCAAAACATTCTGGAATTTTATTAGACTTTTTAATGATAAAATTTTTTATTCTCTTTTTTAACATCATGCATTAGGATTTAAGAACCCATTCAAAGTCACTTTCATTTCCTCAATAGAGTGAAAACTTAATTCTTGCAAACATTCATTCATATGATGAAAGTGTATTGAGCACCTACAATGCGTTGGAAACTGGAGGTTCAAGCATTAAATTACCTCCTTTGCACCCACTTAATCTAAAAGATAAAGAAGACACAGTACTTCCCGTTAATGAGCTTTTTTCCTGAAGGAGGTCTCTGTCCCACTTAGATTCCCATTGGATGTATACTCTACCATCCTGATACTTAACAACCCAATATAGTATAGCAAAAATCACAGGGGCATTTTCCCTAAGTCAACAAGTTCAATTTGTAAACATGTGGTTTAACCTTTTACAGAATAGAACTCTATTTGCTGGATATTCCACTTTTCCCCCTTATTTTATTTTGGTATTCTAGTGTGTAATAGCTCAGAGCACAATGAAGTTAATTAATTAAAGTAATAACTCCTGTATCCTTCAATAAAGAAATAAGTACAATAACAAGAAGAATATGTTAGCCTTAGGATCTTAATACATACAGTTCAACTCCACAGTCAGGGAAATGGCTTCTATTCTCATTCCAAGGTCTTTGTGTGTCACATCCATCAATAAGAGCTGTGCATTTAAAGCATTAGTGTGTAATTTAGCCTGTTGAATACTAAGTTCCCAACTAGGGAAAGAAAGGGTGTAGGGTTAAGAAATGGATTTGATCCTGGAGCTGGAAATGAAAGAGGGTTAATGGAAAATCTGACAGATATTTAACTGTAATGTGCATTAATGTACATGACTCAAATAATCCCCTTTGCACCCATTCTAATTAGTTTTGCCTTTTCCAGTCAGTTCTTACTGGTTTGGTAGAAGAGGGAAATGGTAGGAAGAAAAAACCAGTTTAGTCAGTGCACTGATCAGTAAATTTGCACATTGATGGTTAAAGTCAGGCACACAGCCTTGAGATTCAGAAGGTGTTTACTTTAAGGAGTTCTAGGTCTGAAACAAAAGAATGTACAAATGTTTAGACTGCTAGCATCAGAGTGATGTAATGTAAGTGAATCATCTTATTCTTCTACATTGTGGTTCAAGCAGGGAAGACCCAACTCTCACACACACACACACACACACACACAGAGCAACAGCGCGATAGAGCAAGAGAGAGCGAGAGCAAGAGCTAGAGCGAGAGAGAGAGAGAGAGAGAGAGAGAGAGAGAGAGAGAGTGTGCAAGACAGAGGCGCAGCTCTCTAGATAACCCTGGCTGAATATTTGCATTGATGCAATGAATCTGAGCAATAAAATGGTGCCCTATTCTCCAAGCAATAAATTGAACTGGGCATAATAAAAGATAGCCAATGACTGCTTTCCTGTGTATCCTGCAAAATCAAGTGTTCAAGGTCTCCTAGGATGAAAGAGGGAGGTGGCTAAGTTTCCCTTTCTTTCTTCTGCTAATTCCTTCCACCCTGAATCACAAACATTTTCCACAGTTTGTGTTTCACAGGAGCTTAAGTTCAACTCCACCTTTAGGAAAGAAACTTCACAGAGAATTGTAGAGAATTGTTTTGGCCGTTCTGTGTTTTTCCTTTCTTTTCTTTTTTGTGGTACTAGGGATTGAACCCAGGGCATTGCCTATGCTAGGCAAGGCAAGGAAGGTGTTTTTTGTTTGTTTGTTTTTGTTGTTGTTTTCTGGTTTTAGCTATAGATGGACACGATACCTTTGATCGTTTGTTTGTTTGTTTAGATCAAACCCAGTGCCTCACACTCTCTAGGCAAGGGCTGTACCACTGAGCTATAACTCCATCCCAAGGCAGGTGTTCTTTTACTGAGTTACATTCTCATCCCTTTTTAAATTTTTATTTTGAGGGAGGGTCTTGCTAAGTTGCCTAGGCTGGCCTCAGACTTAGGATCCTCCTGTCTCAGCCTCTGGAGTAACTGGGATTCAGGTCAGTGCTTCTTGGAAGTCCAGTTATACAAGTCTGTGTGAGGTAAGCACAGAAGTGTGTGTGCCTCACATTCTGGACTTTTGCTCATATCTCTATTGTCTCTGGGTCTTCATCTAGTTCTCTCTGTAAGGCCAGATGACCAAAAGGAGGCAAATTGAAACCCCTGAGTAAGGCTTATTGATGTACGCTCCCGGGCGAGACTCCTCAGTCCAACAGAGCAGGTCTGGGAGAATCGTACATATGCTTGGCAGGATAGAAATTTTATGGGCTTAGGGCAGGAAGGGGAGGGTTTGGGGAAGGAAAAGGAGGTATTTGGAGCCCCAGGTCCCCCTGGGATTGGTCAGGGGATCCTGCTGAGATCAGTGTTCTTCCAAGATGGGTCAGGAGAGGTCCGCTGATTGTAAGAAGACACCATTACTGCTTACGTGTCAGCATCTGATTGGTTGTTCTTTTGTGTGCGCTGGCTGCTTGATGCTTCCTTCCCTTTGGCCACCTTAAACCGACCTAATGCTCTTCTTGGTGGCACCCTCTCTTCTTTTGCCCTTTCCCTACAGACTGATTTTGAACTAGCCTTTTGTCCCTGACCTTGAGGTCCCTTCCATGGGCAAGCCTTGAAAGAGGCAGGGCAGGGACACAGAGCCACTGGAGTTGTTATTGGCAATAAGGATGAAGACGCGTTTCCTGGAAGAGGATCCATGTTGAGGAGATTCATGAGGCTAACGAGCTGGCAGGCCCATCTCATGTCCCACAAGCCTCTGGCACAGATTCATGAATGCTGAGTGGGCATGCTGAAGGGGAAAACACATCCAGAAAGCTTCTGACCATTGTCCCTTCTTGCCTCGGGTGCTCACTAACTGGCTTGCCTCCTTCAGATCCTGCCAATGTGCAACCAGAGTGGGCATTCCAAAACAGGAATTTGATCATGTCAGCTGCTTAAACCTTTAAATTCTCTTCATTTTCTCAGGATAAATTCTAACTCCTTATGTAGTTTATAAAGCACTATATGATCTGGTTCTTGCCAAACACCCAATTTATGTATCTCATTCCCAACCTTCCTCTTCTCTGACTCCCACTCATCCACACAGCCTTCTCCCAAATGCATACACACTCTGCTCTCAGTTCCCTCTGTAATAAATGTCCTCTAATTCTTGAAAGCTACAATGCTTTCTCTCACATGCCCCACCCCAGTCTCCACATATGCTGTTCCTTCTGCCTGGAATACTCTTCTGCTCTACTTTTTCTGGCTAACCTAGCCCTAAAGTATCTTAGCTAAGACTGCAGTTATTTCCTCTAGAAAGTTTCCTTGACCTTCAGATCTGGATTAGCTCCCATCCTGTTGGCTCTGGGAGCTCCTTCTCCTTCCTCTCTTTAAGTATGTGTCATTCCTCACATAACTTCATTCCTGAGTGTATTTTCCCCAACTAGACTACAGGGTACTTGAAGAGGGGGATTGTCTGTCTTAATCACCACTATATTACAATTTCCAGCCCTCTACTATGTTCTAGGGACCCAAAACATTTTTGTCAGACTTATACCATTGACCACTGATTCTTTCCCCTGTTCCAGGGATTTGAGGATATCAAAACAATACTCCTTCTTCCTTCATCTTCCTCAGAAGGTAAGACAGGAGCTGGCACTTCTACCTCCTTTCACACCAAGTCTACTAAGTCTGTCTTTAAAGCACCACTTGCCCAAGGTCCTGTGGTTCTAGTCCTTCCAGTTCCTATTGTCAGAGCTAGAAGCAAGACACTTCCACCTCAGCTGCCCCCTTGGCTCAACATGTGGGTGGGAATTCTGAAGAGGCACTTTTAATGGAGGCTGAACTGATCTATAACCTGAGGAATCATATGGATAAAGGAAAACTAGGAGTTTTATCAGGGATATCCTAATAATTATTTTCTATCATCCTGAAGGCAACAGAAAGTTGTAGCAAAACATACTGGTTTTTTGTCAGAAGAATAACTTATGTCTAACACAAGGCAGTTGCTAGATTCAAACATGCTGAATGTTATTGAATCAGATTTTCTCTCCAAAAATGTTGCTCTCATTGCAGTATAGAGAACCCTCTGAAGGGGCTCAGGAGGCAATAGAATCAATCTCTCTCTCTCTCTCTCTATAAATATATATATATAAACATTTCAGAGATTTTGAAGTGCAGTGCACTTTCTATGGGCCATGGAGAAACTTCAGAGCATCTTTAAGGATTCACCTATCCTTACATCTTGCTTCTCTGGCCAACATTTCTCCCAGAAGATTGGCTCCATCAATTCTTTTCTCTTTTATTTTTACTCTCTCCTTTCTATCTTCAAACATGTCAATTCCCCAACATCCTTCAAAAGTAACTTTCCATTGACTCTCTACTTCTTTGAAACCCATTTTGAATCAGGCTCAGAACCTCAGCAATCAACGTAGTTCTTTTTCTCCTCCAAAGTGCAAATTCTGGTATACTGCGTGACCATCCACGTTCTACCTCTTTTCCATCTCTGCTACTGACACACACATGCTCTGAATATTGTAATCCTTCCTTCAACCTCCTTCCCTTCAGCAACCTTTTCCCTCCCAATAGTGTTGGGGCAGTGTGCTGAAGTGCTCTTCCTTGCTGCATTCTCCTTGGGGCTCAGGCCAGAAGCTGGGCTTACAGTTACCTCTGATGTTTTTGCCAGGGCTCCTTCCTAGAATTGCACCTTTACCAAAGATTCAGCCATTTCCTGGGGTTCTACTTCACAGCATCAGTTCTCCTTTGGGCCATGCACTGCTGGATCCCATCCTGTCCACCATCTAGGACATTGCTGAGTAGGTCCTGGAGCCTCTAGCTCTCTACTCCTCCCCACCCCCTGCCCATAAATTGTGCAGCCACCTCTCTCCTCAAGCTTTGAAGCAGGCAGCATTTCTTCCTCCTCTAGTGCCCGCAGCACAGTGCAGAAATTTCATTTAGTTTAGGTCTTATCATATGTTATTATAATCTTGTTTAGGTCTCTGGTCCACCAAACTATGAACTCCTAGAAGGTTGGAACCAGGGAATTGCTTATTCCTCCTTCTTAATTCATAAAACAATCTCTATTTTTTGTCGTATCCACTGCTTTCTACCTTACATGGTAGTTTTCAACTAGACTTTAAGCTCCTTGAGACCACGGTCTGTAGTAATTCATTTTTTTTAAACCTCCACAGGCTAATAGAGTGTATGAGATATTATCAATACATGGACAAAGAAGGAGAAGAGGGAAGGCGAAGGAAAGAAATGAAAGAAGTTATGGTGTTTGTATGTGTGTCTGTGTCTGTGTGTCTCTGTGTGTGTGTGTGTGTGTGTGTGTGTGTTTTCCTACATGGTATCAAAATCAAAGGAAATGAAATGAGTTTAAATAATTTCTGATATCACTCTAAATATAAAATGTATGCTTTTGAGAATTTACACATTACTTCCAAAAATCTTGTGAGCATCTTAACAATTATATGACTTTGACTAAGTTATTTCAATTCTCTGAGACCAACTGTGTCATCTGTAAAAAACAAAAATGCTAACACCTATTTTACAGAATTATTGAAATTTTTCTATGAAATAATCCATAAGACATTTAGCAAACACAAGGTCTGCACTTTATAGGCAATTTCCCAGTATTAACTTGCTTCTCCTTGCAAAATAACAACTTTCCAATGAAACAATACAAATCAAATGCCAGTTGATACCTACAGCGGGGATTTTCAAAACATCCCACCTCTCTCTAACTCTGAATTTCTAGGCAACTAAGGCAAAAAGAAGTTTTGTGGGGATACAGATGTTTTGTTTTGTTAAATAAAAAAGTAAGCATACAGGCTAATCTGGGAGAGGCAAACATTTTCCTGGAAATGAATTCAATGGTGCATTTATCACCGGGAGAATTAGATCACATAATGGACTCCATCTTCCATTGGAAATTTTGCAAAGACACTGTGGCACAATTTACTTTGATGTTTCTGTTATTAAGCCGGATTGTAAAATCTAAGGCCAAAATATTAGATTTAATTCTAAGTAGTCTTTTATCTGGAAAGCTGAGATAATGTGGTTTCAAAATATAGTATTTTCTGAAGACCTCTTCAGTGTTTTTTACACTTGGATTTAAGCGGAACCACTACTCTCCTACCCCTGCCTTACCTCTTCTGGTTTCCCTGTGGCACCTCCCACCTACCCAGGAATAGGGTTTATTGACGTCATAGCAATGCATAATTAAAATGCCTGTGACATTGCCCAGCTCAAATATCACCTGTCTGGAATGAACCCGTGTATTATGTAAGGTGGATTAGACCTGATGAGTGCTTACCTCAGAATCAGATTTCAGGGAGGACTTTCTAAAACCTCTCAATGTGCTCTAATTTTATACCCCTACCTCATACAGCTCTCTCTCCAGACCAAACTCATTCAAAATCATCATTTAAAAATTCAGCAATTGACAAATTACTTACCACTTGATTTTTTTAAATTTATTTATTCTAATTGGGTATACATGACAGCAGAATGCATTTTGATTCATTGTACACAAATAGAGCACAACTTTTCATTTCTCTGGTTGTACATGATGTAGCAGTGCACCATATGTGCAGTTATACATGTATCTAGGGTAATGATGTCCATCTCGTTCCACCATCTTTCCTGCCCCCATGTCACTTCCTCCCCTCTCCCTCCCCTTTGCCCAAAGTTCCTCCATTCTTCCCATGTCCCCTCCCTATTATGGACCAGCATCCACTTATCAGAGAGAACATTTGGCCTATGATTTGGGGGATTGACTTGCTTAGCTTAGCATGATATTCTCCAACTCCATCCATTTACTTGCAAATGCCATAATTTTATTCTATTTTAATGCTGAGTAATATTCCTTTGTGTATATATACCACAGTTGTTTATCCATTCATCGCTTGAAGGGCATCTAAGTTGGTTCCACAATTTAGCTATTGTGAATTGAGCTGCTATAAACATTGAAGTGGCTGTATCACTATAGTATGCTGTTTTTAAGTCCTTTAGGTATACACCAAGGAGTGGGATAGCTTGTTTTTCAAGTTTTCTAAGGAATCTCTATATTGCTTTCCATAGTGGTTGCACCATTTTGCAGTCCCACCAGCAATGTATGAATGTGCCTTTCCCCCCACATCCTCACCAACACTTATTGTTGTTTGTATTTTGATAATTGCATTCTGACTGGTGTGAGATGAAATCTTGGTTTTGATTTGCATTTCTCTAATTGCTAGAGATGTTGAACATTTTTTCATATATTTGTTGATCAATTGTATATCTTCTTCTGAGAAGTGTCTGTTCAGCTCCTTAGCCCATTTATTGATTGGGTTGTTTGTTTTTTGGGTGTTAAGCTTTTTGAGTTCTTTATATATCCTGGAGATCAGTGCTCTATCTGATGTGTGTGTGGCAAAAATGTGCACCCACAATGTAGGCTCTCTGTTCACCTCATTGTTTGTTTCTTTTGCTGGGAAGGAGCTTTTCAGTTTGAATCCGTCCCATTTATTGATTCTTGACTTTATTTCTTGTGTTTTAGGAGCCTTGTTAAGGAAGTTGGGGCCTAATCTGACATGATGAAGGTTTGGGCCTACTTTTTCCTCTATTAGGTACAGGGTATCTGGTCTAATTCCTAGATCCTTGATCCACTTTGAGTTGATTTTTGTGCATGGTGAGAGAGAGGGGTTTAGTTTCATTTTGCTGTATATGGATTTCCAGTTTTCCCAGCACCATTTGTTGAAGAGGCTATCTTTTCTCCAATGTATGTTTTTGGTGCCTTTATCTAATACAAGATAACTATATTTATGTGGGTTTGTCTCTGTGTCTTCTATTCTATACCATTGGTCTATGTGTCTATTTTGGTGCCAGTACCATGCCATTTTTGTTACTATAGCTTTGTAGTATAATCTGAGGTCAGGTATTGTGATGCCTCCTGCTTCACTCTTCTTGCTAAGGATTGCTTTGGCTATTCTGGGTCTTTTATTCTTCCAAATGAATTTCATGATTGCCTTTTCTATTTCTATAAGGAATGACATTGGGATTTTAATTGGAATTGCATTGAATCTGTTTAGCACTTTGGGTAGTATGGCCATTTTAACAATATTGATTCTGCCTATCCAAGAGCATGGGAGTTCTTTGCATCTTCTAAGGTCTTCTTCAGTTTCTTTCTTTAGTGTCCTATAGTTTTCATTGTAGAGATCTTTCACCTCTTTTGTTAAATTGATTCCCAAGTATTTTTTTTTAGGCTGTTGTGAATGGGGTCGTCTTCCTAATTTCACTTTCAGAGGGTTCACCACTGATATATAGAAATGCTTTGATTTATGAGTATTGATTTTATATACTGCTACTTTGCTGAATTCATTTATTAATTCTAGAAGTTTTCTGATGAAATTTTTTGGATCTTCTAAGTACAGAGTCATGTCATTGGCAAATAATGACAGTTTGAGTTCTTCTTTTCCTGTTTGTATTTCTTTAATTTCTCTCATCTGTATAATTGCTCTGGCTAGAGTTTCAAGGACTATGTTGAATAGTAGTGGTGAAAGAGGGCATCCTTGCCTTGTTCCCTTTTTTAGTGGGAATTTTTCCAATTTTTCTACATTTAGGATAATGTTGGCCTTAGGTTTAGCATAGATAGCTTTTATAATGTTGAAGTATGTTTCTACTATCCCTAGTTTTTCTAGTATTTTGAACCTGAAGTGGTGCTGTATTTTGACAAATGCTTTCTCTGCATTAATTTATATAATCATATGATTCTTATCTTTTAATTTATTGATGTGATGGATTCCGTTAATTGATTTCCATATGTTGAACCAACCTTGCATCCCTAGAATGAACCCCACTTGATCATAGTGTACTATTTTTAAATATGTTTTTGTATGCATTTGCCAATATTTTATTGAGAATTTTTGTATCTATGTTCATCAGGGATATTGGTCTGAAATTTTCTTTCTTTGATGTGTCTCTGTCTGGTTTTGATATCAGGGTGATACTAGCCTCATAGAATGAGTTTGGAAGGGTTCCCTTCTTTTCTATTTCATGGAATAATTTGAGGAGTATTGGTATTAATTCTTCTCTGTACATCTTGTAGAATTAAGCTGAGAATCCATCTGGTCCTGGGCTTTTCTTGGTTGATAGGCTATTTCCTTGCTTGAAACTGATCTGTTTAAGTTGTGTATGTCCTCTTGGTTCAGTTTGGGGAGGTCATATGCCTCTAGAAATTTGTCAGTGTCTTTGAGGTTTTCTATTTTACTAGAGTATAAATTTTCAAAATAGTTTCTAATTATCTTTATTTCAATAGAGTCTGTCCTGATATTTCCTTTTTCATTACGAATTTTAGTAATTTTCTCTCTCCTTCTTTTTGTTAAGATGGCTAAATATTTTTCAACTTTATTTCTTTTTTCAAAGAACCAGCTTTGTCAATTTTTTGAATTGTTTCTTCTGTTTCAATTTCATTGATTTCAGCCTTGATTTTAATTATTTCCTGTCTTCTACTTCTTTTGGAGTTGGTTTGTTCCTCTTTTTCTAGGGCTTTGAGATGTAGTGTCAGGTCATTTATTTGTTGACTTTTTCTTCTTTTAATGAATGAGCTTAATACAATGAACTTTCCTCTCAGCACTGCCTACATAGTGTCCCGGGTATTTTGATATGTTGTATCAGAATTCTCATTTACCTCTAAGAATTTTTTATCTTCTCCCTGATGTCTTCTGTTATCCGTGAGTCATTCAACAGGGTATTATTTAGTCTCCAGGTGTTGGAGTAGTTTATAGTTTTTATTTTATCATTGATTTCTAATTTCATTCCATTATGATCAAATAGAATGCAGGGTAGTATCTCTATTATTTTGTTTTTGGTAAGACTTGCTTTGTAGCATAACTTATGGTCTATTTTGGAGAAGGATCCATGTGCTGCTGAGAAAAAAGTGTGTTCACTCGTTGAGGGAAGGAATATTCTACATATGTCTGGGTTTTTGTTTGTTTGTTTGTTTTTTGGTACCAGGGATTGAACTCAGGGGTACTTGACCACTGAGCCACATCCCCAGCCCTATTTTGTGTTTCATGTAGAGACAGGGTCTCACTGAGTTGCTTGGCAACTTGCCATTGCTGAGGCTGGCTTTGAACTTGCGATCCTCCTGTCTCAGCCTGCCAAAGTGCTGGGATTACAGGCATGTGCCACCACTCCTGGCTTCTATATATGTCTGTTAAGTCTAAATTATTGATTGTTTTATTGAGTTCTATAGTTTCTTTGTTTAGTTTTTGTTTGGAATATCTATCCAGTGGTGACAGAGGTGTGTTCAAGTTACTCAGTATTATTATGTTGTCTATTTGATTCTTAAATAGTTGAGAAGGGTTTGTTTGATATACATAGATGCCCCATTTTGGGGGGCATAGATACTTACATTTGTTATGTCTTGTTGATGTATGATTTCCTTAAGCAGTATGAAATGTCTTTCTTTATCCCTTTGGGATAAGGTCCATTTTATTTTTAACTTTGGATTGAAGTCCACTTTATCTGATATGAGGATGGAAACCCCTGCTTGTTCATGTGGTCTCTGTGAGTGATATGTTTTTTTCCCACCCTTTGACTTGCAGTCTGTGGATGTCTTTTTCTGTGAGATGAGTCTCTTTAAAGTAGCATATTGTTGGGTCTTTTCTTTAATCCAATCTGACAGTCTATATTTTTTAATTGATGAGTTTAGGCCACTCACATTCAGGGTTATTATTGAAATATGATTTGTAATCCTGGTCATTTTGGTTTATTTTTGGTTTTTAACTTGACTTGGTTTCTCCTTTGATTGGACTTTCCTTTAGTATATTTCCTCTCTTTGCATAGTTTCATTGTTGGTTTTCATTTCCTCCTCATGTAATATTTTGTCAAGAATGCTCTGTAGCACAGACTTTCTCACTGTCCATTCTTTTAACTTTGGTTTATCATGAAAGGTTTTTAATTTCATCATAAAATCTAAAGCTTAATTTTTCTAGACATAAGATTCTTGGTTGGCATCCATTTTCTTTCAGAGCTTTGTATATGTTTTCCAGGATCTCCTGGCTTTGAGGATCTGGGTTGAAAAATCTGTTGAGTTCTGAATTAAATGTAATCTGATTCCTCTCTCTTGTGGCCTTTAAATTTCTATGCTTATTCTGTATGCTAGGTATTTTTATTATAATGTGCCTTGGTGTAGATCTGTAGTAATTTTGTAGATTTGGTGCCCTGTAAGCCTCTTGTATTTGATTTTCCAATTCATTCTTCATGTTTGGGAAATTTTCTGATATTATTTCATTGAAGAGATTGTGCATTCCTTTGGTTTGAAATTCTGTACCTTCTTCTACCTGGATAAATCTTAGATTTGGTCTTTTTGATGCTATCCCATAATTCTTGGGTATTCTGTTCATAGTTTCTTACCATCTTCACTGTGTGGTCAACTTTATTTTCAAGATTGTATATTTTGTCTTCATTATCTGAGGTTCTGTCTTCCAAGTCATCTAGTTGGCGATGCTTTCTGTTGAGTTTTTAATTTTGTCTATTGTTTGCTTCATTTCAAGAATTTCTGATTGGATTTTTTCCCCTAGAATTTCTATCTCTTTCTTGAAGTAATATTTTGCTACTTGTGTTTGCTCTCTTATCTCTTTATTGCTGTTATCACTTTTTTCCTGTATTTGCTCACTTAGGTCATTCTTTAATTTGCAGATCATGTTAATGATGTACATTCTGACCTCCTCTGACATTTCATCAACTGCACTATCAATGGATTCTATTATTGTAGTAACTTGGTTTGTTTGTGGCATTTTCTTCTCTTTTTTAAAAAAATTTTTTTAGATGTTGATGTACCTTCAGTTTATTCATTTAATTATATGTGGTGCTGAGAATCAAACCCAGTGCCTCATACATGCTAGGCAAGCACTCTTCCACTGAGCCACAACTGCAGCCTCCCTTGTTTTTTCATGTTGATTATGTGTCTTCCTTTCTTGCAGTTTGGATCTGAAGTATTGCAGTTTCTACCATAATATCTTGTAGCGACCCTGCTGATTACCTGTATCTCACCTTGGTGTTCACTTCCAGTCCCTGGCAGGTGTCCCAAGATGGACCCTGCTGCAACTAAAGATGGTAGCAGGGGTAGCAGAGGTAATTCAATATGGCAATGGGAGTGGCCCAAGATGGATGCAACCACTTTCAGAGATGGAGCTGAAAGGGTGGGACTTACAATGGCTTTGGGCTACCTGTTCAGAGATGCTGTGCTGTGGCATGCTGTGCTGTGACAGGTAGCTGCCTCTAGGCCCTGTCTATTGTCCCTAAGTGGAGGCTACTGCATAGGGAGTGCTATGGCCATGGCTGCAGTGTCCCAAGATGAATGTGCACCAGAGAGCAACATGTTGGCAAATGGGAGCCACAGCATGGACCTCCACTCTGCGCCTGGACAGTCCTGGGCCTGGGCCCTCGCACAGGTCAGTGGGGTAGTCCTGGGCCTGACCTACTGTATGGATCCTGGAGGATGGGCCTGGGCCTTCACTTGACAATGTTAAGCACTGCTGGTATTCAGCAAACCATGCAAGCTGCTATAAGAATTGTAATACATGAGGTTTGTTGTGTGGGAGCAGCATGGAGAATTAGACACACATGAAGTCTGGACCCAAACTTGTTGCTAAGTATTTTACTGTTAGTCCTGACCTACTTCCTTTGTTACCATTTTATTCTGTAATTCTGAATTTTATGATTCTAAATGCACTTATTCTCCTTTTAAAATTTGATTTTTACTTTTATCAAAGTAACTCATACACATAATTTTAAAAGACCAAATGATGCTATATGTGGAAGTAATGCCCTGACCCTTCTTCCCTTACTCATCTTAGTGTCTACTAGAATTTACTTTCATCCTTAAAAGTTGGTCCTTAATGGTATTTAATCTTGTATTTCTAAATGCCTATCATAGCTGTTACTTCTTGATTCATTAATTTTAGGCAACATCTAATATATCTTAGAATAAATGAAGATTTTAGTTCTAGTTCCAACCTTTTCTCCTTCTCCTCTTTCATCAATATATATAGTTAGATTAAGAAATTCAGTTCAATCCATATCAGTGCTTTCAGAATTCATGAAAAGATAAGTAATATTTACTGCTGAGATAGGCTGTCTACTGTAATTATAACTTCTATCCAGGAGTTTAGTGCTTTTTTTCCCCCCACATGTGAAGTTTCTTTGACTTGCCTGCTAAGTTTTCTCTTACCATCTAACAGCTCTGTAAAACATCCCTCAATATGTTCTTCACTCTGATTCCTCTCAGGCCATCTCTTTGTTCCATTTCTCTTCCAGGATTCATCTCTTCAGGAGCCCTCTGTCTCCACTTCTGCCTTCATTCTCTGAATCCCCCTCACTCTTGTCCTACAGGCGAGTCCCTATTTTTGGATTCCCTTTTATTTCTCTGTTTGTGTATTTACTCTCTGATTTGAGTGGACTATTTCTGCTTGTGGCTTCCTAAAAGAGTGTGTAGAAGGCAAAGTGTTAAAACCTTTAGGGGACTGGGTGTAGCTAAGTGGTAGAGGGGGGTGGAGAATATATAAATATAAATAAATGCACACATAAACACACACACACACATATATATAAACTCATTTGAGGTGATAAGGAAAAATAAACATTAAAAAATTATTTATTTAATGTAGATAGGGTGCTGGTAGTCTGTGTGGTGTCACAGAGTAAGCAAAGAAGGGATGAGGTAGGAACCCTCATTGAACATCTATTACAGATCAAGTGCTTTCTCCATCATATTCCTAAGAAATAGAATAATTGTCTCCTCTTTACAAAGGAAGAAGTTGAGAATAGAGTGGCTTGGTAATTTGTTTAAGGTCACACAGCTAGCAGATGGTAGAACTGGAATTCAGATCCATGTGTGTCTGATTCCAGTCATGCTCCACAAACTGCATCTCTTAGCCAAAAAACATGCATGCATAATCCTATAATCCTTTCCCTCAAGGAACTTGCTCAATCTTATCTTTAATCCAGTATCAAATAATTATTATTTTATGGCTCACTTTTCTCCTTTTGCACGTGTGTGTATGTGCAAAACTTAACTTTGGTTAATGCAGCATCTGTTTTGGTAGATGCAGCAACTACATCTACTCATATGTAATCCCCATACACTGAGTTTTATTATTATATTTTTCCATGAACTTCTGGAATAGTTATTTCAAAGGAGGTTTCAGTTCTTTAACCCCCCTATTCCCCAGGCAGTGAGCAGTTACAATCTGATCTGGTTATAACTGAAAATATGCTAGTGGTTTTGCCCTTCTCCCTGGTGGATTTTGGTTTCTCTGCCAGTCAGTTCCTTTGCTGACATTTATCACATTTAGCTCCTGCCTAAGGGATATTCAGTGTTATTGGTGGGGAATTAACAGAGTAGAAGGAATGGTGCACAGTTCTGGCTGTGTACCGAATCAGCAGCATGTTACTCCAAGCTCCCATTCCTTGAAATATGAACTGAAATGCTTCAAAGAAACAAAGCAGAATAGTAAATATAAGGGGAAGAAACATAGGAAAGGATCTGAAATGAAAGAAGGAAGACAGTATTGTTGGTCATGGTTGTTGTTAATGGATAAGTTGATGGTAGGTCTAATGTGCAAGCTAATTAGTACCACTGGGTGTGTTTCATTCCTGAGGGCACAGTTGAAGCCTCACCCACTGATCTTGACACTTCAACCTCGCCTCTCTTTACTCAAGGGAAGCTGCTTGGACAAAATAAGGGGACAGCTCTCTATGCATACTCATAGCACTGTCCTCTGGCAGCATCCTGGTTGCTGCTTGAGTATCAGTTGCTCTCAGAGGCAGAAACGCTTCCATACAATTAGAAATTAGAAGCAGGTACTTGCTTTCTGACAAATATTTGCTTTTGAAAGTGTTGGGTTCCAGCAATTCATTTGTAATTTGGTTGTTTGCCACTCCTGGTCAATTTTTTTTTTCCTGGAACATTTTTTTTTAAAGCTTGTGCAGTGTGCATTGATTGAGCCAGGCACAGTCAGAGAATCAGGAATACAATCTAATTAGTGAAATAAAGAATTACAGGGCAAGATACAAATATGTGTCCCAGATGAGCACTTTGCTATGAAAACCCAGAAAAGGAGCTTCTTCCTCATTCTGACTCTAGATTCTGAATATAGAGACTAGCATTTTCAGCTTCACCTTTCTGGAGGAGAAACAAGGCTCCGGACCAAAGGAATGGGCAAAAGGAGACTAGCCAGAACAAGGCTGGTAAAGGATCATAGAGCTCTTCTTTTCCAGTGGTCTTCACTGAATGGACATCTGTGGCCTGGTTCTTACCTGAATGTCTGTCACTGCCTACCCACACCAGTGTTGGGGCCTGAATTCTGCTTATTTCATTTATCAAAATAAGGGAATTTGAGCCATCAGTTCCTAGTCAACAATCTGTAAAGAAAGAAAGGAATTGGTAATAAAGGACTCACCACTCACCACCAAAGCCACCTGGCCCAATGATCCCCCTAGGCTGTATTCAGGACTCCACAGTAGCCCTGAGAGGCATGACTCAGTAGATGAGTCTGTGTTTTACATATGTGAAGTCAGTTCACAAAACTATTTGCTTCTGAAAAGGCAACCATAATCTTACAGTAAAGATGATTTCTAAAATAAGGCTTTACCCCACATCTATGAAGAAATTGAAATTGCCTACATACCTAAGCCAAAAGGAAAGGCAGACGGTCAGAAAGATGGAGTAAAACATAGTAAAGAGAGATCCCAAGGGAGAAATGAAAGGAAAATCAGAACAAAAATGCATTTCTGATCAACTCTTCTGTGTAAAGGCACTTTATAAGGCAATTTCAACTCTCTGATAACTTGCCCATTTCTGTTTGCAAATGCAGATTAACTCAGCCATTCCCACAAATGTCTCCATTTGTTTTTTCCTTTTTATGTTTCATTCAATTTTTTTGGGGGGGGGGAGATGGGTGGGTTCAAT
Organism: Geosciurus inauris; assembly: GCA_004024805.1. Lineage (NCBI taxonomy): Eukaryota > Metazoa > Chordata > Mammalia > Rodentia > Sciuridae > Geosciurus > Geosciurus inauris. The sequence continues at coordinate 15,076 of PVHX01000443.1, read as the reverse complement.
TTTGCTGTCATAAATTTTTTTCACATTTCTCTGAATGCTTACAATGGGGTCCAATCTACATGGATACGAATTCAACACGTATTCCAAGGCCCACAGGTCAGACCCCACTTGAACAATTTTGATATGTACAGTGCTGCCAACAGTCATTTTCGTAAAGCAGTCTGAGAGTGGAGCCATGTCTGGTGAAGATGCACATAGATTTCTTCATACTCAGAAGCAAGAGGTTTCTAACTGCCTTTGGGTCTGCATGATTTGGAGAATAGAGAGACCTCTCCTCAGTTTGCTTTAAGTGTACATATTCTCCAGGGTAGCCACAAGCAAATGTGTGAGAACCCTGCCAGGTTCCTCCTTGGGGCTGTAAGGGTAGCCCTGACTTCCATGGGAATGGGATTCCCTGCCAAATTCAGATGCCGAGGCTTCCCTCAGGGACCGCAGCCCATCCAAAGTGAAGGAAGTTGCTGTGAGAAGTTGAGCAGGCAGTTCTGAAGGGCTGTGCTCATGTCTGTGTGTGCAGGCGCACATCACTGTAAAGAAAGCAGCCCCCCACCCTTGCTTGCATTATGGTATACACGGAATCACCCAAAATTTCACAGTAGGAAAATCATAAGAGGGAAGGTGGTTTCTCTGTCCACAGCTGGCATTTCTGCTTGTGTATACTTTACACAATGCACATCATCCATGCCTCCAGGTTTCACATATCTTTCTTTTACCCTCAACATCTCTGAGACTCAGCCCAGATGGTACTTTAAATGACAGAGGATCCTGCATCTCGGCAATGGAATCAGAGTGACTTTCGGTTTTAACTCTTTTTTAAAATTAAGAGTTTCTTCCATTTAGCCATTGCACTGAGGTAGGAAAGAGGAGACTGCATTAACAGATGGATTCTAAAAGTAGGGACAAAGCACCCACAAAGCAGGGCTGACCAAGGTCCTCTTCAGTGCTCAAGTTTAGGGAAGCAGGAGAACATTGCACAGCAAGGCCGTCCAGCTCAGGCAAATTAGCATATGATCAGCAGCAAAGTTGCCATCTGAACAGCAATTAGTAAGAACAGAAACATTTTTTTCACATTGACCATTTTAACAGATGACATATTAATAGTATGTTCTCAGCCACAAAACCTACTAGCTTTTCCAGTAATCTGAAAAGACAAAGAAAAAGAAAACTTGGGGAAACTCCTATTCATCAGTCAGGCTTTCCCTTAAACATCACTTCCTTTAGGAAGCTGGTCAGACAGATCCACCCCCACCCGACTTCCGCTGGCTCAGCTCTTCTCACTCATTTCGTTCCATCTTCCAGAATTACCTATCTTTCTCACCAGTCTTTACCCTTCAGTCCCCAGCACCCAGCACACTTCCTAGCACTTTGAAGGCACTTAAATATGTGCTCAATAATTGATGAAGTATGGAGGACTTGTGTCTTGGAGAGTACTAAAACAAAAAAGATAAGAGAATCCCTGCCCTGAGAGAGAGATAATAAGGCATCAGACAAATCTCCAACTTTGTAATCCTGTAAATACAATTGCTTTAAAGAAGAACAAAGGAAAGGTTGAATTTTGAGCAACTGAATGATAAAACAGAAAAAAACTACATTAGCTGCTTCTCTGATTCATTAATTTGCTAGCAAGAAATAAACCACAGAATTCTATTTCCTTACATTTCAAGTTTGCTCCCTGGTAAGACAACATCAATACTAATAGAAAATGGTTTCACCTGGGAAATAATATATCAGGATGAAAACAAACTGTCATCAATATGTTCTCTGAGAAGTCTATTAGCTATGTGGTAACTATCATTTGAATCTCTAACATTCAGAACTTAAAGTTAGTGCATTATCAGCTTTGTAGTAGAGTGAAATTAAGAATCATGCTGAAATTTCCTGGTATGTTTCTTTTTTGCTTACTCCTTTTGCCACTCTGCCAATTAATTCTTTTTTTTTCCCAGGAGAACAATTAAAAGTAAAATATGCTACGCCCACTCTTTGGCCTCCTGCGCTCCTTATAGCATTATTTAGTGAACCACTCTTAGTGTGCTTGGCATAACAGAAAGCAGAAAGGAAGTGAAGGCTCTTCCCTAAGGGTTTGCTGACTCAGTTAGAGACAGCTATTTAGAAATATAACTTGAAATCTCAGATACAGGAGTCTAAAGATTTGAAATTTTTTGTAGATTTTTTTTTTTTTTTGTATCAGGACAGTTGATCATACTCCTGTTATTCCTCTCACAGCATACGATGGCTCTCTCCATGCCTTTTGTAGACAGAAATATAGACCCCAAATGTGGTTGCAAAGGGGAATGACTTCAGGTGGCCTTGAAATCACCATTGTAATCTGCACAAGAAGTAGACAGACCATGAATCTTCTTTCCACCTTGACCTCTCCAAGGACAGAGTTGATTGAAGAGATGTATCTTTGAATATTGTTTTCCTTGCTTTTTGAGAGAGAAATTACAGTTTTCAAATGTCAATTGGAACCTCATGTTACCAAAACAATTCAAAAAAGAGTTTTGTAAATAGTATGCCAGTAGTTTCTGGTAACTCTTGGAACTGAGTTGTATAGCATGTCCTGTCCTGCATACACTACTGTATGTTGAGAATCTGAGCCACATGACTTCAATGCTATTGACAAGCTGGGTGATCCATGTAAGCAGTTTCTGCCTCAGTTTCCCTAAATGTAAAATGAAATAAGTACTTAGATCAGATTAGTATTTTCCACACTTTTATATTTATGTTAAATAATAGGAGATACAATATAACTTTCTACATTTCTTTTTTCTATGTAAAGACATTAAAAATCAAAACAATTACTGCCTACTATTATCATCATTTCCATTTTAGCATTTAAAAACTTAAGAACAGCCAGGCATAGTTGTGCATACCTGTAATCCCAGCTACTGAGGAGACTGAGGCAGGAGAATAGCAAGTTTGAAGCCAAACTTGGCAGGACCCTGTCTCAAATACAATTTAAAAAAAAAAGTTGGGGCTGTAGCTCAGTGGTAGAGCCCCCCCCACCGCACACACAAAAAAGAAAAGAGAGCAACGTAACCTCAGAGTGCAGTAAGTGATAGTTCTTGACAGTGAATACATTTATCTATTTGGTAAATTCATTGTGTGAACCTTGTTTTTCTCAGTCCTGCTAGCAAATGAAAACATCCTTCGTAATGCATACAGGTCCACAGAACAGCATTAGACCAGACAATTTGCACGGCTCCTTTTACCTGTACTATTCTGAGCTTAATATTGGAATATACCAAATAAGTAAGTAAATAAATAAATCGTCGCCCAGAGCTATGTTACTTTCTACTTTGCTATAATGGAGGCACTCCATTTTGGAGCACTTGGCTAACTAGAATGTGGAAGACAGTGCCAACCACATCCTACTGCTCTCACCCAAGACTGTACACCTGCTTCACACCATTAAATTGTCATTGTTTTCAGCTAGGATGACTCTGCTCATTACATGTAAATCTAGCAACAAGGAAATCAAATAAAAGGAAATGGAGGAGATGTCAAAGGGACAGGAGAATATAAAAACAAAACAAAAGCCTTTTTGCAAGGCTTAATTGATGATTTTGCCCAAAACACTAAAGCAAATGATTTACGCACAAAGAATGCAGTATAAATCAGTTAAGTTATTCAGTATTGTTACAGTATTAATGCTTCAGCCCAGGTTTCATTGTGTGAATTAAATACATAGTCTGTTCCCTAAGATTGTACTTGGTTTCCATAATAGTTTTTTTAAGTCCTCACAGATTGGAAATATAAATATGGAAATTTATGGTTATCAATATTTTGAGCCAAATCTGAAGAGAAGGGGTTTGGACTGAGGTCTAAAAGTGCTTAACTGAAATGGAGCCACTAAGAGACAAGTTTAGTCTTGGAGACACATGTGAGAGGGTGACAAATGGAGTTTATCATGTTAGGAGACTTGTGGATTTGCCTTCTTGTTTCCTTTGGCAGTGCAGGATAAGAGGCCGGCTTTGGCACCGTAGCTTTAAACACACAGTCACTTTGGCATGAGATTGGATCTCTGGTCCCGTTCAGATCTCATTTTGTAGTAAATCTGCTTTTACAATGAGGCAGATCTTTTAGAAAATATTCTTCTCCTTGAGAGCCACCTCTGTCAAGTTGAGGAGAATTGGTCTCCTTCCTCCTCTTCCTTGCTGCTTATAACCCTGGCTCTTGAAGCAAAAAGAGCTTAATTTATTTAAAGCATGCCAATGCTCAAACTTAGCCTCAGAATTTCAGAGGTGGTATGAATCTGGGAGATGTTTCTAGTAAAATCATCACTCCCTTTTTATACATGTGAGAGAAATCCAATGGCTTCTCTAAGTTCATTCACTTTTAAGAGTCCCAATTAGAACTGTCATCAATGCTGGACCCATTTGCACCCACAGTGAATCTTGAGACTTTGAGTATCAGTAAGTATACAGGTTAGACTATGGAAGAATCATGCAATGCTCCACAGTTCTATGGGCAGTCAAGATTCTTTCTTTTTCAGTACTGGGGGTTGAATCCAGGCATTGTCCATGCTAAGCAAGACTCTACTAACTGACCTAAATCCTCAACCCTTTTTCATTTTATTTTGAGACAGTGTGTCATTAAATTGCCCAAGTGATCCTCCTGCCTCAGCCTCCTGAGTAGCTGGGATTATAGGCTTGCACCACAGGCCCCACCCTGAAAAGTTTCAGCTACACAGAAATGTGACCCTAACCCTGTATCAAGAGCTCTCCTGAGCAAGTAGGTTAGACAAGAACACTGCAAATTGGACACAGTGAAACCCAGTGAAGAATCAGAGGAATTCTGTAGCTAACTGAAATGTCTGTTTTGTTGTTTTTAAAATTATTTCAAAGTTGAACAAATCATGCATCTCTATGTCCCACAAAATCCTACACCATGCCTAACTTGGTTTTCTTTATTTTTTTAATGCAGTATACATTTTGAGTATTTGTGGCATAGTTGGTCCAACAGGCAAAATAAATGAAGGGAGACTCCTCCCTAAAAGGTCTGCTGATGCAATTAGAGCAAGCTTCCTCGAGGGGCGATTTTTCTATGACTGTGATTAATCTGATGGACTGTCCATGAAGACAGCCAGTCTTCAGAATGGGCAGTGGTGATATGTCACATTGACCTTTTTAATATATCTTTGTATATTAGGCCTGTACAACAGGAGGGATTGAAGAACAAAAATAGAGCAGGGCTTTTGGAGGAATACAAATGGAGAAGATAAGATTTGGTGACTGGGGAATTAAAAGGGTAGCATAAAATACAGTGTATAAGTCTCTTCAGGCCATCAGTAAAAATGAGGTCACCCAACATCCAAACCAGAATCTCACAGACGACAACCCTCCCACCCCACTTCGTCCCTTGAGAATTTCTATCCTGTGCATAGTCACTCCTAGCCCTCCACACCCTAGGTGTTTGGGAGTCCAAAATAAACATTTGAAATGATCTCCTGAATAAGAAGAAACAACTAGCTCCCACTTCAGGCTGTGTTGTGGGCTCCCCTGGCCACTACTAGCTGAAGCTATACATATCCATAGGCTGTAAATCCCAGAGTAATTACAACTTAAGCATGACATCTTTCTCTTTCCATACAGCTCTTTCCTTGCCCAGGTCACACATAGAGCCAGGTAGCTGCTTCAGAACACTTTCAGGTACCAGTTGCCATGCTGGTAAAACCACTCCCCTGTCACCCACTGGTCTCATTGCTGGCCACCCTGTTTATACTAGACCCTAAAATTCTTCATAAAGTTTTTGTTGTTGTTGTTGTTGTTGTTTCTCTCTCTCTGTGTGTGTGTGTGTGTGTGTGTGTGTGTGTGTGTTTGTGTGTGTGTGAGAGAGATACTCTAGATCAAACCCCGGGCCTACTTCGTGCTAGGCAAGTGCTATACCACTGAACTATAGCCCCAGTCTCAGCAGAGAATTTTCTTTTTCTCCTCAGGAAGCTCCAGTCCCTCCTGACAACTTGGTTTCCATCTGATTCTTGTATTCTGTATATATGTCTGAATTACTAAACATTAATTAAGAATATAGTTCAAGCCTCTACCCACCTTTTTTCCATTAGAAGTCCCCTTAGTCTTCCTGTAAATGCCTAGAGGGAAGGCTTACCTATTTCTGTCTGGCAGGTTTATTTGATTTTCAGTTACACAAGAGATGCAGTATAAAAATTACAACAAATTAATCAGTGAAGACAGAGGTAAACAATAGAGAAGAGTCAAAGACCATTGTAATCAATACCCTGAGGTTAAAATGAGATGTGTTTGTTGCCTTCACAAAACTCACAGCTGTGTGTATCCTGTGCTCACAAAATGAATTTGAAAATCTGAATTAATCAAGGACCATGGATATGGTATTATTTTTGTCCATAACATATTTTTATCTTCTAAAGTTATAGTATTATTTATCTTTAATTTCCTTTGCTTATTTTAATTAAAGATTGAAATGCTTCAAATAAGTAGTCACTTTAGGAAAGAAAGAAGGAAGGAAAGAAAGAGGAGGAAGGGAGAGAATGAGTAGAAGAAAAATCAGGGTAGAAGGAAATAGAGAAAAAGAAAGAAATATCCCTTCTTTTTGACCTATATCTCTCAAACTAAAAATGCTTATTTAAAAAAAAATACCTAAACCCATCCAAGACCAACTAAATCAGCATCTCTTCAGACTGAACTGGGCAATCTACCCTTTGCTCTCTGTTTTTAAAAGCTTCTGAGGAAATTCTACCCTATATCAGAGTTGAAAATGACTGTCCTTGGGGAAGTACCCAGAGAGGGGGACGTTCACAGATGTGCTTTGCCTCCATCTTTGAAAAATCAGACTTTCTTATGTAATATCAAAGAAAATCAGCCTACATCAGTTTTTGTAGTAAAGAAAAATCATCAGGGGGAAAATTATCTTCCTTCCAATGGCTGAGTAAAGATTCTTGTAAAAACAGCTAATAGAATTAAGAACAAAACCTTTTCTAAGTGAAATGATATATGCATTACTATTATGACTCAGGATATTCCGATAATTAAGTAATAACCCTTTTGTTGACATTTAACTACATTAAGAAGAAAATTGTTGAACCAGAAATGTAAGTGGGTGAGAGGTTTTTTTAAAAAAACTAATTTTGGCCGGTATTTTCTTCATAAAACTACCTCTTTCCTAGGAGAGAATTTTCAATTTATTTGGCCCTATTTATAAGCATGTTTGATTCCATCACCACCCTCAGGCCAACAAAGCAGGAAAAAAATGTTAAAATCCTGTTCAGGGGTCAAGAAGACCTTTAAATCAGCAACTTAAAACCACAAGCTTGCAAAATATGGTATTTGAAGTTGTTCTTTGAGAATGTATAAGTAATAGGGATTTGAAATGAAAACTAAAACAACAGAGGTCATGGCAGATATGCATTCTCCTATCCAACATCCATATTAACATGAAATATCAAATTCAAAGAACTCAGTAGACCCCAATAATCATTTTCTCTTTCCTTAGAGCCTCATAACAAATCTTTGAAGCAATTTTGATATTCTAAATTTTATTTACCAATAATAGATTTTAAAATTAACTTTTTTAAAGACCCAAATGGGATATAATTTCTAAAAGTGTTTCATTTATTGAGTACTGATGCTGCATGGAGAAAGGGGATCATGTGATAACTTTGTGTTTTAAAGGGTTGTTGCTGACATAATAGACTTACTTTCTGAAATAGAAACATTACTGTTATGGAGCTCTGATGTTGGCTGCAAGAAACACATTTACTCCAATAAAAATGGCCCCTTGTTACCACTCTAAATGCATGCTCTGTTGTGTGGAAGAAGGCATTTTTGAAAGGCAGTCCATGTCTTGAAGAGTTGTTTTTAAAATAGCGTCAGGCTATACTGGACAGACGAGCATTGATTCTGGAGATGCTATGGCTTAAGAAAAATGTATGCAAATGGAAGCTTACCAGTGGAAGACAGAGTTTGGAAGGACAAGGCTGGGGTGCCTGTTGAGGAAGACAAGTTAGATGTTTGTGGTATGCCACAAAGAACTCTGGGAAGAATAGCCCTGTGTCCGGTCATGTCTCTGCCCTGTTCAGAATCCTTTACTGGTTTCCTTTCTCACCATATGTAGGGCAAAGTAGTCATTAGCTCCTACAAGATCTGCCTGCAAGATAACTTGAACAATCACACACACACACACACACACACACACACACACACACACACACACAAACCTCACCTACAATAGTGGTCTATGTAGTGTCTGCTATGCTCCCTATTTCTGTCCTCCAGCCACAACTGCCTTCTCAGAGTGCACCAAGTACTTTTCCACTTCCAAGTCTTTATAATTCCAGTTCCTTCAGCTCCCTCTTTATCTCCTTTTTCTGGGCTAGTTTTTCTTCACAGCTCTTATGACCTTTGAGGACACTGTTCAGTTTTCTTGTGTGTGTGTGTGTTGTTTTTTTTTTTTCTGTCTGCCCATGCTAGGATTTAAGCATCATGAAAGCAAATACCTTTTTAATTTCATTTTCTGTTGTATTCTCAGCGCCTCAACCCATCTCTGGCACATAGTAAATGCTTAATCAATGTTGAATTTAAAAAAAAAGAAAGAGGGGCTTGGGTTATGGCGCAGTGTTAGCGTGCTCGCCTAGCACGCGGGAGGCACTGGGTTCGATCCTCAGCACCACATAAAAGTAAAATAAAGCTCTTGTGTCCACCTACAACTAAAAAATAAATATTTAAAAAAATAAAAAATTAAAAAAAATTAAAAAATAAAAAAAAAGACTTTTCATCCTACTCCTTGTCTAAGTGACTGGTCTCACTTTATGTCAACTGTTTATCCAAGGTAACATCATTCATGTGTTATGTCTAAAGATAGGTAGCTTAAGGCTAAGTAAAATATATCTTGTCCAGTTTATCTATATAGTTGTGTTTTCCTCCTGTTTCCCTGCTCCTACCCTGGGCCACAGTATAGCTGAGGTTACTTAGTGACTCCAAGGATTGGGAAGATAATTCTCTGCTGATGAAGATGTTGATCCTGTGCCCCTTCAGGAGTCCTTCCCTTGACAAAGATGCACTCTGCCTTGTGCCCTCAGAGCAGCAGTGTGTACCAGCTCCAGTGAATCATTCAGCACACAATGACACTAGTTACACATCTGTTGTCACTATCATGCAAGGCTCCTACAGAGCTGATGCCCCAAGAGCAAGTTTGGACAGTGCCTGGAAGAGCCAGTTTTGGGCAAAAGCAAAGTAAGTTGCCCTTCCTGCTCCCTGGGGATGAGACTTCTGAAGAAGAACCACTGGTTTTGCTGCTTATTGAGCTCAAGCTCTGTGAGAAGGAAAATTCGGTGATTACTAGTCACTGACACTTTTCTTTGAGTGAATTTTCAACCTTCTTTTGAAAGAGTTGGAGAGGGAAAGGAGAGCAGAACTAAGAGTCTGGCTGACTAAGGCAGGTAGCCAGTTCTGCCCTTGGTGTCTCCCAGGACAAGGCAGCACCCAGCAGGAACTAACATCAGCTTTGTAGTCAGAGAGACTTTGGTTCAAATCCTGGCTCTGTCAATTTCTAGCTGCATGACAGTCATCGAAGTATCTAAATTCCCCATGTTTAATCATCCATAAAATGAGAGTAATACCTACCACATGTGATTATTTTAAGGATTAAGTGATACATTTTATGTTAAGCACTTACTACAGTTTTTGGCACATAAAAAGTTCACAGCCAATGGCAATTCCCCATAACCAGGGGACCATCCTTTAAATGGATACAGGAGAGTTATTGAATGAATCATGATTTTTTTCTTACTGGAGTTTTCACTGTTACCCAAGGAACTTTAGGAAGCAAATAGCTGACCCAAGTCTCTTTGCTCATCTTCTTTCCTGTGTGTGCGCATGTGCATGTATGTGTGTGGGTGTGAGAGACAGACACAGAAACACAGAATACAGTATAGAAGGCCTGATTCAGAAGAATTTTTTTAAAAACCCACATACTTTTCCCTGCTGTGCCATGAGAACTAATATCAATTGCTGTCCTGGATGCACTGCAAGAGCCTCTATTTCTTTATCTTGGCTTTGAAAGAAATATTTGATAAAACCAGGGCAATGTTCTTGGTAACTTTTCGTGGAGCATTTTTTAAAATGCGATTAAACATTTTTAAATCTGTCAGGCATGTATTCAGAACATTTTTCCAAATCATTTAAAAAAATCAGATTCTTTAGGTTATAGAAATAAGCTATTTCCTGTCCACTTTGACATAGAACATTCCTTCTAGTTTCTTAAGAATACAGTCCCTTGTTGAGATGTTGGCTTCTTGGTTTAAGGCGTGAATTCTAATCATTTCTAGACTTTCAATTTTTATTCTATGTTTAGAATTCAAGTAAAATGACAAACTATGATAAAGTGTACAAAATATGAAACTCCTAGATGAAAAGTGGAAAAAGAAATGAGTTGTTTTTAGAATTAAAATAACAATAATAATTAAAACCAAGTGAAGATTTATTCTGCGTGGGCACTGTTCCAACACTTTACATTGTTAATTCACTTAATGCTTACAATTTTTTTTAGGAAGTTACTATTATCTTCCACATGTTTCAACACATGGAAGTGCATGGAGGTTAATTATATGCATGAAATCATGCAGGTAGTAATTATATTGTACAATCTGAATAGATTTTTTCATAAATATGATAGTGAATTTTATTATTATGTATGAAAAAGAAAACTGAACATAAAAAAGCCAGAAATTTACCAATACGCAACTGTAACGAAAGAGAGGACTTGACTTAGATGCATCTTGAATCATAAGGTTGTTCTCTTTTTCTATATATACTATGCAACTATTTTTAACATTCAAACAAACCATCAGAATAATTTACATTTCATCAAATGTTTCCTCCCATAAGATTTGAAGAAACATTAGAAATTATCTTGTCTAATCAACACTTTCTAGAGTAGAACTGATCCTGGTGCAAATTATTTTCTAGAGTAGATTTGATCAATGGTTACCCAGTTTATGGGCCCCTCCATCTGTCCAGGAACACAGATAGTCCATTTCTGAATTACCCTGATGGTTAAAAGTTTCTTACATTGAGCTGCTGTACCTGATTTTGTATTTTTCACAATGGAGTAATTATTTTCATTCTTAGGAATATTAATACTAATCTAGCACTATACTGAATCATGCATCTTTAAGAAAATAGCTAGAAGATTCTATATAACAGCATCCCAAAGCTAGCCAGTCATGAGCCTTGGAACCTTTAGGTAGAAGATAACTTATCCACCCTTGGCTTATTACAGACAATGAACTAATCTTGCTTCTAAGCTCACAGGTAGCAATTGAGAAGAACTCAGACCCCTAGTTGACCTCCAGTCCAGCAGACGTTGTTATCAACAAGAAAAAAAAAGGAAAACTGGGACTGGATTTGGGTATAGAATTTAGAGACATTTATTGGAATTAGGAATATTATTGGAATTAAGATTAGTTCTAATCATGGAAACTCAAATGCAATCAGAGATTCATAAACTGGGAGAAAACAATATATTCACAAGTTTTTACTTTTTTTTTCAATGAGCATTTTTTATGTAGCTATTTAAGAAACAATGTGGCTCCATAAAAAGCCATAGGCTTTGGAATGAACTGTGTTGCCCTGGATCCCAGCATTTCAAGTAACTTGGGCAAATAACAACCTAAAATTTTTGTTTCCTTGTTTATAAATAACAGTGATAATACTTAGTACAGGTAATAATAGCATCACTGTGATGATTTTGTGGCATGATGTACAGCAAGTATTTAGCATACTCTTTGGCACATTGTTAGCACCCAGCCCATGGTAGTTCTTATTATAGTAACTATTCATTCTTATACCAGAAATGAAACTTATTGAGTTCTCATGTAATAGAACCATACATCCAAACCTATTCCTTGGACACTATAGATACAATGATTTCCCAGAACTTGTGATCTAGCTGGGAAAAGAGATTCTAAACAAATAATAGAAGTAAACATGATTTATGAGATGGGAAGCATAGAAAGAACAGGATGCAAAATGTTGTCTGGGGGCTAAGGAAGGGGTCCCAAGACAAGATTAGGAGCCCTAAGGTAAGTCAGCAACAGACAGACAAGAGAGTAGAAATGGGTAGACGGCATGCCCCCGGCAAGGCAATAGCACACAAAAGGCCAAGAGAGAAATGTGCTGGGAAAGGTAGGATCAGCAAAGTACCAGAAAGATTAACGGATGGGTGGGCGCAGAGTGGGACCCCATCATAAAAGACTTTGTGTAAGGATAATCCATGCTATTGAGGCTTGTGAGGGTTTTATCCTAAAGTCAGTGGGAAGCCACAGACAGGCTTTTACCAGGATGCGGATAGGGGTTGGCAACAGGATCATATTTGGATTCAATACAACAGAGACCAGTAAGACACTGTCCTTGTCATAAGCCAGTTACAATCTCAAGGTAGGAGAAGTTGAAAGGGAGGAAAGAGTCACTGAGTAAGTGCACAGTTAAAGAAGGCCCACGATGTTCTAGGAGAGATTTATAAAAACAAATCCACTTAGTTGAGGTGGCCTTCAAGACAGATCTTTAAAACAGACACTCTGAGGATGAAGAGAGTGGGTGACAGTGAAGGGCACTTGCTCTCCTGGATACTCTTAAGAAGGAAAATTAGCTGGCATACTCTTAAAGTATTCCCAATTTATGTTAACTGCATTCTGCATTTCCCTTCTTTCTGTCACTCCATATTTATGAATCCCTTTGAGGGAAAGCTCTGCCACCCTAGTGTAGGCCCTATAATCCATGTTCTGTGAATGTCGAATTATTGCCATGTGTTCCACCCTTCTCCATTCTCCAAGGTCATCTCCAGCTGGATGCCTGTGTAAGCTTATAGCTTTGCAGAGCACTTCCTCTCCGCCCCCTCCTGCTGTGAACTTTTTACCTGTGCTTCATTGCAGTGTCTACATGCTTATGGAAAAGTTGAAACATTACAGGAAACACTACATCATCCCACTGGCATTACCAATGAAGTCGACCCATGTCTGGGCAATGTGAGGTTCAGCCATTTATTATAAATGCCCCCATCACTGTGGTAGCAAGTTTGTTTCCTTCAGGTAACTCTATGTAACAAAAACCCAGACAAAAAAAGTGCCCTACCTCAACTCCTAACTTTTTACTTATTTTATCTTTATTTGTTAAATTTGTGAAAAGAAAGAATATCATAGCAGGAAAATATTTTAAGAAATATAATCATCAAAATGGTGTTTTGCTCGTCTCTGTCGTACTGAATCCAAACATTTCCTTCACATAATGCCAGAAGTGGAACTTTTCTCTCACAGTGTGATGGTTTTTTATTTTGTTATGAGGCTTGTGCTCAGTGAAGTGCCGTGTTGAGCAGAGCACTCACATTAATCATCTGATTCACCTTACTTTGAACATAGCAGGTTTTCAGTAAATGAGTCCCACCCTGCTTTGAAGAGTCCTGTGTTCCCTGAGATTAACTAACCCGTCAGGTCGCACTTCCGGCGTGTTGCTTTCCGTTAGTGTTATTGTTACCATGAGTGATCGGTTAGTCAATCAGAAAGTGTTCCTGGGTGTACTTATGAGGGTCAGACTGCTCTGAGTGATGGCAAAACCAGAAAAAAACTAAGAAACGAAGGCTGTTGCTCATTCAGAATTACTAGAAAAATAGGGTGAAATGAGTTCCTCTTCTTTGTATTACATTTATATGTTTGGAGTATATTTATATTAAATAGGATTAATTTGAGATACTCTGTCCTAAAAGAAAAATTAAGAAGGGGGAGAATGAAAGGAAGGAAGAAGATAAAAAGAAAGAGGTAAAGTTTTGTTTGAAATGGAAATTTCTCACCTGAACATTTTCTTTTGAGAATCTGAATTATAGACTTTCATACTTAGAGCTGGGAAGAAATTCTTATCTTATAGGACTTGTGCATCCTCTAGTCTTTATGCCATGGCTTGTTGATGTCAAAACTGGGATGGTGGTAGACACCTATATGCCAAGGAAACGAATCTGGTTTTCAGTTTTTCTATCTGAACAATAGATGCACTTAGCAAGGGAACTGTACTTATCTTTTCAAACTTTTTTTCCTCCCCCAAGACATTGTTCAGAGAAAGGAACCTGGGTTTGCATGACTTTCCTGCCTTGAGCTCATTTATGAACAGTATTCAGGCACCTGCAGATGCTCTCTGTCATGTGAACTTCTGCCCTTCACCTAACTGTTGAAATTGCACCATATCTTCATCCAGAAAATCCAGACAGGAAGAATAATCCAGGTAGACAAGATCTTTTTTTTAAAATACCTTTATTTTGTTTTATTTGTTTTTATGTGGTGCTGAGGATCGAACCCAGTGCCTCACACATGTGAAGCAAGCACTCTACCACTGAGCAACAACCCCAGCCCAAGGTAGACAACACCTTATAATCAAAGAATAGCTATCACTGCTTTAAATGAATCCAGAGGATTTCTAAATGAACCCCTAGGTGAACATTTTCTTGGAATTAGTGAATCTTCAAATGAGTTCCTTAAGGAGAAATTATAGAGCAAATACTTACTGTTTCAAAATCACCAGATACATGGAGCTCAATTGCCTCTTAGTTTCACCATCTTTTATCCATGTGTCTGTATATACTTCAGAGCCAGAATGATTTGGGGGAATAAGAGAACTCGTTGAATGTCCAACTTCTTGTCAAATCCCCAAATCACTGGACCTCCTAGTTTCTCAATTTCTCCCTTCATGACACAAAGAATGTTACTTTTTTTTTGTCTCATAAAAAAAAAATTATGTTCTTCAGTAAACACAGTGGTATTATCCATAGAGCTACTGCTTTGTCATGGTTTTAAAAGAAATAATTCTTTTAGATCCCAGCCACAAGACTACCATCCAGTAAACTAAAGCTTAGCAGTGATTTTAAGGAGATTTTTATTGTCAAAGAGCTCTAATTTTCTCCCAGGGCATAGTAACATAAAACATGGCACTTTGGTCTTCAGAAAGAGGGCCTCAGCTTTAACAAATTGTATCACAATTGTGCCCATGGAAGAGGTTCAAGACCAAGGGATTTTCACTTAAATTCCTATTTTCTTTTCTTTTCTTTCTTTCTTTTTTTTTTTTTT